>JAHXMU010000481.1:2277249-2340678 GCA_019455685.1 Philornis downsi
CGAGTGGGCAAACCATCCAGTTTGTTTGTGTCAGCTAAACGTGGGCTAACGAAAATTATTGTACACACTATAGCATTAAGGGATTAAAATTTTTTATAAGTGTTTTTGTTGTAGTTAGCGATATATATAATTTTAAAGTATAAATTATAATAAATAAATAAAAAAAATAAATGTCTGGTGTTCTGCTAATTTTATATTCCGTCATCGTTCACAGCACCCCCTGCCTCCATCACTCATATACTACATCATCGAACACTTACAATAAGTTAGTTATTATTTTCTACCCTAGAAATTCCCCAGAAATAATTTATGTGGCAAAACACCGGGTCAGCTAGTAATAGTATAAATTTCTGCCTTCTATGGAGGCTCATGTCAAGCCACGACGTCAATACAGCATCAACAAGTTTACAGAACAAATCGTTAAAATAAAAAAGCTTCAAACTATTATTGCGACTTCGGAAACGAAATTTTTGTACCGAATTTCCGTAATTTTCTAATGAAACGTTTAAATCATCACACAAGCCTCAACTGAAGACATAGTTTGATCCAGCTTTCGAGCTAAGCACATTATGTTTTTGACGGCAAATAACGAAAATATAATCTGAAGTCTCTGTTGGCATTATCCAGAACCAATTGCAAAATTTTGTAAGCAGCTAACGATTTCCAATCGGCAGTGAAACTAAAATTTGCGTCAATACATTGATAACATTAGGTTCGGATTGGGTGGCATACATAAAAACAAAGATTATTACGAGAATACGAGAAAATATAAAGAAATGGCATGACTCCCGTAAAAGTTACGTGCAATACAGTTTAATGTTTAAGAGAAACCCTATTTAATTTACTGCCAGTGAATAACAACACAAGTGAAGAAATGAAGCCAATTATTGCTCAGCGCCGAGTCAAATTGAGAATATATCAGTGTCGCGTCTTAAGGACAACAAAGCTTTGGGGACTGATGGCCTGCCAGCAGAGTCATTTAAAAATGGTGACTACGAGCCTGAAGCTATAATAATGTGTTTACCCACTATCGGGGCATTAGCATTTTAGCTATCGCTTATAAATTTCTGTCAAGTGTTATGTGTAAAAGTTTGAAGCCTGTACATGCCATTGTAGGACCCGGAGCTATTCTGCACTAAGCGCGCTTTAGGCGGAGTTATAACGTATATGCAATTTCTTTCGCAAAATTCTTGAGATGCAGGTAATTTGAACAAAATTTTGCTTCCTTTACAGTGCAGAATACTGGGGTCATAACGCAATCAGATGAATCAGTTCTGAGAGTTTTTCAGGGGAAAAAATACTCCTTAAATTATGTGACCTCATCGTCTTTAACGAAGAGTATCAACGTCATAAGAATCATGAGATATAAACTGATACCAACATTGTCAGTCGCTTGAAAATATAGTAATTACGTTGTCTGCAACATGTTGTGCGGAAGGTGGAAGGACCAGGCTTATGAAAACTGTCACCGTGTGGCGAAATGGGAAAGAACGCAAAAGCATTAGAATTGGTTTCTATATGTATCATGAAATAGATAAAAATGCCTATTTAAGTCGCTGTGTAGGTAGGTACTTTCGCATATTTTTTGAAATCAGTTGAAAGATATTCCCTTTTTGAATATCCTTCGAACAAGAAACCCGATTGCCGATATTGCGTATATTATTGATCATTACTGTATAGCACAAACCGAACCTAAAATGTTCTGATTACTGTATTTAATGATTATAGTAATTTGATCAACAATGGGGAATAATAATCACACCCGACGTCAAAAAAGACTTAACATTCGAAATTTCTTATTGGGAAACTGATGATATGCTCGATTTTGTTACAGCAGAACATTTCAAACGTGTTTTGCGATTTTTATAATAGAAATAACTCAACTTTCTCAACTTTAACTTTGTGCCTAATCCCTGAAAATGTTATGGAACACTTACTGTGAACTAGTTTTATTTACAACACATGCATATGAGTGATACGAAAGAAAAACAGTTTAAAATGTGGTGCACGCTTTGCCGGACTTTGGTTTTTAGACATTTGTCAAAATATGTTATCTGAAAGAAAATACACCGCATCGACATTACATTCTAAAATTCAACATCTCTCATCTAATTACTACCAAGTAAGCTGTAGTAGCCTCAGTTATTTCCCGCTATATTGTACATAATTCTCTGTAAATTGTTTAAAATTTGATTAAAATCGAACAACCAACTATGCCTCTTTTACCGACCTAGTCAACATATTCCTAGACTCACATCTTTTAAATGGTTAACCTGAACTTGAACTTGATTCTGAATATGCAAATGAAGAACTTTGCCACACCCCATCTGGTACCTCCTACACAAATTGACCGATTTACAATATTTACTATAATTCATAAACTGGGTTTTTTTAATTTGTGGGCAATTGTCAAGTTTTTTTTGCATTGCATTTTTTTACAGTTTAGCAAATTTAAAAAATCCTACCGGGTAACTACGCCCTCCCTGTAACAACTTATATAATTTATTTTACATATGAAGTGCACTAAATGGCAGTAGACTGCAGCTACGCCATTTATGGTATCACACAATTTGACCGATTCAACAAAAATCCGAGTGGTAGACTTCAGGAAGTTATAAATTTGCTTCTTTTATTATGTTTTAATTCCGAGTGTTTTTGATAATAGCATACCAATTTACACACCTCTTCTGTCAACCTTCACCCGTTCACAAATTATGAGGACATTGGGTGAGGGTATATGTAAGTCGATTCATCTGACTGAAGTTTATGTACAAACGGCCATCCACACGGTGTTGTTTTTAAGCAACATATAATGTTGTTGTACTATATACGAGGATGGAGAATATGGAGACATGAGCAATATTTTTCAATTAAAGCATTTCATTATTTTTTTTTTTCCTTTTCCATATTTTTCCATCCATGGCTTTATGAACTGGGGTTCGGAAATCGTTCCATCAGCTGTTCCGAAAAAAAATCTGTTTAACTCCATAAAGTGTAGCCAGTGATTGTAATCTGTGAGGATTCGAATGTAACCTCCAGTTTGACTGGTTATGTAATAATAAAGTTGAGACAATTTGTTAAGAGTTGCCTTTAAGTTATTCTATCCTAAATAAAGAAAAGCTATTTATATGTTTTAAGAGGTAAAAAGTATGTTCCGGTTAAACAAATTTTCCTAAAAAGAATTTCGTATCATGAGACCAAGGATCTATGCAATATGCTAAATTTTTTCTCGTATTAAATGGCTTAAACCACATCCTCATGGCTGTCATGGTATAGTAACATTCAAAAAGTTCAACCGATTTTCTAGCTTTTTTCATCATTACCGCTTTGTAAATAAACTTATAGTTATTAGTGTTTCAAGTCGGTTCAATCGAAATACCTATATATTCGTATATGAGATTGGCCGCAAGTAGAAGCCAAATATTAAGCGGAATCAGATATACAAACAGCCGGAAACGTGCAGCCGATGCTTTATCGGTTGAAGGCAGCCACGGAATTGTTAATATAGATTGGCTCAAAGCAACCTCAAACTTTATGACATGTAACGGACTATTTGATAAACGAGGGAAAATTTTCAAGTAAATACTAGTTACTATGGGAAATAAGCCTAACACGGCTATTTATCCTGGATTTTTATTTCTGCAATTTGCAACATTTACACCTTCCAAAGCCGTGTAATTTAATAACTTCAACGAATCGTTTATATTCCACTAGTTGGACCAGGCTTACATTTGCCATTCATATTTATTTATTAATTAATTAATTCCTGATATATCCCAAATTCAAATTGCAACAAGGTGGCCTTATCGAATTTAGTTGACTAATAGATTTAAAATATTTCAGAGTGACTAAGTTCTAATTAGTTTAAAATTAAACACTTGATGGGTCATACCTTAGTTTGGAATGCAAACAAATCTTATTATATCTAAAATGAAAAATAGATTGAATAACTGTTATCATGATTTCTCAGACGCATTATATAATAAGTAAATATATTATTTTCGTCATTGTAGTTCACCCAATGGACAATTCTTCTATCCGCAATATACGGGCAACTCTTAAAACATGTTACCCCCTTATTGATCTAAATTTCAATTTGTTTCATTTCCTTCTTATCATTTCAACCTACAACGCAATCTAGGTATATATTTGATAATCATTTGATGCGGCAAACATTCGGAAGGAAGTGTTTGAATACCAAGTATCTTTTGACAAAATGTGCTTCATGATTTTTTAAAACGATTGGGCGATGTCTGGATGCCTGTCTGGACATGATAACTGCTGTGAATCTTTATGAAACTTGATAAAACATGGTACAGTCTAATAATTTTTCAGGTCGTAACCGGAACACACGCCTTCCAATTAAGCAACCGCTTAGTGGATTTTGTCAGGTACTCTTTTCAATATATGCTCTTTTCGATACGTTTAAAACTCGCTGTGCAGTACGTCGGTTGCAAAGCAAAGTGCTAATTTCATTTGCCGATTAAATAACGGTCTAGCAAGACATAGCTTTAGATATTAAGCTCTACTTAAAAGCAGGAGTGCTCATTTAACCCTCCTACCTTTTGAAATATCGCCTTGAGTCTTTATGCATTCTCATATGTTTATGGTAAAGTTTTCCGTCTTGCATGAATTCAAAAAAAAAAAAAAAATTAAGGATAGAATTCTTTCAAAATGTTTCAAAAAATATTTCCCCTTCAAGCGTCGGTTTTCGTGCAAAAAAAAATACAGTTTTCTCTAAGTAAAGCGCTATACTTATATTCATACAGGGTGGGCCATAAGGGTGTTGGCGATTTAATTCTTCAATTTCTCCGTAACGCGTGGCGCGGGGTGGCGGGGGGATATGTTGTTCGCTGGGCCGCTTCCTGGAAATTTAGTTGCCATGGAGCCGTACCCGGGAGTGCAGCGTGCATTTTGTGTCCGAGCGTATGACGAAAACAATAAATCAGTGATTACTGCACGACGTTTGTATCGGCATGAACACGGTTTACACGATTTAAGTGAAGTTCCACTTCGGTTCTGGTCCGAGACTAATCCCCGACGCTTGCATGAACGTCCACTTCACAGCCCTGAGCTTGTCGTGTGGGCTGGGATAACGTCAACCGGTATTATTGGACCATACTTTTTTGAGGACGAAAGAGGGCATGCGATGACGATTAGAGCGAACAATTATTGCAACATGCTAGCAGACTTTTTGGTGCCAGCTTTGCAAGAACTTCAAGGCAATACCTCGAGGATATAGTTTCAACAGGATGGGGCCACATGTCATACGGCTAGGGTATCCATAGAGCTGCTGAAAAATGTTTTTCCTGGAAAACTCATTTCGAAAAGGGGGGATATTGAATGGCCCCCACGTAGCCCCGATCTCTCTCCATGCGATTACTTTCTATGGGGCTACCTCAAATCGGTAGTCTACGAGAATAATCCGAGAGCAGTTGAAGAGGAATATTATTCAGGAAAGTAACAAAATACCGAGAACAACTTTTCAACGAGTTTCCCAAAATTTGCGACTTCGGTTCCAAGAGTGTCAAGCAGCCGAGGGAAGCCATTTGGACAACTATATTTTTAAGACTTAAAAATTCCCATGCTTCTACTTTTTAAAAATACAAATATATTTTTTTTTATGTTTTGTAGTTTTTTTTTTAATTGAATATTTAAACCGCCAACACCCCTGTGGTTAAAAATTGGTTTTAAGTTCGACATATTACGATTTTGCACAGAATTATATTTTTTTTTGTTATTAGATTGAATTAGAATGTCCCGGTTTTTTCTTTTTCCAGTACTTTAGTCGACTAAAAACACATTTGTCGACAATCAGGTGGTAGGGTACGCGATTAATAATCGTAAATTGTGGAAATCTGTAAATTTAATATGAAACTACAATGCAGCTAAATGTTAATATAAACACTGTTCTTGAAAATCATCGTTTGAGTCCCTTACGTCACCTTGCATCTTTCACAACCTTCTGGAAGACACATCTTCTGCAGTCTTTCTTTTAAAGGCATTCCAGAACTAGTAGGTCTAGTAGTAGGTAGACCTTCAATCATACAATATTTCGCCAGCATTCTGGCCTAGGACACATCCTGTTATTTAAAAATGATGCGCCATGAAGGCACCCAATGTCTTCTATTTTTTGTTGGGAAATTATTGAGAATTGTGTTATGTGAGGCAAACTCATGCACAGCCGCTGCAAGATACCATAGTTAAATGATTCTTATGCTTCTAAAACTTACTCAACCGTAAAACTGAAATATAGTAATAGGTCCGCTCCAAATTACAGCGATCTATAGCAAGCATGAGTAAACTGATAGAAACGGAAATTGTGCTTCAACGAAGTCGGTTATTTTAGAACAAGTTTTCTCAATTATTAAAAAGCTAATCCGACGACTTCGGTTTCTGCATTCTGTGCAACGCTAATGCATAGCAATGTCGGTATTGCAGGAAGTCAGGCATAAAAACAGGTGGTAAACTGCTTGTGTATTGAAAAAGTTGTAACTATTAAGGCGAGAATAGCACTTTCGAAAGTACATACAAACGAGCAAACATGCGTACATTCTCGCATGCACTATTTCCTACGAATCCACTAACACTAGTAGACAATTGAGTGCAAACGATTAGCGAAAGTCTTGAGTAAATGTAACGTTTTCTGTCGTTTCACATTATGGTAGTATACATGCGAAAGTTGCACCTGGGAACTACTTAGCCCTTAAGCTTTTGTTTCTTAATTTTACAGTAAATTTCACACAACGCTCTTATGAATAACAAAAAGAACTTCAGTGGTACGAACCATAGAATTGACATTCATGGGATAATGGCAGTTGTGATATACCCCAAGTGTAAGAGTACTCGTTGCATTGGACCAGTTTATTTATTTTCTTTTTCTGGAAATTATTACAATTATAATTCATATGATTTGAATACAGCATTTCCTTTATCATATAACTACATATATATGTACATATACAAGTATGTATGCAAAAAAAGAGAATTCTTATAATATGAGAAGACGGTACAGCACGTAATAAAGGCAATCAAATGACACAAAGCAATAAAAAAATACTATGTGGTAATAAGTTTAATGTCCGCTTTTGTTTAATAACAGACAGATTAGGATCGTGTCATTATTTAGCATAAACAAAACCAGTACAAAAACTTCTACGTTGGTGTAAAAGTATGAAGATTTCCAGAAGGAGGTGCGTAAGTTTGTTGAATGCTGATGCTTTCTTCTCAACTATACTATACAATTTTGCGTTACTGAAAGGCACCAATCGAACAAAGAAAAATGGACACCATTTTCAAACAAATGGTGAAATTTCATGTAAAATATGGCCCATAATTGTGGTAATTTGTTCTTAATTTTTTGGGTTTATAGTGTTTATTTCAAAATTAAAAATGGCTCCAAAATACTGTGCGAAAAATAGTCTACTTTTGCATGGTAGTGCGAACAGCGACTCAAAACAAAAGAGTTTATTTGAATTAAAATCTTAAAAGAAGAAAATTTTACACATAAACATGACGTGCCGCTCTTACTTCGGTGACGCTCGTCCGCCCGGCTTTGCGAGATGACTGATTCCATCACAGTACAACACAAAAAATAAAGACGAAACGAAGGATTTCGTTATAATAAAAACTAAAAACTCATATCAATTAAAAAATAATTGATTTCTATTCGGTCTTGAGAGATGAAAAATTTCATCAAATTTCTAACTCACCCCAGGCACTCTCCGTACACTCAAACAAACTAAGTGTCCACAATGTTTGAGGGGAGCATTTACACCTGAAGGCACGGAATGGTGTAGCCATTGATTTCACATAGCTGACTAGCGGTAAAAATGCTATCAAATGCTATCATTAGGAAACCCAAAGAGAGTTTATTTCTTAATCTTAATTTAACCTCTACGACCATTACCCAAATGATTGAGAGAGTAGTATTTTGCTGTGCTAAAAAGACAAAGACGAAGCAAATAAAACTTTAAACGCAAGATATTTGTTGGAAAACAAGATTGTAACACCAACCACTTTAATAAACGAATTTCCACAAAAAATACTGTCCATTGAATTGAAAACGCGCTATAATAATTTCAAAGAAGGCGTGAAGTAAGGAAAACCATATTGCTGTTCTTAATTACTGACTTAATAAAAGTTAGTGTTTAAATAAATTCATATTATCTTTACAACATTTATTTTTTAACAATTTTTTCAAAAAATATATTTTTTTGGACTAACGTCTCTTTCAAAATATTGCTCAATTGGGCAATATATCATACGGTAAATGATCCATTGGTTTTTGTGCAATTTATCATATTTCATTTGGACGATTTTCCATTTACTTCTGTTTGAAAATTAATTTTTTTTCTTGTATTTTCACTGGCATTTCAGGGTTAACGAAAATTTCTTCATACATCATACTATGTGCATATATATATATTTGTATATCAAATTTACGACTGAAATTTTACATATAAAAATAAACACTGCAATTGACATTTTCAAGTCCAGAAATCACTGGAGTACATATAGTACAATGGTTAAATATAAATAACTTCAGTCCGCCCCTCCAACCCACCACCAGTAAACATATTTAGAAGTGCAACTCTATGGGCTTGAAAGGTGCTCCTACACCTAAACCGGCAAGTAAAATGAAGCGTTCTACTACATCTCGTTCCTTCTTCCAGACATTGTTTTAAACATTCCATTTCGCTTTTCATCTGAAATGTTTTAAACATATTAGTTTCATTTTGTACAGTAGATGTCGCAAATGACGTAACAGGACAGACCGACAGTGTCGTCTACATTTGCTTTATCATCACAATCTGAGAGATCAATAGTAGCAGTTTTACCATTGACGACGACTTCAATAATGCGCTGTGCAAAGTTGTATGTATGTCAAAATACGGTATACGAGGTGAGGTAAAAAAAGTGAATTTTAATTTTTCTCAAAAAATATTTATTTATTCATCAATTTCTATTTATCTCCTTCAAAGTAGTCCCCCTCAGATATAATACACTTGTGCCACCGTTTTTTCCAATCCTCGAAGCAGTTCTGTATGCAATTTTTGGTATGTCCTTGAGCTCTCTCAGCGATTCGGCTGTTATCATCGCAAAACGCCAAAATCTGGTGAATACGGCTGAGACATGATATCGGTGTTGCTTTTGGTCAAATACTCTCACACGCAAAGATGAGTGAGGAGGTGTATTATCATGATGCAAAAGCCATGAATTTTCTTTCCACAATTCCGGGCGTTTTTAAAGTATTGCTTCACGCAAACGGCGCATAACTTCCTTATTTACCGCACGGCTTTGTGGGAAGAACTCCTGATGCACCACGACATGGTAATCGAAGGAAACAGTGAGCAACACTTTGACATTTGGTCGAACTTGGCGTGCTTTTTTTGGTCTTGGCTCTCCTGGACTCTTCCAGTGGAAGAAACTTCGCTCCCACGCGCTTCATGCCCAAAATTTCCGAAAAGATTGCATGGCATAAGCCAACCGATATGCCGACATCCTCAGCAACTTCTATAATTGTGATTCGACGATTCTCCATAACAAGTTTCTTCACTTCCTCAACATTTTCATCGGTTGTTGGTGTGCTGGGGCATCCAGAGCGAGCGTCGTCATTCACATCTTCTCGACCTTCTGTGAAAAGCTTGTACCACTTGTAAACACTTTTTGACTCAGAATACTCTCACCGTATACCACTGTGAACATTTCAAGTGTTTTTGAGCACTTAATTCCATTTTTTACACAAAATGTGATGCAACTTGTCTTATTTATGCCTCTCATAAACAAACTAAACATACTATATGGATAAAGCCGTCAACATATCTTCGAGACGAGTGTACCAACATAAAAAATAAGAATAATCGAAAGCCGAATGTACATAGACCGCGAAATTTGAAAATTATTTTTTGACTAAATTATCCTGTCTCTTTGCTGATGGGCCCTTTTGTCTTCGTTCCACCTTCAGAAACAGTTATGAATATTTAATCATCTACTAATTCAAATCATGACCTTGGCGCGATAGTTAGTACACACGACTATCGTTCGCATAATCCAAAGTTCAAACCAACATATGGCCACTTATCATTATTTGAGCAGCGGTCACTTCGATTTGTCTGACGACCACTTCGATTAGTCGAGTAATCGACAGGTCTTTTGTGTGCTTCTAAAACTGTGACGCCCAGAATCGTCATTAAGAATTGTAAGTTCATTGAATGTGAGAATCTCTCCCATATCTCATTCATTAATGTTTTTTTCTTACGTTCAAAAAGGTGGAAGAACGAATCGTCGGCGAATGAATGCATTATTAACAAGCTTTTTATAAATTATATGAAAGTTTTCGTCAACTATCAAAGTTTTCAAGAAACAATGTTGTCTTTATATATTTGTTTCACATAAAAACAGTAGTTTTTTGATAACCCTTCTGAATAAATATAAAATCTCTCCAAAACAAAAATCTATTCGAATTACAAAGACGAACACAAATAGTTATTAATCTGGTATGCGAACGAATTGAGTGGTTTGTTTTGTAGAACCCAACACCCGAAGGAATTTAGATATATATCATATGAGTTTCGTGACTTTTTAGGTCTGGCTAGAATTAGCTGACAAAATTCTCCCTTTGAAGTCCGGTCAACTACAGTAAATCTTCTTACAAATTTGTACAGCCTAATATTAAGCAAGTTGACAGATTTATGTCAGAAATTCAAGGAGCTAGGAAAAATCAATGGGCTCTCCATAATTCCTAAGTGAAAGACAGTAGGTTATATCTATATTTTACATATTACTATATGTATATATACGAGTATAATAACAATAATTGATTTTGTATAAACAAGTAGCTTAATTATAAGTTAGCTTCTTTTATTGATTATGTTTGTTGATACCGATTTATGCAATTCAGTTTATCTGACTCAAATTTCTGTACTGGCTCAAAATTTTTACGTTTCATTCAAAATTAATTAAATGATCAGATGTGCATTTTTCGGCATTTTTCAAAACAAAAAAAACAAAAAATTTTGATGTAACAAATAAAACTATCTGGGTTAAGCCGAATTATATAGCAGTTAACTCATAACCCTCTTCTGAATCTGCTTATTGGTGTCCAATTGTCCAAGTGTTCCTATAATGGGAGGTCAACTGGCAATTATTAATCGATTTCAACGGCAATTCCTAAATATGCTCTGCTTGTGTATGGGACGAACCCTATTGAAAATATAAAATATGTATACTACATAGCCCTCTGGTGTTAGGGCTTCCAAAAGCCACATTATTTATTGAAATTTAATTGTATATGGAATATATAGGTATACATGTATAAAAACAACCATCTTAGACATCTAAGGAACAAAAGTACTCAGTTTTATCGTAATGTGCTATGTATAGTGGCTTCTTCACACCACTTATTTACCTGCGATAATGTGATAGATTGTTCATTTCAAATACCCCTGGGATTCTTCAAAAGCCCCAACTTGTTGAAGGGCACTCAGATAATTTTGCAAGAATATTAACGTATAGTGGTAAAGTGTACTGATGGTTACATCAGTCTTTTCTGCCACCCGCTGTTGAAGCTCAAGAGTGGGTCTGACTGGATACATAATATTTTCCCATTGCAATATGTCAAATTTTTCATATTCTCCTTATTTCGCAGACCGAAAAAAGCGCTAAAATTGTGTTAAAATATTGGAGAAATTCTCCTTTAGAAGTACATTCGAAAGTTGTAATCAGTTTTTAACCTGTCGATTTACTACCGACATTTTGTTTTTAATTCTAACATATAACTATTCTCCTTCTTCAGAACAGATTTGTCTGTCAATTTCACATCATCCGTATTAAATGTAAATATTCAAAATGTTCAAGTTGATGATTTAGAACGCTTAAAACATTTTTTAATGTTCACAGTAGCAAACGAAAGAAAAGACTTGCAAATGCACGTAAAATTAAAAACAAGTTTGGGAAAAAAATTCTTTGCGGTTGGGGCCTGGCTTTCTAGTTAGTTTTAAAGGTTCACTCCGTGAATTTCATGAAATATTTGGTCACCCGAAAAGTGGGAGAATAGCAACAATTACTGCTGAAGCCCAGCTTGATTTTAGAAGGTTAATAATTGATTGTTATTATGAAGCAAAACAAGGCGAGTATGTAGATTTATGACTTGCCTTAAAAGTTTAAATAAAACATTGTTAAAGTTGTCCGAGTGGTCAATATGTGTGAATGATCTCGAAAAAGCGTTACCTTTCAGATTAGATAATTCTTTTATTAGGTCTCTTCAAGCTAGAAAGGCTAAGCAATACCAAACTTTCCATTAAGACTTTACAATTTCGATGGGACAACAAAAAATTTTATATGCAGAAGTAACATTTAAAATATTTTTTGGGAAGAAATTGTAATAATACCAGATTCTACGAACGGTGATAATACTGATCGGAAACCTTTTGAAAATCCATGTGTGTTAACTTAACTCTTAGAACTTATCAGTGATTTGCTTTGCAATTTTAATCCAAATAAATTTGGGTAACATTGTATTTTTACTGTCAAAGTTTAAGTAACTCCTATCGGTATCCTATGTCTTCCATACTACTCAAAATTTTCATTCGCATAGTGGATATTATAGAAACAACATGTTTTTTACTATAATATTTAGCGGGAATCCTCTGAAAGTAAAAATGATAAGAACTGCATCACTTTCATAGTAGGAAGCATAACCGCAAGGAAACTTTTTGTTTCTACAAATATACCTACACCCAAAATATATCGACGCAGCTCCTTTTCCCAATGAAATATTTTGTTTTTGACCACAGAACCAATTAAACGCATGAATTGCAATGACGTCTGGTTTAACTAGTTTACGCAACTAAAAATTTTACATTCCCGATTGTGTGTATCTCAGGTTACTCTCACTGTCTAATTAATGTATACTGCATCCATCGATTCTTTTCCATCCATCCATGGAAGCTTGTGCCGCATCTTTATACACATTACAGTAAATTAAAAGCCAATAACACAGTTGATGTTCCGAATTTTAAAGACATAACATAAAGCCAAATATTAAGAGTATGCTAATCACTAAATTTAAAGATACTTACTTGTGCTATGTGCCCTTAAGTCGTTAGGTTCTACCTTATGGAAGACTTGACCCAAATGACAATAAATACTTAGTCTCAGCCGAATAAAAGATATTTGTTTTAATTAAATACAAAAGGGAGGAGGAAAACAAGTATTAACAACATTGAGTTACAAACAACATCAACAACATAACACAATATTTCTCTTTTTATCTCTTACACTAAGAGCACAGAAAACTACAGTTGTTTAAATTTACCACAAAACTTTGTCTGTAACCAGTAGTACTTCTTAACCATTCAAGGGAAAGGCAAGCTGTGTTGAACAGACTCACTAAAAGATTAGAAGGCAAACACATTCGCCTCACAACTAGTATGACACTGGCTTATATAAACTTAACCCCTAAACTTCTCTGCAACATTAGTTCGTACACGCTTTATTCGTTCGCACACATATGCAAATGTATGAGACATTTCATGCTTATTATCTATAGAGGGATAAAAAGCAAAGTTCACCAACTTTGAGTGGCAAGCTGTAAGGCCTTGGAAAATGGTCGCGAGTTGCGCTATAAATTTTGTGATAATGAAACAATGAAGTTTATCGTGTCGTTGACTAACTGTATTCTTTATGAACACATTTCGGTTATGAAAAGTGGATCCAATGTACAAATTCATAAGGATGGAATTGTGGATCACATCTTGAATTCAACTATAAGCGAAATCTTTGCTTTCAAAATACTAGGAATCAATTGACTAAACATGTCTCATGACTTTGTATAAATGTATATATAATATGTATTTTGTGTAGCCCAAATGGAAATTTTAACACCGATGCGTCTTAGGTGACATATGCTACTGAAATGCAATTCTTATACAATCACAGCTGTTATTTTCAGCTCCAACTCTATAATCGAATATGGCTGATAAATAATCCGTATCGTTCTAACTTTCTATAACAACTATTTTTTAAACAGTTTTCAAATAGCCATAATCGCACCTTAGTAGAACTTCATTGGTTACGACCTCCGATCGCCTCTGCGCAAAGCAAACTTTATAAGACATATGATTTAAAGATACACAACAGAAATGTTCGCACTCTGTTTAGAGAAGGTGTCACTATATGGATGACGGACGTCCTTGATAAATATAAAGTTCACATTAGTTCAAAAGTGGCAACATTCAGTCTACATACCAGAAGTGGAACCATATTCCAGCATAAACCTATTCAGAAGATCAAAACAATAAACCCATATTGATCAGGCGCTTTGCTCCTAATGTTATGGACTCATGTTCATGTTCATCCATTGAGCTGATGTAGACTTGGATCACCATCTTTTTGTAGCTAACGTGTGAATGAGAAATGATGAAGAACTTTAGAATCAAACTTGGCAGAAGAAAAGGCTTTCAGTTAAACACTATGTCGCATTATATCTGAAGGAAGGTGCTGTGAGGGAATGCTGTAAAAATCTGAGAATGCACCGGGTTTTTAAGCGGAATGAACGAAATGGCAGCCAGAGGATGTGAACGAATTCGTAAAATTCTGCCATGAGGTTAAAACCGAAGATTAAAACCCATTCATGAAAAGGCAGCGATGGAAATTTAGTTACAGATACGCAGAATGTGCTGCAATTATGAAGATAGCACCTGTGTAGGCTACTAGTTCCAAATGATGGCACACACGCGATTTCAAAGTGCATTATGTTCTGTGTTGAAAAAAGCTATCTTTGGGTGTGAACCAAATGGCGCAGTATCAGCCTTTTATCCATCGCTCGAATGTATGAATATATGAAAGGCTAAACTCTATTTTATCTGACCTAATTTGACATTATTAGCGTTGCTTTAAACATGGTAAAACCACAAACGACCAAACATTCGTAACACGGTAAATCTCAGAGGAGATACAAAAAAACCAAAAGATCGATGCATACATCTTTTTATCGACTATAATGATGTCTTCAACATTCCAATACGGCAAAAAATATCTGGGGTCTTTGCTGAATTTGCTTTTCCTCCGAAGATTGTGTTCTTTTGCAGGATAACACCGTCTGACGCAAAGTCAAAGCACACTCAGCTGGAGGTGAATATGAAAAAACTGAAATTAACAGGACTGGTACTATCTTTAACAAAAGCTTTGTGTTGCTTGCTTAAGCTGATGATATGCACGGCACTGGCAGAAAACTTCGAGATAATACTACAGTCTTTGCAAGCATTGCAGGGAAATCAGCAAAAATGTGCCTGGTGGTAAACGAGGACCAAAAAAATTGTATGCCTTGGCGAATATGGAGTATACTCGTTCGAGACTCGAGAACGTTGACAGCCATAACTTGGGATGAATAAGTTCATCTACCGGCATCAATAAACCTAATGGTGTGAGCCATTAATCTGCCTGCTGCTTGGCTCAGCATGCTACATTATGGCATGTATGGAATGTATTCGTTCTATAAGTCTTCAAATAAAAAATACTCCTAATGCTGACGTCTACTGCCAGGTTTGATATTGCTGCGACTGTTGTATCGCGAGAAACGTTACTAAACGCCACTTCTATATCTAGATAGGCTACCATAGTTTACCCCTTGAGAGCGAGTGAAGCTTCGATGAATCCTTGAGTAGGCATGTTGTTTATCCAGCAGCATCTCCCGGTCTATGCTCGTCCTAAGGTAGCTGTAAATGAGTCTTTTCAGTGTTTCGAGGACAGACGAAGACAGGCTGATAAGTCTAAAATCTTTTGTCCGATATGGGAGATTTTCTTTGAGAATAAAGACCACCTTAGCAGGAGTATAAGCAGGGATATAAGTTAGGTCGATACAGCCGATGTAGAGCTCCTCATGCCATTGAATCAGCGTATCAGCCAACGGTTGTAGCTCACACGGTGAAATCAGTTCAAAACATTTAATTGCCCACGCTATTTTGGGTTTGGTTACGATTTCCCAGGCAGCAGTAGAAGATTGATTTGACGCAGTGTTGTCCGCGACAATTCCGGTTTGGAAATTAGCATGAAAATGAGTATCCAGGAACAATGTTGTCTAATTACCCTGTAGTTTCTTAACGGTAACCTGCCGTGCACGGTGTAGAGGCTAGTATTTTCCTTAGCCTTGCGGCTTCAGAAGTGTTTTCAATTTTGCTGCAGAAATCACTCCAGGACTTCCTCTTAGCCTTCCTCAGTTCGCCCTTATATTCTCTAAGTTTACTTTTGTAGTTGTCCCAGTCCTGTGAAGCTCTTGTGGACTTAGTCGTGTTGAAAAATTTCCTGCAGCATTTCCTGAGATCTACAAGTTCCAACGATCAGCATGGCGGTCGTTGCTTAGCTCTGGCTTTACCCTTGAGACATGAGGACTGCAGCGAGTTATTCAGAGTCCTTGTGACCTACAGACCGCTCGATGCTCTCGATGTTCCGGGCATTAATATCTGATATCCTTGAAAAGTTCCTGTTAAATGCCTTATTATACTTGTTTACGTCTGCTTTCCTAACGTTCAGTGGAAAACGGTCCTTTGAACCCTTTCCAATCCCTTCAGGCCGAAGCTGATATAACGGTGATCTGAAAAGCTATGATTATCCAAAACTGCGGCTCCTCTACAACTCTATAATTTTGCTTATTTTTATTAAGCGAGAGAAACAACGCAACTGTACGCACGCACGCACAATATTTTGGGCAATTTGACTGGTTCCGCAAAGCTTACAAAAAACACTTAAGGGTAAAGATACTGACAGATTTCAAGTAATGTCGAGATTTTTCTGATTTGCATCCATTCAATGTATGGTGATGAAATCTCAAAGAAAACTAATATATTTAATGAACTTTAAAAACCCTTCAAGGGTACAAAGACTGACAGATTTTAAGTAATATTGAGGTTTTTCTGATTGGTACATATTCAAGACGTGATGGTGAAATCTCAAAGAAAACAATAATAATAATAAAGTATCAAAAAGCGTTTATTCACTTCAAAAACTATTGAATGGTACGCAGTAATCGGAAGCATCGACATTATACGAGTATATCTCAATTGGGGATATTGCATTTTCTCAAAGCCATGGCCTAAATTCAAAATTAGGCAAAAACGGCAAGTACGAAATAGATTGTCCCTACCAGGACTGAACACCAATATAGAAATGGAAATTTTTCAAAACGTTTTAAACAATTTCACTGTTTATCCCTCAATCAACACCAATATTATGTAGACATTTGGAAGAATCGCCACAACTCACATCTTTTTTTTTTAAGAAAATTTAGATTTCAATGGAAAAACTGGCTATACTCTGGCTATATAAACACTAGGAAAAGCATCCCAACTCATGCATTTTTTTAAATAATTCCCATTTCAATGGAAAACTTGGTTTAGTCGATATACAATGTAAGACAAGAGGGCGTTTTTGTAGCTTCAGATTCGAGTCAAAAAGGGCGGAGCATGACACTGATTAAAGTAAAATGAAACTAAATCTTTGTACACTTTCTATCTCACTGAAAGGGAAAGAAATGTATTAATTTTGTTAAGCTGTTTCAGCAGAAAAGTAAAAGTGATATAATGCAATTTTTAAGCATTTATTTGACCTGCTTTGCCGTAAAAAATTAATTTCTGAAAAACCGCGGGCCGATGGTATCAGATTCGTCCTGTTCTACACTGTTTTTATCCCTAAAAACACGAATTTTGAAAAATCCCTTCTTATCGAGCAAATGGTGCAATACTACGCACAAATACTAGTAGCTTTGTTCTCACGGCGACAATTCTCGGTGGTGTGGGCATTCCGGATTAAAAGAAAAAATGGGGAAAACCCTTATTGTGGTTCGCTATTGGGCACCAATAAAAGTTTGACAATGGGTCTAGTGATAAGGCCATTCTGCGTGTGCACTTCCGCCACTCACATCCTGGACGCCACAGATCTGGAAGTAAGATCCCCAACAGCAAAGTCTAATTGGGAGATTTCCACTTTACGCGCTTGTACATCTCCTTGAGTCTTTCCAACTTAAGACGATGGTGGGGAAGACATCTTAACTCTGCGATCGTTTCAGTAGGTCTAAAGACTGTTGAGAATGATCGAGTTCTGCTGGTGCTATGAGACCCGCACCAATAAAGAAATAACTCAGAGCACAGAGATCCTCAGGATTATCATTCGTTGGACTAAGAAGTCTTGGGTTCAGACATGTCTCTATTCCGGTAAGCATTGTGCAAGACTTCTCAAAAGTAAATTCCTTGCCAAATGTGTAATCTATTACTGTGGTGCCATGCCGCCATCCGCCACAAAACTGCGATTTGAGTTCGTTAAACGTTCATGCCCTTAAGCACAACATTAATGGAGTTTTTCGAGAAATAGAACCCGTTACCAAGAGAAATGTCATTCGTTTCAAAATCCAAATGTTTCGCAATATAGCTTGACTCTCAAACTGATATCTATTCAATCGCATCAACCATCAGTTATTTTAAGTTCATAAAATAAACAACAAATAGCAAAATCACTCTTCTGTCATCAATTTGTTTTTAAATGGAAATAATATGAGCGAATGACACGACAAAAGTATTACATGTGTAGAGGGCTTACATTCAAAAGGAGCTACCTGGAAAAATATAATAACCTAGGAGAACAATAAAACCATGTTATTCACGAACATTATTTACATAAATATTTTCTTCTGCATTCTTAGAAGTATATTTAATATCCCAGTTATGAAAAGAGAATAATAAATCGCTTGTTTCGCCTTTTTATGTGAGATAGCCTTTTTTAAATATTCCAACTGTTTGTGTATTTAAAAACGAGCAGGCCCTCTTTCTTGGAATAAAATATTTTCATAACCACCAGCACAAGATGGGAGTATACCAAATGTATCTTTCCGTTTGCAGAATTCCAAGAACATATTATTTTTGTAAGCCAACTGGTCAAATGTCTGCACTTGAGAAAACTTACATACTCGTAAGCCAACTTTGAGGTAATTGTCAATTTTCGGCCATTACCATTTATTCTTTAATTTAATTAATTGTTTTTCTAATGTAATACGAGTATACGGCGACCAATGAAAGATACGTGGAAAAGTCATCACAATTCACATACTTGCAAATAGCTGAAAAGCGCGAATTTCCACCCAAAAAATGCAAAGACCACCTTTGGATTGGTTGCAGCAGTGAATCTTTTTCAGGTAGTTTTCGACCACTTTTTCGCACATTTCTGTAGCGACGAATGTTGGTTTCCAAATGCTCCAACGTTTGTTTGATTATCCGCATAAACACGGTCGATGACGTATAGTCTTGGTGGCGAATTGGCGTCGCAAAACGTGAAATTACGCTTTCTGGAAACTTCTCATGCAATAAAGCCAAAATCGGTTGTGTTGTGTGACTCATGGTACCGGCTTGTTGAAACCACATTTCGACTAGTTCATAATCTTCAATTGCAGGCCAAAAAAAGTAGGTTATCATACAACCTTGAACGAATTGAAATTCGGATTATCCGCCACACTTTTACTAACAGAATATTTATAATCGTGCCAATTCTTTGCACAGTAGATCGATTATGACGGCCATAATCACCCCGTAATGCACGAAAAGTACCCACGTTTAAATCCCCACTTTTGTTGTAAGTTTTAACTATTTTTACGCGTTCTTCAGTTGTTAAACGATCCATGTTCGTAAATGGTAAACATTTTGCTAAATAAGTAACACTTCAACTGATGTACTTTCCTTCCTTAAGGATTGATAGCTGGCTTGATAGGGTTTGAAATGTTGCGCAGTAGAACACTGTTCATCGATGAGGGTTTTTTTTAGTTTTTGTTTAGTCTATTTTTTCTGCAATTATTTAACTTTTTTAACATTCATCAGCATAGGACACGGTTTTTGTCATTTGCAAATTTTTTCAAAAAGATGGGCAAGGAAAAATCGATCGATCGATTGCGCTCATTGAGTCAAATTGTGCAGATTAACCAAAACACCCCAGTATGAGAAACGATTTGGTGCATAGCAGGTATCTTATAAACTTTGTAAAAATCATAAAATAAAAAGAATATTAACGACTTAATTATTACACTTTCACCCGGAAAAAAGTACTTGCATTCTAAGCACTTTTATGAGTGATTTCTTTCTACGTGCATCAGTAACGTATGTAGGGAGTACTATTTCTCGGATACTTTTATTCTCCCGGTAATCTTGAAAAATTGGAAATTGGAAATACATAGTACACCATAAAAATTAATTGAACAGTAGAAATGAAAGCTGAAAACTGCAAACATTTCTCAAGAAGGAGGACATAATATGTTCTTATTTGAGTGGATGAAAGTAGGCAATATATTAAAATAGACTTGTTGTAAGCAGAACATATGTCATTCCTGGTTTTGCTTTAGAAACGCTATATCTAAAGCAAAACTTTGTAAAACAAAATAAGTTTCTGAAACACATTTGCAAATTTTCTATATTACAAACAAGATTTAAAAGTTTTGAAAATTATTTAGTATTTCTATAAATAAAAAGTTTCACAGGAAGATTCCTACAGTTCATGGCGGTTATTTTGTTTCATCTTTTATTAAACAGGACAAATCACCATGTCATGCTACAGCGTTGAGTGACGAGTTTGGTTTTATTCACAAACTGCCATTAAGCAATTAGTAAATTTGTTCACATTTAATATGTATATACAAAAGTATAAGAAATTCTTGTTTTGTTCACATTAGTTTTGTAAAGCAGTTATGCACAACTGTACATAAACTACAACTATAAATTTACAGTACTTAAATAGGAAGTCTAAAGTGTGTTATCTTTTTAATATTCCTTCCTCGTTGCTTCCATATAGTAAACATATTATGTGCTCATTTATGATAATATCGCGTATACTTGGTAATTTACTGATTCTTCTCGTATAATGGGAGCACTTAGTCTGTGTAAGACTTTGTTGATAAAGAACCAAAGGGCATCAGTCATGATGATTGAAGTCTTTGCAAAACTTGAATAATGGAGTTTCTCGCTGTGTCAATAGTTTGTAATCCATACGTATTCATCAGCTTCAAAATTATTTGTCATAAATGCAACTTGTTTGAGAGGCTGAGAACAGATTTGAGTTCCAGTCATGTTCACATTTAGATGTTCAGGCTTAGATATAACCTAACCTTTTTATATTAGTGTTATGCCTAGGTGAATGGCTAAATTAGTAACGGACATTTTCACGGGAATTGGATAACCATTACATTGGATATCTATGTATATCATTGAAGAACATCCCTGTCGTATTGGATAGATGACTTAAGCTGATTTTGCTGTGTTGAATTGAATTTTTAATTTGTTGAAGCCAGTTTTGATTTTATATAGTTCAATCTACCGTGACGTGAATGTCCCAGAACAGTGCCCTTTATCATAATCCTAATTGGATTTGCAAATAATAATACATTCCTTATCAGTATTTACATAAGAACCATACCTATAAAATTTGCTTTAGTTCCAAGAAAAATTGTGTTGGATACAAAGATTTTAATTTAAACAAAATACGAAGACTACAATTTGTCAAATGTCTGCCTAGGAGACAGCCAAATATTTTTATTTTCTTTCAAAATTGTACTATAGAATAGGATATTAATTATTCAATGACGTTGCTCATAAGTGCCATGTTTGCTTCGGAAACCAAACTGGTGATTCGGAATTATACTACACATTTACAAAACAGTTTTTTTTTCTTTTTAGAAATATTTCAAATATTTGGGAAAATGTGCACAGCAAACTTATTGGCCGGTACGGCAGGTAAATTTTTCCGACTTATTCATCTTAAGAATCATAACTTCGGTTCATTTCCGGTGGGTTAGAAAAAGGGAAACTTAATACGAAATATGAACGATAAAAATTTAAAGCATCGCTATGAACGCTTTTGTAACTCGGTTATTAATTTCATTATTTCCATTATTTCAGAGATTATCTGTTACTTTTCTAAAATCGACGCCAGAAGGTTAACAAAAATTTTAAATGTTTTTAAATCGTCATAGATTTTCACCAAGGGTGTTTGTCATTATAATCTCCACCAACGATGAACAAAGTTCTAGAGTTAGACAGTAGACATATACAGATAAAAAGAGTCAACTTCCTCAATTCATCAAGAGAATCTCTGTTTCTTGAATGTGATTGAGAAGTTGACTTGCATCCTATAAATACTGGGTGGCGCATCTTTTTTTGCGGGGTAGAAAAGGCGCGGGCTGGCGGGCGCCTACATCGTTGGGTCGGCGGTCTCATGGAGTTTTAGTCGCTATGAATCACTTCGACCGGAAGCGTCGCGCATTTTGCGTGTACGCATTTTACGAGAACTCTCGTTCATATATTGCTACTAGGCGACTATATTGTGCTGAATATGGACTACGGCGAATTAGTGAAGCTCCGAGTGCTAATTTAATTAAAATATGGGTAAAGTGTTTTGAAGAGACCAGTTTAACATTTAAACCACAAGCAAATGGTCGCCCAAGAACATCTAGGACCGAAGACAATGTTGAGAGAGTTATGGAGCCAGTACGAGGAAATCTACAAATGTCGATTCGCAAGAGATCGCCTGTCTTACAATTATCGCGACGAAATTTGCAACGAATTTTAACATTGGATCTTAAACTGCATCCATATAAGCTGCAATTAACACAAGAATTGAAAGAGTCTGACTTCATTGGAAGGCTCGCATTTGCTAATGAAATGCTTGATCGATTTTCCAATTTTGACAATATCCTTTTCTCTGACGAGGCTCATTTCCTTATGAATGGGTTCGTAAACCGTCAAAATTGTCGTTACTCTAACAGTGAAAATCCCAAAATCAAACACCAGAAACCATTGCATAGTCCTAAAGTGACAGTATGGGCAGCAATCTCTGGCAGAGGAATAATTGGTCCTTTTTTCTTCGAAAATGCGCGGGGCCAAAACGTCACGGTTAATACGGAACGCTATATTGAGATGTTGTACGGATTTTTGGCTCCAGAAATTGAAAGTTCAAGAATAGTGAATTCCAGAACTTGGTTCCAACAAGATGGAGCTACCTGTCACACATCAAATGATGCCATGGCGGTGGTGTATCAGATGTTCCTGGCAGACTGATTTCGAAAAGAGGTGATATCCCATGGCCCCCACGTAGTCCAGACTTGACGCCTCTTGACTTTTTTTTGTGGGGATACCTCAAACACAAAGTCTACAGTAATAATCCAAGAAACATCGTTCAGCTCAAGGAGAATATCCGTGGTGAAATGGCAGCCATTACACCAGTATTACTGAAGAAAGTTTTCAATAATTTTCGTTTGCGGTTAGAGGAGTGCTGTCGTAGAGATGGCCACCATTTAGATGATGTTATTTTTAAAAAATAAACTCCATTTATTACTCTAAAATGCCTTAGATTTATTTTAACCATACCTTTTGTATTTATTTTTAATCTATTTTTTAAATATGCACGTTCTATTGCGCCACCCTGTATAATATACAATTGCACAGTATACATCCAAAATGGTGTTCATTCTTGACAGAGAACTGCGTAATCTTATTTTATTTAGAATAACCTTTAGTTTCAATCAAATTGCGATTCATGATTTTATATGGCAATTACATATGACATTTATAGGTAATTACATTTAACAAGTCTATATGGACGTTTGAGAAATTCTTAGAAGCTTCAACAGAAATTACCTATATGATTTATTTATTTTTATTATTGATATTCGGATTGAAGCCTTAAAAGATAATTTCTTGATTTTGCTGCTTCCTATATTGAGTGTATTTGATATGTTGATATTTGTGTGTTCATATGTTTTTGAGGTTTTTCAGATGTTTAATAAGTTTGTAATGATTTTGATTAAGAGATTGATCCAGGTTTAATCTCTGGCAGTGTGGTTGTGATTCTACTTAGTAGGGAGATACTTGACTGTATATGGAATTGGTTTGGAGTTAGTTAATTAAGGGCCAATTCTTACGTGCCGGGCAGTAAGGGAGGGAGAGAGAGAAAAAATGCAAATGAATTAGAGTTAATTCAATATATTTATTTCTTGAGCTTGAGATGCTCACCGTGAGAGTTGTGCTGCAAAAGTGGCTGATTTTGAATCAGTAACTTTGCTGGTAATATTGTATTTTGTTTTTTTTCATATTTTCTTCAGCTTTCAAAAATTCCCAATAATTGGGATATTTATAGTTTGTACATTAGATTAGTTTTTAGAATACTTAAATATGAGCTTTAAATTTTATAATACTTAAATGTAACGCTTTCAGTAATTGATACATTTAATTTATAAAATTTAAAATCAATTCATTCAATTTAAAAGTAAGTATAAACTTGGAGATTTATACAAAGTTTTCTATACAATTATATTTTTAAAGCAATCATTTCTGTGCATTTGTGTGCAATATTATTAATATCAGGAATGTATAGGTATATTGGTCGTGGACTTACAGCATTTTTGCATTGAAACTATTGTGGTATTTTTCAATGTCTTTACGGTTATCACTAAAGTCATCGGTATCTTTGTCCTGTATGACGTGTACATATTTTCAGTATTCCGCGTCTTTATTAGTTTATTATAACTTTAATATTTATGATGTTGTGAAGTACCTTTTTGCTGTGTAATCGAAAAAGTGCAAATGATAAAACCTTGTTATCAAAATTTGTGTGCTCTTTAATTAACGATGCGTACCATGTGTTCCCATTCATCCTGGTCGCCATCCCTACCACCTATTTTCATATTTGGCTGCGAATCTCAATTAGACTATTATAGTGAAAATTCATCCAACGTCGAATTATGCGTCAAGATTTGGGCTTAACTCCGCACAAAATGGAACTATTTCTGGAAATGAAGGGAAACGATCATAGACAGTATCGGGAGTTCGCTGATTTCTGCAGCAGTACCACGTAACCCTTGCCATTGATCAAATTTTGCATGATCTGTGCACCAGGCTTATTGGAAATTGGACCTCTCGGATGCTTGGCACCCAGCAAACTCGCTGCGGCCATTTAAACGATGTATTTTTTTAAATAATTTTTTAATTTATGAACAAAGACAAATTCCCTTGCATCCCATGAATATAAAATAGGGGAGTTTTCCATTCTATCTTTAAACTCACTCAACGGTACTGTCAGTTTAACGACGATTTAATGTCATTTTTTAGTGCTGAGCATTACCGGATTGTTAGAATTATAAATGATTCTCATGGGGCAACACAGCGGGGCACGGAGATCTCATGGTTGAAACCTGCGATAAACTCGATATTTTTTCCGCTAGCCGCCAAACAGACCACTTCCCCAGTCGCCCTCAACATACTAATAAAACCCAAATAACAAATAATGTAAGTTAACCAAATATCCCGTTTTCTCCCATCTCCTTCAATACAAAAAACTCTCGTAAATATACACATCCCGTTCAACAAACCTTCCAATTTCTCTCATGGAACCTACGTTCCCAATGAAATTTTCAGACCAAATCTGGCAGATTTACCTCTTAGTAACTACATTTTACATGGTCCTTACGACGGCAGATTGATATAGTTCGATGTATCTTATATTTAACGCCGACCCTAATCCCAAAGTGATCAACGAAAAATTATTCGAGCAATATTTAATTTTTCTCGCCATATAGCCAACCATAGCCAATCCCTTCAGCACAAGATTTATATTGTATGGAAAAAGAATGGCTACGCTCTGCGTGATAGTGGGAAGTGTTAAGAAATTGACGTACGTATGTATGTGTGATAAACAACCGATCAAGGAAAATAAGGCAGTCGTAAAATTATCATCGAAACAAGTGTGTGACGGGAGTAACAGTGCAAGCAGTGACTACAATGTAAAGAGGAGTACGAGAAGAAGGATAATTTGTGCAAATAAGGTGAAAGTGCGTGTTCGGATTTCCAATTTAGGTAAAACACTGGCAGCAGCGGTACAAGCTAAAGCAGCAGCGGCAGGGGTGAAAAAAACAACAAGAAAATGGTAATAGTGAACACAAAAAGTAAGTTATCTAAAAGTCCAAAAAACGACAAAAACGTAATCAAATCCGGGGGAAATTGTGTGAAATGCATTCACAATAAGCGGCAACCAACTTAACGGGAGATTTGTCGGAAGACAAATGAATGAATGAATGAATATATCGCACCCTAAATACAAAATTCTCTATTATTCAGTAGAGGCAAAAACCCGTGATCGTGCAGAAGCAACACACTTGACATAAAAATAGACATAACGGCATTTTTCCAGTTAAAGAAGATAGTGATGAGACGGAAATTTTTATAGTAGTTAGAGATGGGTAATGTGAATCAGTTTATGGGAAAAAGTAGATTTTGACAATTTTTGAGTTGTGCCCCTTTTGTATTTAGGGTGCGATATATGTTAATATAGTGAAAAAGACCGTAAAGTCCACATACTCGGAAATATTTCGAGCGCGCACTTACACATATTTTTCATGATTTCAGTTTACGCCTAATTGGAAGACTACCGAAAAGTGAAAATCTAACCTCAAATCAGCCATAAACGCAACGTGATAGGATGGTGATAGGATGCCGCAATTAATAACCAACAAGCAAAATCGTTATAAAGATCAGTCCAACAAAAAGCAATCAAATCTAATGAGAATCAAAAGGAGCCGTAAATGATAATTACGGTCAGCACAACAAGAACAAAGGGAAGAAGACCACATTCGCTGTAAGAAATAGAATACCAAGAAAAACGACAAGTTTTTGTTTTTTTTTTTTTTCTTACGACTATAATACATGTGTGATATGAAATACCGCCACATCATTCGCCATTTCTTTTTTTTTTTACATGAATGCCCACATTTCCATTTGCTTATCTCTTGTGAGGTAATCGATGGGAAAATAAACAAATTTTGACAAAAATTTTCGAACTTTTTTTAATAATATCCGAAAATTAACTTAGGCGAAGATTGATTATATTTTAAAATCGAAAGAAATTAATTACAATTTTGAAAATCGTTTAAGCAATTTCAGAAAATACAATCCCCTGAGAGATAATTGATTGAAGAATATATGATTTTAAACACAAATTTTTGAATTGTACAATATTGTTGGAAAATCAATTTTGCCGAAAATTAATTACATTTCAAAAGTTTTAGAAATTGCTTATATAATTTCACAAAATACTCGTACAATCCTTCGTGAGAAAATCAATGAGAAAATAAATAATTTTGAACAAAAATTTTGGAATTTTATAATATTGTTGGAAAATCAACTTTGAGAAAAATTTATTCCAACTCAAAATCGGACGGATTTTGAAATTAATTAAAATTGTAGAAATTACTGATTCCACGATTCCACAAAATACAATCCCTTGTGAGAAAATCAATGAAAAATAAATAATTTTGAACAAAAATTTTGGAATTTTATAATATTGTTTAAAAATCAACTTTGGAAATTATTGAATACTATTCAAAATCGGACGGATTTTGAAATTAATCAAAATTTTGGAAATTATTTGCACAGTTTGCCAAAATGTAATCCCTTGTGGGAGAATCGATTGGAAAGTATATAATTTAAAATAAAGTTTTGAAATTTTATAACATTGTTTGAAAATCTACCTCATATCTGTGAAAAATTGCGTACATGTGCCAATATAGATTAAACTACTACCCCAAAATGTCAAGTGAATTCAAATTTGATTCCGACGATTTCGTCACAGTTTGTTCAGAACGTGACAACACTCCCATATGTGAGCCCACCGATTCTTTACTTGAAGTAAATTTACAATAGGATCGGTAGATGAATGTTCAGATATTGTATAGGGTTGTCTGTGTGATTGCCTTACAGAGGATTTCATAGATTCTGTAAGAGGGAAATATGCCGCTTGTATAGAAGTTTCCATAAGTGTAAATCCAAAACCTTCGATCTACAGAAAACACTGGTACACCAGGAATTGTGGGGAAAACTTTACACCAGCACGCGAAGCCTTAAGAGCATGGTATGAAAATAAAGGGGTACTAGTAGACAATCAGTTACAAATCATCTTTAATCTAGTGAGCATCGCCTGGGAAAGCAGCGATTCTTTGCAAGGTATTCAAACAAGTATAAACGATTATTTAGCGGCCCTGAAAGCGAAAGATATATCGACGACATATTGGGATCCCATTCTTATATACTTTTGCTCCACTAACTGGGAACAATATCTAAAATCACACAAAGATTTGCCGCTATGAAGTAGTGAAAAGGCTAGATAGTATTCAGGGCAGAAAAGTTGAGCAGAAAAAAGATTGGACACTACCGTTTTTCCATCAAAAAGTGAGAACAACCCCTAATATTGTAAATTATTCAGTGATAGGCACGCCTTAAAAATTGTTCCTCGCGTTCAGTCCCACTGATAGAAACAAATTTGTTTCCTAAAATAAAATTTGTATCAATTGCCTTGGTTACAGTCACCTAAGAAAAGTTCGCTCACAGTGCAAACGAAATCACCATTCAAAAAGTAACGCAAGGAGAAATTCGCATATTAAAATCTCAAATCTAAAGAACGAACATCCTTGTATCTCGAGACAAATCAAAACATCGCAATTGTTGCTTTCGGCAGCTGATTTTCGCTCTGGCCAAAATCAGAAATCTAATGAAGACATTGTTACCAACGGCAATTACGACAATTCTATGTACATCAAAGTGACACATTCAGTGCTCGAGCCTTTCTGGACTAGGATCTGAAAAATCGTTTATTTCCAAGCGCTTGAACGACACCGAAAAGTTTCAAATTCGCAGAATGGGCGGTCAATCGCAGAATCGCATGATCGTCGCATAGATCTCAACGCAATTGTGGTCCCAAAAATTACCAGTTTCGATATGCCCGGAAGCGATCCAGAATTGGAAGATATGATAAAATGTGATTAAGCTAACCCTGATTTTAATTCCCCGGGTCCAGTAGTTCTACTTCTTGGAAGCAATGTGATTCTGAAAATCATAGTGAAAAGTGTAGGAAAAGTTTGCGACTCATTTCTTGGACATTTCTTCCAATATCAGTTGAGTCGGTTTCGACCTTTACTCTACCGGCAACGGAATTATCAGACAATAAAATAAGTTAGCAACTTAAAAGGTTTTGCAAATAACAGGAAATCCCCAAGAAGGGTCTTCTATCTGCTGAGGATGAATATTGTGAAACACTTTTTGAAAACACAACAAAGAGCGGCTCAGATGGTAAATACGTAGTGAAACTGTCTTTTAAGTCTAATTTCCACCAAGATTTTATTTTTTGGGACCATTAAGATTTCAGGTATTAATACAGCATATCAGAATGGAACAGTCTCTTAGAAAGAAACCTGAGGTTGAAAATGTTTATAATGAAGTCTTGAGAGAATATGAAAGTCTGAACCATTTGCAACCCGCAACCTTCTGAGAGATGTCTTCAAAAGGTTCATTTACGTCCTTTTATCGCAGTTATAAAACTGGATAACTGAAGTACAAAAGTACGCGTGGCGTTTAAAGTGTCCAAACGAACTAATACTGGAAACTCCCTCAACGACGTTTTCCACGTTGACCCCACTCTTCAACTAGATTTAATGACGGTAATAGTTCGCTGGCGATTATATGCGCATGTTTTCAGCGGTAATATAGAGCAAATGTACCGCTGTTGGAGATTTTATTCTATGAAACATGTCTTGTTTTAAATTAATTTACATTTTATGCCTATTTATTATTCATTTTATTCTACAATAATCTTTGTCACGACCATACTTAGCTCTAACTTCAACTATCGCTATAACAACAACAACATGCAGTGAACCGCTTAGCTCATTTCAAACAGTCTGTTCTTATTGTTATTGTTCGATTTGTCATATGTTTTGTCGCAACAAGTGCATGTAGGAAATAATGTTCCCATCTTGTCAATTAGTTGAAGTCGATCGATACAGTTATCTGCCTTGCTGCATACTATTGGCTTTGTTTAAAACAACTATGCCGTGCTGCAGTTATAACTATAATTTGTATTATGTGTTCAATAAGACTTCATCATCATTTTATAGTCAATAAAATAATACAGTGCTCTATAAAAAATTTAAAACATAAACATTGTCTTATTTATTCTGGCTCAGCTAACCTAAGTGTAAGAAATGATTGCATCAAAATAATGTGGCTGCGGTTGATTCTGTGTTGGATTTAGCAAAAAAATTTAACGTTGAACTGGATGGAGAGAAGATTGAGGACGCTTATTTCCTTAGGAACAATAAGACAGGAGACAAAAAAACCGTTGTGGTAAAATTTACTAACAAATTTGTTAAAGAAAATTAATGTATGTCAAGCCGAAGTTGAAAATGAATGAATCTACCAACTCAGTATTTGTTAACGATTACTTAAGTAAAGAAACGTTAAATCTGCTGAATTACAGCAAGGCCTTAAAAAGCGTGGGTTATCGTTACATTTATGCTAGAAATGGAAAGGTCTTGTATAAAAGAAATGAAATTTCAAGGCCTCAGATTATACATTCGAACGATGATGTGGACAAACTTTTGCTTGAAGCTACAACTACTAAACAGTGGAAAAATAATCGGCAAAAGACAACTAGACAGAGTGATGATGAGGCTGACTGTGATGATGATAATCCTTCGTCCTATGTTTCTCCTAATTGAGTTTACTTGGTATTGATCGTAGTTTATTTTATATATAATTAAAAAATGAATTCAAACAATTACTTTAAAAGCATTGCTAATTTTAACAAAAGTTATTCTTGTATTAAATATCCCTTTTTAAATATTATATCTGTGAACATAAGAAGCATCTCGTCCATTACAAAGTTCAATCAATTCAAAACTATGATTTTCAGCCTTCCGAGACTGCCTGATGTTATTGCAATACAGGAAACGTGGTTCCACAGAGATTTAACTCAACTTTACAATTTTACTGCTTATTCAAATGTCCATTGTTGTAGGTCTGATGGATATGGGGGTACATCAATATATGTCACTGATAAACTGAAATATTCAGTAGACTATTGTGTCAGTAGAAATTTTGTTGATGTTATTGCCATTTCGTTTGATAATCTGAAAATTGAGGGAAAGCAATTAAGGCTTTTATCACTCTACAGGTCGCAGAAATGTGCTACTATTGACTTTGTATCCATTCTTGATGAAATACTGCGCCCACTAGCAAGTAAACCTATTGTTATAGTGGGAGACACAAATATTGATCTGTATAAAAATGAATCATTTAACGAATTGGAAAACATGTTCCTAAATTATGATTATCATAACTGTCACAAGCTAATTACAAGAGTAGAATGTAATTCAGTAGAATGTGATTTAACAGATCATAACATAACAACAGTGTGTTGTAAGATAAGATGTAAGATTTTGGCCACAGAAAGTATAGAGAAAACGAAAAAGCATTGTGATATGAATAAAGTTAAACGTTATTTGCAAATTAATATTGAGCCAGTTTTAGATACTTCGGAAGATCACGCAAATAATCTGATAGGTGTAACCAATAGAGATATTGCTTACTCTAGTGCTTACTAGTGAGATGAAATATAAAAAAAACAGCTTAGATTTGCTCTTACTCCCTGGGTAAATGCAAATCTACAGAGTTTGATTTTGTTTAAGAAGAAATTGCTTATTAAAAGAAGGAAGGCGAAATCTAAGAAATATAATGAGCTGTTAAAAGGTATTAGTAAGGTAATTAAGGTAGCTAGTGCGGAGTCTAGGAGCAATTATTATTTTGACAATCTGAATAAAGTTAATAATGATCCGAAAAAATCTTGGAATTTTTTAAACACTGTTTTGGGACGTAATACAAATAATGAAATACAGATTATTACAGAAGATGGACGAAGAGTTGTTTGTGATCAGGAGAAAGCTGATCGTTTAAATCAATATTTTGTACGGTCTGTGGAAAGTTTGAAGCAAGAAATTATGATATTTGTTGATGATAATTGCAACATATTAAGGGCTTTGAGGAGGAAATCAAGCAAGTTTTTGCTAGATTCATTTAATGAAAATGAGGTTATTGAAGTGATTAATGACCTTAATATTAATGCTGCGCCGGGATATGATGGTATTATGTCGAAAATAGTAGTTGAATGTAGTAACTATTTGTCTCCAGTATTAATGATCATATTTAATAGAATAATTGCAAGCGCAAAATATACTGATAGTCTCAAAATTAGCAAAATTATTCCTATTCCGGAAATTTCGAAAGCTATGTTTGTTGAAGAGTATCGTCCTATTGCAATTTTGTCTGTAATAGATAAAATTTTTGAAAAATTATTGCATAAAAAGTTATTAGATTACTTAAATCAAAATGAATGTATGTACAAATATCAGTTTGGATTTAGAAAAGGATGTGGAACTGAAGAAGCTGTGATCAATGTGGTGAACTTTATTTGTGATGGTTTGGATAGTGGTTTTCATGGCGTTGCAGGCTTGTTTTTAGATTTTTCTGTAGCATTCGATCTTGTGGATCATGATATACTGCTGGAAAAACTATCATATTATGGAATTGTCGGCACGGAATTACAACTTTTCATAAGCTATTTATGTGACAGAAAACAATATGTACAAATTTGTAAGGCAAAGAGTGAATTAGTTCATGTAAAATCAGGAGTGCCGCAAGGTAGTGCCTTGGGACCACTTCTGTTTTCTATTTATTTAAACGATTTAATTAATTTGAAGTTGAATGGTCGGTTGTATATGTTTGCAGATGATATGTGTTTATTTTATCCATATAAATATGATCTAGCTTTAAAAACCATGATGGAGAGAGACGTGTCGTTAATTTTTAAGTTTGTGAGAATAAACAAATTAGTACTTAACGCAACCAAAACGAAACTAGTTCGATTTAGTCCACGCTCGCATGGAATTGAAAACAATTTCAGTATTTTTGTCGATGGTAAGGCAATCACGGAAGTTTCTGAAGTGAAGTACCTGGGTGTGACTTTACAAAGTAATTTAACCTGGGAAAGTCATATCACCAATGTTAAGAAGAAAATTGCTCCTGCTATTGGCATTTTATATAAATTAAAATACATATTGAATAGAAAAACTAAGCTACTTGTTTTCAACTCACTCGTTCAAAGTCATTTAAATTATTTGGCAATCGTATATGGTCACAAAAATACTGTTGCTTTAAAAAGTTTACAGCGCATGCAGAATATGGCACTTAAAAATATTTTTGATTTACCCATCTCATACCCAACTTTATCACTCTGTGAGGATATAAACGTTCCTGTATTGCCTATCCGTGGAATACATCTACATCAGCTTGTTACATATGTATATAAATCTTTAAATAAAATCAGATGCAGAATGATTGAATTTACACGGAATCAAACTAATTTTCGCACAAGAAATTGTAATAATTTGAAAGTTGTAAGGTGCAGATTAGAGACCACCAAACAGCGTATAGAATATTTGGGTAGTTATGAATATAATAATTTACCAATGACCATTAAAAATGTAAATAATATATCCACATTTAAAAAGAATGTGAAGGATTACCTAAAACAAAATTTGCAGATGCTTCTTACGTTTTCAAAAAATTATGAACTTTTAACTAATTAATTAACAGAACTCATTTGTTAATACATTTTACTTGAAATTATGTATTGTAATTAGCGTACACCTGAAACTTGTTGCCAGCATGCCTCAATAATGCCTTCTGACGCTGAGGCCAAATATTATGTTGTAATATATTGTACTGAATTTTTAATAAACCTCGTAAGAGGATTGTTTTCAAAAAAAAAAAAAAAAAAAAAAAAAGTGTTCTTTCGTAAGTGCTTATTGTGGCTCATCCAGCCGAAAGCCTCATACAACCGCCAAATCTTGGTCCATAGGAACGATATCAATTACCAAAAAATTTTGTTCCGCCTATCGCCAACCAGTTTTATAAAAGATTTTGATTTTTTTTAAAAACGATCATATTTGGTGTAAATTGTGTACCATATCTTGCTATACGAACCCAGAAAAGACTAACGAAAGATTCCTCAAAAAAATTCTAGCGGGCCGCCCAAATAATACTAAATGAAACATATGTAGACAGGAGGCCACAACATTCAACCCGCAATTAATTGTTGCCCCAATTGATAGAAATGTTAAAATCAGCAGTATTCCCGTTTAGAAAAATTACCTCCAAATCCACGGAAATACTACGATCACTTCCAAGAGAAGCTATATTGGATACAAAATTCCTAAAGTTTTATGGAACAAATGCAACAGAAACATTGGGTCTTCAATGGAACGCCATGCGTGACTTGTAACGTGACATCTGCCCAGCCGCCTCTTGCAATAACTAAGTGAAAAATGCTTTCAGAAGCTTCAACATTTTTTGACCCAGCAGGATGGATTGTGCTCATTTTGGTACGTGCAAAAATACGGCTATAGAAATTTTTGGTAGAAGGAACCAATTGGGATGAATCTGTTAGTCAGGGCACATTAATAAAATAGAACAAGTTCGTGGAAGATTTAGCTCAATTAATTGAAATCCAAATACCTCCGTGGAATAACTATGCTCATTTACTTATAACCCAGATTCATGGATTTTGTGTTGCGTCCCAGAAGGTATATTATGCAGCAGTGTATCAGTGTCGAAGAAAATAATTTAGTTCATTCTCACTTGTTGGTTGCAAAGACAAAAGTAGCTCCAATTGAACCAGTAAGTCTTCCTTGATTGAAACTGTTTTTGACAATGTTACTTTTCCAACTTATACGCAATCTGCGCTCTAATTTGCCAATACTACATTTTAATTTATTTTTATAGTATTGTATTTTATAGTATTTAGTTTATTTTTTAGTATTGTGTGACTTGTCAATTGTGCTAGAATGGCTACAGAAGCCACTCTGTACCTGGAAAACTTACGCCGCAAATCGAACAGGGAAAATAATCATAGACGTTGGCTCAAGAGAATGCAGTCCTTTTGATCTTAAGGATAATTGTATTTGGTGGCATGGGCCAAAATGGCTCGGAAAACCTTCGACAAATGGCTCGGAAAACATTGCCAGAAACGAAAAAAGTCGAAGTCTTTCATGCCACGCATGAAATAGACGATCTCTTACGTTGATTTTCTGGATGGGATCGCGCTATTAGGGTAAATGCCTGTGTGTTTAGGTCCAGTCATAGAGTCTCAAAAAAACTCCATGTTTTCGAATCTCTAGCGATTAACGGAGCACAATTTAGGTATGCGAAACGCCGACTGATTATGATATCTCTGCGGATGTATTTCCCTTGCTAATACGACTCATTAACGAAATTTGGAAAAGTGCACAGAAAAAGTCCTCTTTTCCTTTAAATCCTTTTATTGACCGTGACGGTCTAACAAACGCGTACCTTAGACTCAATGAATCCCATCCCATAGTGTTATCTGTCCATTCGAAATTCAGTACTGCGTTCATTAATTTCATTTATGGTCTTCTTTTGCATGCAGAATCGAATCTCATGATGCGTGTAATACGCGATAAATACTACTTATCAAGATTATGATCAGCTATTACGAAATGTGTTCGGGGCTGCAAAATATGTATCTTGTATAAACAAAAAATGCAATCTTAAATAGTGGCAGCTCTTTCCCTTAGAGCGAAGTACATTCTCACTTCCTTTTACCAACACTGGACTAGAATTTGCTGGGCCGTTCTCTATAAAAACTTCCACCCTTCGACATGCAATATATCAGAAGGGTTACGTATACCTTTTTGTGTGTTCCAGCACCAAAGCTGTTCACCTGGAATTAGGCTCGAATCCCACCTCTGGCTGTTTTTTAAGTGGGCTTCCCCGAAAAGTAAAGTCCGATAATGACACCAATTTCCTTGAAGCATTTCTCGAGTTCCTAAAAACGGCAGAGTCGGACATAGCAGACAAATATGTGGCACACGGTCTCAAGAGGTCTTTCACACCACCAAACGTACCACATATGGGCGACTTGTGGGAAGCAGGGGTGAAATAATTCAAACAGCATTTTAAAAAAAGTCGCAAAAAACTACAAATATACTTTCGAAGAATTCGCTACGCTTTTGACAAGGATTGAGGCGATGTTAAACCGACGATCCTCATGAGCTGTTGGCTTTGACTCCGGACGATTTTCTACGGGGAGCGCCATTAGTTTCATTTCCAAAAGCATAGTCGGAAACCCCATCATTCTCAGGTGGGGGAAACTGAAATTTCTTCAACATAATTTTGCCCGTCGATGGAAAGAAAACTACTTTAAAGAGTTACATAGACGTTGCAGATCGCAGTACCCGAAAGATAGTGTGGAAATCGGCCTATTGGTTGTTGTCAAGCATGATTTTCTTCCGCCCTGCGAGTGGAGACTGAGAAGATAAAGAAAGTATATCAAGGGCAAAACGGTTTTGTCTGAATCGTGGATACTCTAATTAATTCGGGAATAATAACTAAAGCGATAACTAAATTATTGTTACTTTCCGTCAATTTTCCTTTTTAGGATATCATGGGTAATATAATTTCCCTTAAGTTTTGACACATTCACTGACTTTAACTTTACACGAAATACTCAACTTATTTGCTGCAATTAATTTAATTATAACACGACCTAAATCTATCTTCTCAACGCACCAGGAGATCCAGCAGCCCCCCAATGTTTATTATGTGAACGCTTCTACTCTCTGAGTTACTGCAAGGCAGGTATGACTGTCCGACAACTGGGCTATTGTATGAAATGTCTGACACGATCGCATAGATCCTGTAAGTGCAATTCCGAAGATGCTTGCTAAGAATGCGGAGGACAACACCATACTATTTTGCATATGCCAACCAGACCGGCGACCGTCAGTGGAGCGGAGATTGAGCGGAGCCACGCCGCACAGTGTCGTGTTTTCATATAAACGGTGGCCAAAAATAGAAGGAGTTTTCAGAGAAGAATGAAAATTAGTACACATTGCTTTTATAAGTAGGAAAGAAAAAAAAAACAAGTTTAAAGAAAATCGGTCCAAGGACACGCCCACCTTCCATATATCCTGTAATGAAAAAACCTTATTTTTTCCAAAGTTGTTTCTGGAATTGAACAAAACTTGGCTCGATTGGTCTCTGATATATTCCGGTTAACTTTGATAAATTTTATGAAATTATCTCAGGTGGACGTGTCACCACCCTTATATCCTTGATACGAAAAAGATGCAATTTGTCCACGAAAATTGTCAATACCTCTTTCACATTTTTTTAACTTTTTTCCTATTTTATCTGTTCCGATCCGATAAGATTGAAATTTTGCATGTAAATATATTTAGTTATATTGTAGCATATTGCCAGTTTAAAAAAAAATCGTAAAAACCCCCCTCCCATACAAATAACATAAATTAAAAAATTATTTTAATTTGTAAATTGTGCTCATATAAGAGCAAACTTTTACAAAAATTGTTAATTCAGTGAAAAGAAATTTAAAATCATGAATTTTATTTATTTAACATAACATATTCAATATACATACATAAAATATATATAGTAGGTATTACAGGCAATCAAAATATATTAACAACTATCACTGTCATCACTTTCAGATTCTACCAGATTCGCTGTTTTTATGCTCTGAAATCTTTCTTTTGTAACTAAATACTCTTTCAGATCATTTATATCACTTTTCCTTGCAAGTATTTTCTGACTATGCATCGAAATTGATGGCTCTGACTGCAGAATAAAATAATTTATTAGGTCTCCCATGGAGGCAATCCTACTTATTTTTCTCGTATGTTTCAATCTTGCATTTCTTATAATTTTATGACTTGTCTCTATTGCTTCTTCTGATAACATTCCAATGGGAATAGTGGAATATTTAATAAAATCTACACCATGAACTAGAATTTTATGCACAGTTGAAGGCATATAATATCAAGGATATAATTTGAAATATAAAAGTGCTGTATCATTTAAAAGCTTTTCAAAATTTGATGTATGTATATAATGACCACTTGAAAGTGTTCTTAAAATAATTGAAAAATATTTTATTAACCTTACATCTACATTAGTAATCTGAGCTGAAAGTTTGACATTGGAAAAGAAGCGCCTTGCAGTATTGCCATCATTCGTTGTGCCATACCCCGTCTTAACCTTATCATTGAACCCTCCTCAGAAGAAACATTCGGTCGGCCTTTACGACTTGTACTTGCTTCCTAATATAGTATGAGATAATTAAGTTTTCTTGCAATACCAAAACTTTACACGGATACTTACATTACAAATGATTTCACAAAATAGTTCGCTATCTAGCCAGTCACTCAACTCAGTTTCAAATCTGTCTCTAATGCGATGATATTTAGACCAATTGTTCGAGAATTTTAATAGAGTAAGCTTTATTTTCTGTTGTTCACTTTCTAATAATACTCGTTTAAAATGCTTTTCGACAAAATCTTTAACATGATGCATAACATCGCATGGTCTGTTTTGCTTTATCTCTAGCCACAATTGAAAAATAGTGCGAATCCGCAATGAGGTTGACACTGAAAAACAATCATAAAAGAAATTCGTGCAAAATCGACCAGCGGAATTTTAAATATATTAAAATACATGCTTGTAGCTACAAAATACCATAAAATTGGAAAAGTGTTATCTCTACTTTCTTTTAAATTCTCTACGAAAGTTCGCTGTTGCTGAAAAATCTTGACAATGTCTCACTACTATCTTTTTCTAACGGGATGTGACATATGATCAATATTTGTACACAAAAACAGTGTTGTAATTATAACTAAAGGCACCACTTACACCCTGTTATACATTTTGGTAGCCGTTACATTCAAATAATTAAATTTTTAGTATTATAAATGAACCTTAAATTTGGAGCTTTTATATAAATTTCGTATGCTGTACACAAACCTTAACTTTGAACCACTGTAACTTTAAAATTTAGAAAAAGTTTTAAAAGATATTTTAGGTATGATCTAACCAGAGTGTTACAAAAAAAGATTTAAAAAAAACGTTCAAATTCTAACATTGACGTTAACCATTTTTGGCCACACTCGCGACACAGTGCGCCGCCAGAGGGAACAAAATTCAAGTCCACCGTCGAGAGGGGGATCCACTGGACGTGCCGTCATGGATAAAACCGTCAACATATCTTCGAGACGAGTATAACAAAATAAAAAAAATAATAATCGAAAGTCGAATGTACGTAGCACGCGAAATTTGAAAATTCGCCTTATTTTTTGAACAGTCCTCGTGAATATTATTCTTATGCATCATTGGATAAGTGGTTTTGATCTTCTTAGACGGACATACTTTTTCGGCGAAATCCGTTTTTTTTTCCAGACTTGTTTTCAGTGTGAAGAATTTTATTCTATCCATCAATTTTTCGGCTTAATTTGCCTATGATTAAAGACATTTTAATGGTGAAGGACTTTTGTTTCTACCGTATTCCTAACAGGCATGAGAATGTCGACTTAAGTGTTTAAGATGCTCAAGTCTACTTATATATATGTACTCCATTGTATCTTTGATGAGTATTTCGTGTTACTACAAGCGCAATTACTAATTTGACATACCGCTCAAATTATGCACAGTAAAAGATCACATTTTTAAATAATTTGTAGAACGTTGTATTTATATTTGAAAGACATCCAAATGTGTTTTACAAATTTGCATTTGCATCGACTTGTTCTGAGAAATTTCCTAATTCTACCCTACATATTTTACTTTTATTATAAAATTGCCAAGTTTAATACTATTTGTTACATTGTGAATATTTTCCGTCGAAGAATTAAAGCTATAGAAAATCGCTAACATAACATACTGAACTGAAGAAAGTAAATTATTAGTCTTGTAATGCGAAGAAATGTCTGTAAGAACCATTAACATAACAACAAATTTCTGTTAGGAAAGTAAAGCTGAAGAACATTTTGCATAAGAAACAAATAATTCGCTGCTTTAAATGTTACTAAGCGAGGAGATAATGGCGTAAGAGGTACAAAGTAAATGGTCCTCGCAAATAACACCGTCCTGATTTTCTTTATTTGGCATTCTGTTTTTTCATCAGTCTTCTTGTTTTCATTTGTATTGGATCAGTTATATCACATTTATATTTTTCATGTTATTTTACTACCTATTTGTAGAGTTTATCTTCTTGTAGCTTATTAAGCCTATAGCATTTTTTCAATTCAGTTCAATTATTGATTTAAAGGTGTTTCCAGATTTTGCTATACATTGATATACGTACATATACATTCAGATGATTATTTGTTCCTGGCTAGATATTAATTCATTTCATCAAAATTGTGTATGCTTGTTATAATAAATGTTACTGAAGAGAAATATTTTGCAAAAAAAAAAAAACCCTTACTGGAAAGATTCTATTAAAATAAAATAGTACATTACTTAAAACTAACTTCAGCTTAACTACGTGATCATACGCTGATCGGGGACACTTGTTATAAAATTTGTTTCACAATTTCTCTGTTCTGATGCTCAAAAGATCTAACTTAACAATTTGATGAAGCCGTCTCGTAGAATAGAATCCATGTAGATTATGAATTAACTATAATTGCTTATTTTGAAGAATCTGGAATTTTGTCAACTGACACTTTAGACGCAGCGTAGAACATTAAAGCATCAGAGATTGACTTAGGCATTAAAATTTTGTTACCTTTGTTTTTATGAAAGGTTAAAGGGTTTTAATGATTATGTTAGATTTATTTACAATATATGTTATATCATTTTTATAAGTCAACTTTAATTCCATAACAAGACCGAGGTATTAAACTTTCCTTTCCCATTTAAGCTCTACATTGGTAACTAAAATGTAAAATGTTAAGTAATGAGACAAGTTACATAATCCTAGTAGGAGATATGATTTCCCGCCGTGCCATATGCAAATAAGGACATAGTACAATGCTCTAAAAATATCATATCTACCTTATATACGTTATAAAATATTGGGGATAAGCAAGCACCTTGAAGTTGTATAAAATATTTAAGAAAATTTGTGTCCGATTTGAACTCTAAACGTCCTACAGCGTGAAAAGCATTGACTTATTTTGATAGGTCCCTAAAGAAGAACCAAATAAATTTATGTACTAAGCCATCATGCCATACCGAATCAAAAGCATCTTTTATGTCCAGTTGCAGCATTCCAGTTGACTTTGGCTGATAAAAATTAGACTTAACTATGTTTCCTAATCAGTGAATGTATAATATTATGTTCCTTACGAAATCCGAAATAAATATTGCTGGCATCTGTGAAATATATCAATTTGTCCTTGATTATCTTCTCTAATAATTGCCTAATGGACGAATGTAGGCTGATTGTGCAACGTGACGAAAGATTTTTAGCTTAAGACATGCTTTAACAAATATTCTTACATATTTTGTTCCTTTTCTAGAAGGGCATTTATTGTTTACGCCATCACCACCAGGTGATTTTTTTGTTGTTTAAGCATAGCTGATATGGTTGATATGGAAATGGAATTTCGGTCATTTGGGCTACAGCTATAGACATATATATATATATGTATATATATATATGAATGCAGTCTCTTACACGATAGTGTGATTCTTGTAACTGCGAACTGCCTATTAAACTACGAAGATGTATATGTACTTTTAAAATGATATAAAAACACAAATTACCTTGCATCTCATGAATGAGACATTTTTAGATTAACTCAACGGGACCTAAACTGCAGGTCCCAACATCACAGTTTGAGAAACATTTACAAGACTTGTAGTGGGCTTGTAGAAACATTTACAAGACTCGAAGTATTCTTCAGACACACAAAGAAGACCGCCGCACAGAGTGGTAGATCACAAATCTAACTGGACTAACTGGACTGGACTATTAAACAAAAAATGAGTTCAAATTTATAAATGATTGTAAAAAAATCAACTTTTTTTTTAGAAAAAAGTTTTTTTTAGTAAAATGACATAAAAAATAAATAGTTCACACTGTCAACAAAAAATATATTTTTAAGATAAAAGATTGGTTTCTTAAATACATGCTCTGAGATTATTTGTAATTAATCATACAATAAAATTATTAGGTTAATTTTTATGTAAAGTAAAAATGTAATTTTAACATTTTTAATAAATATTTGATAGTGGTTGTTTTGTTCACCTGTTTTCGTTTTATTCCATTAATAATACATATAAAACACATAAATACATATAGAGATTTTAATTTAGTCAATTTCATATGCATCGTTAAAAGATTCTTCTTCCTCGAAAGCATCAACAGATAATAATGAAAGAACTTCTTTTGTTATCAAACTTCGAACTCGAAAGGGAGTGTGACGCAAACTTGCGACGAAAGGATCTGAAGAAATGAATCTCCGATTGAAAAGATCTGTATTTGTGTTTATTCTCGATGTTTTTCTCGTAAAAAAAATCTCTAAATTTTCTCGTATTCTTTTTTCCATATTTCGTCACCAGATCTTATAGCTGATTCCGGTCAATTCATTTGCCCAAGCATTTCTAACCATGCTTGTATTTTTATTTCCATTGATATAGCTGTTAGAAACAAGGAATATTTTTATGAATATATTGACTACAAATCTGTGAATTCGGATACCTTGCGTGATTTCATAAGTTCCATAGATTTTTCATAGATATTTTCCCACTTAAAATAAAATTAGTTCCTGCTTTTAAGAATAACTTGATTAACTCTCCAAATTTAACGTATTGTGCGTCAATTCGCGATCTGGCTTATAAAGCATATTTGGAAGATAAAACAGAAGTTAATTGGAAAATATTTTGCAGAGCAATGAATAAGGCTAAATCTGCGATCAGAAAGGGAAAGACTAATGCACATTTCAGTGCACTTAGATGTAAATCAACGAAAGGATTGTTGAATTTATTAAGAACTAATGGGTTTCCTCCAGACAAATCTTTTCCGAGTGACGTGAATGTTAATGAACTCAATGAGGCGTTCGTTAGCTATCAATTGGATTCATATGGTGATAATGTTATAAATTTTCCGCAGCGGGAGAGTGGTTTTTCGTTTCAATGTGTTGAGCTATGGGACTTGGAGAAAGCGTTTTAAATGATTAAAACTAATGCAGCCCGCTGTGACATATATTCTTTTTAAATATTTTTAAAATTAGCACTCCCCTACATTTCAACCCATTTCCTATATATTGTGAACAACATCTTGACTACATCTGAGTATCCATCAGCAGGGAAATTAGCAAAAATAGTCCCAGTGGAAAAAAAGGACTCAACACAGTCCGTGGCCTGTTATAGGCCAATTTCAATTTTGCCAATTTTGTCAAAGATAGTGGAGCACATTTTGAAGATTCAATTAACCAAATATCTTGAGGTTAGGTCTTTTTTGAATGATTGTCAATGTGGATTCAGAAAGGATAGAAGCACTACTTTTCTGCTACTAGGTCTGACTGATAGTATTCGGGAAATTTTCAATAGGAGTAAATTATGTATATTGGTGTCGTTGGATCTGTAAAAAGCGTTTGATCGAGTGGATCATAAATTTTTGAGTTATAAGTTATATATTTTTTACGGATTTGCGAACAACACTTGTAGTTTAATTTACACCCACCTTTCAGGAAGGAAGCAACAAGTTTGTGCCAATGGTAGATATAGTAATGTGCTCAGCGTAAAGAGTGGGGTGCCGCAAGATTCATTCTATGGCCCGATTCTCTCCCCTCTTCCATCAACGATCTTTTCCCAAAATTTGATACTCTGTCAGTTCAGCTGCTATTTAAAGGGGATTACCAGTTTCTACACGTTCTTCAGGAGGAAATTAATTATGTTCTTGATAGGCTACGTGATTGGATGTCAGAGAACAGACTTTATGTCAATTCTTCTACGTCCAAAGCTATGCTTTATTCGAACCAAATTGAAGGGGGTTTGCGAGTAGTTTATATAGGTTCTAATTTACAGTTTGTGCATGACATGAAATGTTTGGAAGTCTTGTTAGATGATAAGCTGCGCTTTGAGAAGCACATTAATAACGTTGTTTTAAGTGTTAACTATGCATTGAGGCAGTTATACACAACTAATTTGTCGCTCCCTCTACATGTGAAAAAGCGACTGGTTAATACCCTAGTTATGCCAAGTATTATGTACTGCTTAGAGATATACTCTGCTACTAGTCAAAAATATATGAAACTCCTTCAATTATCGTTGAACAGAGCTGCTCGCTACATATTTTTCCTCAAGAGACATGTACATATAACACCTTTTGTGATTACATTTCTGGGATGTTCATTTCCTGCATTTATCGATGTACGATTTTTTTAAAGTTTGTCATTCCGTTCGTAGAAGGCAATTGTTTATCCCCAAACTTTGCCATCTTACAGCACGACCTTTTAATGTATGAGTAGCTCGTAGCTATAGTGCATTGCCAAATGAGCTTAGAAATTTAAATGTATCATACGCAACATTTCGTAATAGACTTATCTGTCATATGCAGTTGGCGTAGGTGAATATTCTTTTACATCTTAATGCTTGCATTTACGAGTGATATTTGATAATTATTGGTTTATTTATTGGTTGATATTAAATATATGATTTTATGTGGTCAATTTTTATTTTTGCACTTTAATTTGAGCGTCACAGGTTATAGTTATAGTTACTAGCTAACTTGATGTTATATTCTAAGTTATATTTTGTTTTTGGTTTCCAATTCAAGTAGTATTTATTTTATGCATTTTGTAATTTGCTTTATATTGGCCAAAAGGCTTTAAATTACAAGACTGTTCTATAAAGTGAAAAATGAAATGAAATTAAATTTCGTGTGACAATAATAAGACTTTCAAAAGCATCTTCATCAATAGGGTAACCACTACCTAAAGTTTCCAAAACAATATGAAACCGTTCAATTAATTCTTTATTGACACCAGTGATTTCTGTACTCTTTTCTAGTGCTCTAACTTCATCATCAAAGTTTTTCAGTTTTCTCCCAGCTTTTTTACAAATTTTCAGTTGTACACTTTTAGGCAATATATACGGTTCATCAAGCCAAATTGAATTTGATGTTAAGAAACGGTCACGATGTCTTCTACTTTTTGTCCATTTTTCGGCTAGCTTAAAACAAATAATATTTATGTTTGCCTTAAGATTTCTTTTCACGTCTTCTGGTATATCTTGAAGACCATATCTAACCATTATTAATATCAATAAGGCGTGTCCTTTCTCGAAAGTGTCATACTGGAAAGGTGAAAAAAATGTATGGCAGTCGCAAAAATGGGCAAGATGTTTTTGATTTTCCTTAAAGCGAATACTTGAAAGATTAACCAAAACATAGATTTATACCGGAACTATCCGGAATAAACAGCTTTAACTCTACATGAAGAAATAAAATATTTTATATTTTGCACTTTCTGAACTTCTCAAAAAAAAAAAAAAATTAATACTTACAATGGAAATATTTAAATGAAAATTGTAATATATTTTCTTGAAATAAAGCTTAATAATAATAAAAAATTATGACAATAAAATCACCGTAGACTTGTTAATCATAGAACAAACTTATACAAATAATACGCTTCTCTTAGAAATCTGAATGCAACTGTTGACAACAACTGACTTTGAAGCTCAATTTTTTCTAATCAGAGCTAAAAGCAAGCAAACAAAAACTGAATTACAGTTACCTACTGTATTGAGACGCTCATTAAACGATCAGAAGGAATGTTGCCAGACAATTTTTTTTTAATTTTTTCTAGCAAGATTTGTGAATTATCGCAGTGTGCGCCGCTCAAATAATGATAGGTGGCTGTATGCGGCGCTGAACCTGTAATTATGCGAACTAACCATTACGCTACGGTCGATCACTTTAGAAGGATATATTATGTCAACATTAAATGAATCCTGTTTTTATATTAGATGATTCTCCAACAATTTGAGCTTACATGTCTCCGTAACTAATAATCAGACTTGACCGAATATAATATGACTCGTAGCTGTCCAACTTGTAATATTTCAAGTGTTATTGAGATTTAGTACGTTTTGATTAGTTCAATATTTTTGAAAAAAAAAATTAATTCCAAATTTAATTCTTGGTCTGCGCATTAGAGTTTGCAGGGAAAAATTACATTTCCGTAAAACGATCAGTTTGTATGGGAGAGTCCACAAAAGGGCACGACACTGAAGTCTATTTTCGTTCTCAGAATTAATTTTACCAAACGAATAACATATGCCAGATTTAGTTGAGTTCAATGGAACTGATTGAAAGATGTCCAGCAAGGAACATGTACCTGAAATCGGTTATTTGTATGAGAGTTGCCAGCAGGAGAATGGTTACTTGATCAGTAGATTGCATCAATTTATTCATTGCATATTTCACCTTACTAATTTCGAAAAAAAAAAATATTTGAGCGATGGAGTCATTTTTTGTTCTTAGTTATTATTGCTATTATTGCTATTTATTATACGTAAAGCTAATAATTTCTTTGATGATTACTGACTGTAGTGACTCGTTCCCACCTACCAGTTTTGATCTAGTAAAAAATGCCAGCCGCATCTATGCTATAAGATGAATGGACAATCCTTATGGGCAAACTTAATATATAAGAGGAATATGGATATTAATTTTCATGATTCTAAATACAGCCATTAGAGCTGGGTGGTCGTACCGGATCTGACCCTTTCTTCCCATATTTCCATAAAAGCAAGATTTTCAAAAATCCCTTTCTATTGCTTTATACGCTCAACAGCAGTATGAACACTAGTTTTCATTATTTTCCAACAGTTTGAACTTGCTTTACGCAAAATTCCTTCTTTTCACATGTCTACTTTTTCGTGGCTATAAGTCAGAACCGTACGTAAAAGTAATATTATGTTGTTACATCTTTTCTGATCGTACAACGTAATGTTGATAACTTTAGCCTCAATCTTTTACATTACCTGATGGTTCGGTTTTTCTCAGAATCTACCAGTTTTGTTCCTGTCATCTGAAGTATTTTTTATTTGGTAAAAAGTTTTCCATTTACGAATATGGTTTAAACCCGAATAACGCGTAAAAATAGTTAAGACTTACTACAAAAGTTTCTTCAGGGATAACGTTTATTTCTCACTCGGCGAGACTCAGAAAAGCCAAAAGTGATTGTGGAAAATCCATTGCATCTAGAAAAAGTGGCTGTTTAGTGTGGATAATGGTCAGAAGGAGCTATTGGGCTGTATTTTTTCGAAAATTACGCTGGAGAAACTGTTAGCGTCGATTCAGAGCGCTATGGCTGTACAATAACAGACTTGTTTTGGTCTGCAATTGAAAATTATGAACTGGATGATATGTGGTTTCACGTTTTGGGTACGTCAATTAGCCATCAAGATTCGATGCCGTTAGACTTTTTTTGTGGGGTTACGTCAAAGACTGTGACCTATTCCCCAATGTTAGAGTATTTGAAAATCAACATTCGGCAAGTTATCGCCGAGATACCGCACGAAATGTACGAAAAAGTGGTTGAAAACTACCTCAAAAGGATCCACTGTTGCAACCAATCAAGGGGCCATTTAAATGACAGTGAATAATGGTCCAAAGTCCAATCATTACAATGAAGTAAAAGTTTCATCGAAATCATAGCTTTATGTGTGTTTAATTTAACTTTACTTTTGAAACCGAAAAATGGATAACTGGATAAATGGAAGAAAATTTTATATTCAACCATTGTCAACCATTTGGTACATCTTTGGAAGTATCTTAAAATCCCCTTTTTGAAATTTCTTAAAAACTTTTTGTGATAAGACACTTCTGTTATCGTAGACATGAGTCTATATATGAACCCCTTCGTACTCGATTACTGTGTTATAAATATTGAAAAAAATATTATGAAGTCTGATTTCATTATACTACATCCTAATCTTTCCGTAAAAACTTATGCGATCCAACAATACGAGTCTAGTGCAGTAGTTTAGCTGTTCTACTGTAGAATTTGCAAATAAGATTAAGCCAAACTACCACAAGTTGTTATTTTAAAGTTTCGAAGTATTCTGGGATTATTTTGGATCTTATAGTGAGAAGTTTGTGCTTTTTATGGAAAACTTCATTGGCTTTTCGGTAATATGTATGATAAAGATGACAATGCGTTCCGTATATTTTTGGATTCTGCGAGTACTTCAGAAAATGAAATGTAAAGTTAGTCAGTTGCTCCTATTTGAAGCCTAGTGAGTTCACAGGTGTCTTCTATGGTCTAACTTTAGATCATGCAAAAATCAAACTCAAGCAAACTCAATGTAAAATAGCGGTTTTACAACTGACTGACTCACAGCAATTGCCTTACTGAAAGCAAATGACTCGTATGAATCTCGAAAATTGCGGGTAAAGTTATGTTGTTTCTGTGGAAGTCACTAAAGAGAACGTGGTTATCCGGTTGAGTTTTTAACAGTTTTCGAGGAGGCATCAGAATGGGTGTGGCAATGCCCTCCATTTTCATCCCCAGAACTTACATCATCAAACGCATAACGTGTGTCATTTGACTGAATTCAGTGCAACTGCTGGAAATATATGAAGTTACGAATGTATGGATTCAATCGAACCAGTTACCAGAAGGGGGCGTTCATTCATCAAGGCTTACGGAGAATTGTAGGTCAATATATTGAACAAAAGAAAAAGGCTACTGCAGCATACCGATTAGAAATTAGAGGTGAAAGATTGGGTTTCGGAAAGTCGGCGAATTTGCGTGGGAGGTACCAGAAGAGTCGTGGCAATACTGTCCATTTTCATTGTGAGACGTTACTCAACGCACACCAAATTTGAGTAATGTGGAGGATAAGAGTGAGATAAATGGACCATTTGAGTGGGAGGTGGCTGGAACGACGTGGTTGATAAATCGACTTTTCCAAATTCTTTCACGCCTTACTCACAAATACAGTGGACAAAACTTGAGTTTCTCTGGGCTACGAATGTGGATTTACAAGCGAAAAACTGCATTTCTGAAATTCGATCAATTTGTACGGGACGTACCCTTTGAAAATCATCAACCTGTCAAAATATTGGTCTGTGTCTGGTTTTGGCAAGTTCAGCAAATATTTTCGAATGCTGCCGTTGCCATTCGCCAGCTCAACAGACCGACATCATTCAATCGACTTAAAAAAGGAAAAACTTTTGGCCAAAAGACACTTCAAACGCTTCTTCCTGGGAGTTGTATTTCTGGCCATATCAACCGATATGTACTTTCATTCTTTCGTATGAAGTTATAAAAATACAATGCATGACGGTTATAGGAAATGCTTTTATCCCGCCGACTCGAAGATTTGGTCGGCACTTTTAAATCTGACCTTCCAGCAGATTTTAGTAAGTAACATGAAGCACAGTTTACGTCAAAACTTATGTGCCAAGATAGGTACAAAAAAGTCTACGAGAAAAGTCGTATATAATTTAAGACCAATTACAAACACAAGTTTACTTATGTTGGAGGACGTAATACGTGTTGTTAGGAAATTCGATTGTTTATATTAAATTCACGAAAAATTAATTTCCTTACGTACCAGAGGAAGAGGAACGTTTTTAACAGAGAGGAATAGAGAGATAAACTTAATTAATTATATTAGCATTACCAAATATCAAACGGAGGTCCGGAAAAAAATATTCATGTAATATTCTATGGAGAGAGAAGAGCGTTTATTAAAGTTGGGAGAAAATCAATAAAGCTGTGAGGATATCAAACAATGCAAACATCACCAATCCAGAATTTCCCATCAGGTGAACTGACATAAAAATATATACGGCCTACGCCATTTTCAGTCCGTTTCAGCCAAGAGAAAATGTTTATGGTAGCATTACTCTGTTATTTCATTCTCTGTTATTTCAGTTTTCAAAGTTATGGTACTATTGCAGTTGCTTAAGTTCCTTAACATTTCAAGATTGATCAATATTTGGGTGAAGAGAATTGTTTAAGGGATGCAAGGAGGGATGGGTCAAGCTATCCACCTTTCGCGATGCAAAATCAGACCAGGACGAGCTGATTGGTTTGTCCGAATACAGTTCTAAACTAAAGTTTAGGATTAATTAATACCTTGTGATGTTTTATTACATTTATACAAATATTTCGAAAGTTATGACAAAAATGCACATTTTTTTTTCAAAGCCCGGATTTACAGGCATGTTAAAATTGCGTAAAGGAAGTAACAGTAAGGACGAGGTTATATTGTCCAGTTACGGTCATGGGCAGCAGAATGTGAAAAATTACTCTGCTCAAATTTTTGTAGAGTTTGAAAAAAAAAAGAAACCAAACGATACCGAAAGCATGTGCCAATTGTCCAAATCTGTTGTATATGAAGGAGGATAAAATACTACTGTAAGTCAAATCTTTTATAATATTAATGCGTGAAATGTGAAAAAGTGTCCTTTGTGGCGATTGTTTTTTTTTATGTCGGAGGAAGCAGCAGAGGCTCGGTTAGACCACTCAGCAACAGTCCTGGTCGTGGGATTAGGAAAAATTAATGGATTCCTCACAATATCTAAAATGTTGCGATGTTAAATATATTTTAAAGTTTGTGGCAAATTGTCCCAATATGGCAAGTACTTCTATACAAGATAAAAAGATTTGATTAATTTTGAGTTACACTACCTTGCCAATTTAGAATTAAAGGAACATTAGTGATGTCGGCGAATTTTCCATTTAGTATTGATAACTACTTCCCTTCCAGTACAATCAATACAATTTGCCTTTATTCACATTTTTTTAATATCATCCATTAAATTACCAAGTACAGTATAAGTTACCACGACTCAGACTTTTAATAATGAAAAGGATTACAATTGCTACGATCTTCGGGTACCACAAACAAATTAGAAATTTTATCAAGAATCAATTATGTTTCTGTAATTTTCTATTTTCTAAGAGGAAGACTTCAGCAAATTATTGTCTTGCTTCTTTAATTGTGAGTTAGTACAGACTAATTTATTAAAAAAATCAAGTGATTTGCCGTGCTTTTTTTGTTTTCTTTTTTAAACAAAAAAATTTAGTACCGCTGTAGAAAGTGTTAACCTGCAATTAGACGCAAATAGAAAACAACTTTTCTAGCATATAACAAGACATGTTTCATAGTAAGTGAAACGCCTTATCAGAGTACGAAAAAGCAGAATAACCTCGTAATAGAGAATACATATTAGTTTCTAAAACAAAATCGGATTTTCATCGGAACAGCATCATCATCAGCAATCAACGAATAGACGAAATTGAGCATAATGAAAAACTTACATACCCGACACAGACAATTCCATTTCAGACAAAGAAAAGCGGTAGTTGCTACAAAAGAATACAAAATTAAGAAGTGGAAGAATGGGAAAAGTACAAACCATATGTGATTTTTTCTATGTGCGCCATATAATAGACAATAATCTGTATTCATAATCTCAGCAAAACAAAAATGTATGACTCTTTCTCGAAATAATCTTGTAACACATTTCATTATAAGCATAAATCAGCAGCATTAACATCGAAATTTCCTGCATTTTATCTACGGTAATCAACGTTATGTATATGTATATTTCTAATAAGAGATGATTTTAGTTCTGCTTCATGTTTTCGTGCAAAATTTTTCTAACGCATTTTAAAACAAAACCTTTTTTTCTCAATTTTTGTGCACCAGCCAGCCAAATTTAAAAACGTTTTGGCAGCAAAAGAACATAAATGAAATCATTTTGTTTAAACTATTTTATCAGACTGTAGCTCCATCAATTTAACTTTTCACATTTTACTTAACAAATTTAAAGAATTCTCTGAACACTTGCATAATATTTCAGACTAAACCAACATTGGAATTTCAGTCGGGTATACTGAGTTACCCAAACACATTCAGCCAACGTCCTTTGGTATCGTTGGAAAGTGTGAGGAAAATCAGGAATGTCGTGGTCTCATCAGCGAAAGCTATAAATTAAAACACAATAAAACACAAAATATTTAATTTTGAGGTATCATAAGAGACATGGCAAAGCATTCAACTTCCAGAAATTTGTTCACTGTTCTACTAAATTAAATTTCGATAAATCGATCAATTTGTGTGGGGTGTACCAGAATGAGCATGACAATGTAGTCCATATTCATTCACACAACCAGGTTCATTATTTATTTTCAAATTGTTGACATTTCAAATGAACAAAGACAAAAATGTTTTAAAATAAAAAATCTAGTGCTTATAAATGAACGTTTTCTGGTTGTTTCGGCCTCAGATTATTAACCATTCAATTACAAAGATTACAAGTAGTATTTAAAATATTCACTTGATCTAAAAGTTTTTATCAGGAGCTATAGATAACCGTTATTGATGGAGTTTTGAAAAAATACAAGCGTACTTTAAGCACACCAAAACGTTGGACACTAATCTGTTTATCTAATTTCACAGTAAACTTTTATTTTTGTGATAAAATTCATATAGCAATTTATTTGACTTTTATTATTTCACTCAGAAAAAAAAACCAGTACACATATTTCAATCAAGTAAATTGACTTACCCACCATCCTTATGCGATGAAACAAAGCTGCGAGTAATGTTGGAAGTGGCTCAGAATTAAAGTTAAAGTGAAGTAAAGTCTGAAATTCTGCGCTTGAAGATTATGGAGAGACCACAGCATAGCAAAGATGTCCATTTTTATTTTCAAAACTAATAACTAATAATAAATGACTGACAGAATTTACCATAGTTTTAAACATGTGAATCTAGAAATACATAAATTAAATTAGGTAATTTCTAAAATAGTTATCAGAAGCGAGCGTAGCTATCACTTCTAATGTTTTACATTTTGCTAATTATTGTAATGCAATACGATTGACACAAATTAAAGTAACTCCACTTTACGAATTAGGGTTTATATCACAAAAACTTTATTTCGATAATTCATTTTGTATGGAAAATACCAGAAGGGGTGTGGCAATGCAGTCAATTTTCATCGCGACAATTTACTTTTTGCAATGCATGATGTGTGCCCAATTTGACAGAATTTACTACATTTAACAACAACAAATGAGGTGTGGCAATACTGGCCGTTTTCATTTGCAGTGGTAAGTTTATCACGCGCAAGATGTGTGCCAATTGCTTGAAATAAATATAAATTTGGTTACAATTGCTTGAAAGATATAAACACAAGAATATATGGGTTAAATCGGCCCTTTGTATGGAAGATACTAGAGGGGACGTCGTTACGTGGTCGATTTTTCAATATACGAGTATGTGTCAAGCAATGAAGGTCAATATAATGAAAAAAAACTTGGTTACTGAAGTCCACTAATTGGAAATTACAGAGGAAAACTTTAAATATTGCTTTGTGCGAGTGACAGTGGTGTCAGAAAGTCCATGGTAATATAATTAAATTTGTTTTTCAGACCATGCCTTGGCAAACTGTCAAAGTGTGCCAAATCTGATTAAATTTTTTACAACTAAATAAAAGCTATGAACTTAAAATTATTTTGATTAAATTAGTATTTTTTTTGCGAGAAGTACTAAAAAGAGCGCGGTTAATCGGTAGATTTTTTAAAATTCTGCGTAGTATTATGGATCAATAATAGGGACAATATTTTAACGAAAGCTTTTTTTATAAAAACAACAACAAATCAATGTACCAGTTAGTCTGCCAGGCAGACGGAGAGATTCATGAAACGCATTCAAGGGTTCCTTTTTGGATATTACAGTTTTAAGGTATCAAATGAAGGTTTAAATATTCTTGATTTTTATTGCATTTCAGCAAACATAACTTGATGTGAAAGACAAATGCGATATACGGATTCCAATTTGTTTATCCTGCCTGCCTATAAGAAACCCGTACTTGGTTCAAAAAATATGAAAACATTGCTTTTCTGTGATCGTTTGTTAGTATGAATAAAATCTTTGTTGTTCTTGTTTCTCTTTCTGACTGCCCAGGGACCTTCCTAACTTATGTGGAGTAAACTTGCATTTAACAAGTTTTTCATTTATGCAAGACGATTTAATTTGTATACTTTGTGATTTGATAATTTGTTTACTTTGTTACAGCATTCATTATTTCCGATTTCGATTTAAAAATCTCATTGACTGACTTATATTACTGACTTTTATTAAGAATCTTCAGTAACTGGCATCAAAGTTTGGACAGAGTGTAAATCAATTGGTATTTCTAAGCGACATGATAAATGATTAAAATGAAATTACAAATGATTATTGTTCTCGTAAAGACGTTATGAAACCAAAAAAAAAAGAGGTTAATATTTTCCGAGCTGTGAAATAAGAAACATATAATTCTGAAAGACAGACTTTTTTTTAAAGAAAGTTGTGATGGTTACGGTTGAATTTTATTATTTCCTAAACGGATTTTTTTGCAATACTAATAATTCAAATTGAGTTTTCAAAATTTTAACTTATTTCTCAGAAACGCCCATTTCCTCTAAGCAATTTTTGATTGCAATTGATAAACTTTCCAAATTTTTATTATATGCAAGTTTCAGAAATAAAAAGAACATCATTTAAAACACAAAAGAAAACTACAAATTACATGGGATGATTTTGTAAAAATGACTGGCAAAATGCAGAGAATTTGAATGTAAATGAATCTGAATTGGATTGTGCTTTCACAATAGCAACAAAACTCCCAACTTTTACAATACCGTTATATATAGGGCTACCCATTTAGTGGTTTCAAAACCGTCGGTCTAGCAGGGCTGTCAGCTATTAAGCTCCTGTCACCTAAGTTTTACTTACTTAGCGAAAGGTTTGTCATTTACGAATATGGATGGTTTAACGAGCGAAGAACGTGTAAAAATAGTTAAAACTTAACACAAAAGAGAATTTTGTTCAAAAAATCAGCATTGAAAGCCAGTTGGTGTAGTACCCTTATTATTTACGGCGTTGTGATTGGTTAGCCGGCTGTCACTGTTGCGTTAGTTGGACTCTATAGGTATATGGATGGAGGCACAAATCCAAATTTAAAATGCGCCATAATGAGCCGTAAGATAGCGTCAATTTCTGTGAAAGTGGAATCGACAAATTCGGATTATCCGTTACACTTTCGCTAACAAAAGCGATATTTTTGCCCAAATTCGTATATGGCAAAATTTTCACTAAATGAATGACAATTCAGATGACATAGTACCTACCCGGTATTTTTCGAAAACCCGATTTTATTATTTTCCTCTTGTATGTATCATATAGCACCGTAAATCGTTTTAGCACACCATTAAAATAAAAAAAATTATTGCAAAATTTTGGAAAATGTTATGTGTTTTATATACATATATACTATACATATAAATAGGTGTTAAATATACCACCATATATCATTTTCTAGAGGTGAGTTTGGTCTCTATTGTTATGAGTTATTTTTGAGAATAATTTACTTATTTTATGTAATTTATTTAATAACAGGTAGGATCTGTCGTGTTTTAAACACATATGCGGACGCGCATAGGGGCAAGGAGAAATCGACATAGATATTTCCAATAAATAGAAATATTAATACTTTGTAAGTTCTCAAATGAGTTTTTCCAAAATTGGTATATCCCTATACTGTTTCCAATGTATTCATGCCACATTTTGTGAATTTTTCACAGCTTGCTTAGATTGCAAAACCACAAGAGTTACAAAATCCGACATACCTTGTGCAATGGAAAAGTTCCGAGATATTTCCCGAAATCGGATTTTTGCTGTAAACATTCCACAATGTCAAAATCTCTGAAATAGTTGGTCATCTTCTATCATTATATAACATTCGATAAAGTGTGGGATATCCATATACATTACCACTTTCTTGCTGTTTGAGCCGCAGTTCAATATTATTAGTTATTATAGTTCATTAACTATTATGAACTTGGTATGTTATAGGACATATTTAAATCAAGAATTCATAATTTGAACAGTAATCTAAAAATCTATTTCGGAAACTTACCGTAGAATGACTCATAAAAATACTTATTTGTGTGCTGTTTCACTTCCAAACAGACATTCCCACACACATTTGGATATATTCGTATGTATATGCAGTTGCTGGTGTACATTAACAAGTATGTGGACATGAAGCAGAAAACTTTAACAATACGTAAGCAGACACTGCAGACTACCATCGTCAGCGTCATAGTGCAAGCACTAATCATATGTCAGGGTGTCATGGTGAGCTCAAAAAATAAACTTTTCTTATCTCCTCAACTTCATGTATTTACCACATTTACGTACCGATATACACCACATGTACACACATAATAATACTACATATACATACTTTTGGAGTGCTTTAAGAAGAACGTACATAAAATTATATCTATACAGAAGCTATAAATAATAGACACTTGATCCAAGCTCTCTCAAAAATACGAAACTTTGACAGCAGGGTGTAATTTTTTTTGAATATTTCCCGAAGTTGACTGTAGTTTTTATTAAGTATTGGAATTGTTTGTTATTTAAAACGATACAGTAAACGTTGTGTGCAGGAACCTAAAAAGCACATTAAAGCTGGTAAACACTCATTTCAGCACGACACTTCATCCTCGAAGGAGGTAGATATTGCGTCGAAGTTAATTCGCAAATATAAAATTTCTCCAAAATGGGATTGTGATATGGATTTACAATGTGTAATTATAACGAAAAAATTAAAATGTTTATTTCTTGTTGTATTGCGCCACCCTGTATGTACATGGTTTAAAAAAAAAGGGAAAAGTCATTTATGTCGTTCAATAATTCGAAGTCAATTGAAGCACTGTTGCATTATGTTTATTTTATCCCACAACACCAGTTATGCTTACCAAAAGTATCCCTCCTGGCCCATTTACTACAAACGCACCTCCACAAAAGAAAAGTTATTACCGACTTAAAGTTTGAGAGTACGTTGAAGTCGTTTCAAACCTATTGATTCACCCGATAAAATTATTTTGCTGTTTGGTTCAGAGGGTATCAACTAACAAATAATTCGATTGATGTCTCGCCTAAAACTGTTCCAATGTGCATGTCGTACTCAGAATTAAGTATGTCCTGGTAAGTGGTTTGCTCTGATTTCATAGTTTGTAGTATCTCAAAGTGCAATGGATGTTCAGATGTTCAGTTCCAAAGTATTTTATTATTTTATGAATTTGCCTGCTAGTATTTTCATTTTCACAATAAAGAACATCACGATATTGGTGAAGATTGTTTGAAGTAATCTTTAGGACAATCCATTGTGTATCTTAAGCTATTGAGTCATTAAATTTATACTTCTATGATCTATCCCGGATTGGTTAGCTTTCTTGCTCCAATTTATTTTCCAAATAAAGGGAAAGAAATCAAATATTTATTTCAACGGTAAGAAAGAGCTAAAAACATGAATAAAGATATCAAATATGCAAAAACTATAATACTTGATGTTATTAAACATTCATTCGAAACATTTTGAATTAAGATATCGACCAGTTACACATGTTTCGTTGAGCGTTTGGTAAATTCGAAAAATGGCCTTAGTTGCCACATCTCTCTTGGTATCTTTCATATACAGGATGGGCCATATGAGTGTTGGCGATTTAATTCTTCAATTTCTCGGTAACGCGTGGCGTGGGGTGGCGGGGGGATATGTTGTTCGCTGCGCCGCTTCCTGGAAATTTAGTCGCCATGGAGCCGTACACGGGAGTGCAGCGTGCATTTTGTGTCCGAGCGTATTACGAAAACAATAAATCAGTGATTACTGCACGACGTTTGTATCGGCATGAACACGGTTTACACGATTTAAGTGAAGTTCCACTTCGGTTCTGGTCCGAGACTAATCCCCGACGCTTGCATGAACGTCCACTTCACAGCCTTAAGCTTGTCGTGTGGGCTGGGATAACGTCAACCGGTATTATTGGACCATACTTTTTTGAGGACGAAATAGGGCATGCGATAACGGTTAGAGCGAACAATTGTTGCAACATGCTAGCAGACTTTTTGGTGCCAGCTTTGCAAGAACTTCAAGGCAATACCTCGAGGATGTGGTTTCAACAGGATGGGGCCACATGTCATACGGCTAGGGTATCCATAGAGCTGCTGAAAAATGTTTTTCCTGAAAAACTCATTTCGAAAAGAGGAGATATTGAATGGCCCCCACGTAGCCCCGATCTCTCTCCATGCGATTATTTTCTATGGGGCTACTTCAAATCGGTAGTCTACGAGAATAATCCGACCAATTTGGAGCAGTTGAAGAGGAACATTATTCAGGAAAGTAACAAAATACCGAGAACAACTTTTCAACGAGTTTTCCAAAATTTGCGACTTCGGTTCCAAGAGTGTCAAGCAGCCGAGGACAACATTATTTTTAAGTCTTAAAAATTCCCATGCTTCTACTTTTTAAAAATACAAATATATTTTTTTTATGTTTCGTAGTTTATTTTTAATTGAATATTTAAACCGCCAACACCCTTATGGCCCACCATGTATATTTGTGGATTTGCCTAAATTTAACCTTTCGCCTGAAATTTGTAAGTTGTAAATTGCAGTAATTAGGATTTTTATCCATTGCATTAATTTATAATATTTTGGTACCCTTCCGGTAGCACCCATACAAATGGGCGGCTTAGTTCATATGTTGTTATGTCCGTCTTTCACATGCATTAAGTGAATTTCACACGCATTAAGCGCTTTAAAAATTTAGGTCTGACAATGAAAATGGGCAGTAGTTCCACGACACTTCTGGTACTTCCGGTACAAATTGATAGATTTGCTCAATTTCAAATTTTCCACTGTAATCCTAATTTACAGTTAGCTGCAACTTAAATTTCTGTCCATCGAATTGCATGTTGACTGGATAACCCTGAGCCCAGAAGGGGGCTCACATATTCCTACGTTAATGTCCTTCATGGAATTGCACTAAGTTTAGCGCATGATTTTAAAGGTTTTCCCATCTTCATCTGCGAATCGCCGCTAAATCACAATAAAATTTACGTTTTTCTGAAGCAGATGGTGGTTCAGACTGTGCTTCAAAAAACGTCAATTTTATTGTGAATTAGAGGCAATTTGCAGATGAAAATTTTCAATTTTTAAACTTCTTACATCGAACTTCTTCTTATATCAGCTTTATTCGTGATTCCAAACTATTTTGTGTGCAATGTCTGTCTCCTAGCTAATCGAAACAACATTTACATGATGATCGGACTTGACGATTTCCATTATTTTATTCACATTTTCGACAATCCAGAGCGTGGTGCACCTTTGAGCATGGAATGTTACCTTTCTGACCCTTCTAACATAACCCCATCGCACATATATATAACGCAATATAAAGATTAGTTAATTCTCAAATTCTGCCCTCTTTTACAAATATTTATTCCCATACACCCTCGTTGAAATTATACATCAAAAAACTCCATTGCTTTTTCAAATCACACTAGATCTTAGATTGAGAAAAAAATATTTTTTGGACAAATTAATGTATAAGGCATTTTTATGGGAGCTATGTTAAAATTCGATTTCAGCAATTAGTTTACTAAAAAACACGATAAGATGTTGGGATTGTATTAAAAATAATAGTTTTGGTTTTAATTTTTCTAAGAAAATTATTCTTAACTAACCCGTTTTTGTCTGAATCACATTAAAGATATCGATTAATCATTATTTTTGTTATTCATGACTCATGATTAATGAACTAATTTAGCAATTAAATAGTCAAAAGTTACGTAACTAAATATACTTATTACACATTTTATATTGTGTGCCACTCAAAAAGCTTTGCTACATTTTCGGCGCATTAAAAACATTTTCCTTGGATTTTCTATTGTATTGTTCCCATATACTTACAAAATGTTAGAATTTTGAACAAATTATTCAAATTTTATTAATCATAAAGTATCAAAACATTTAATTATTCATAGATATGAACTATCAGAACTTTCGATTAATCGATTAATTGACTAACCAAAATATGGATCAATCAACAAGTTTCATAAACCGGTTAATAGCACATTCATTTTTACAACATATGTTTTTATTACGATAATATCTAGTTCTTAACGAAGGGCAAATTGAACTCAAAAGTTCTTTTTTAATCAATTGTTACATAGGCTTTGAAAAAAATATGCTATTTGAAATATCACTTTTGTTTTCCGCTTACGTTGGTAAGTGGTCAAAAACATCCCAGAAAAAAATTGTGATATTTTGAAAGAAAAAAGCTTGATTCTTAAATATGAGCAATAGCCACAAAAAAGCATTTTCATTTATTAACATCAACCACGACAATGGCCACAAATTGTCACTGTTATCCTCGTTATTATTTTTTACCCCGAAGAGTAATTGAACAGGTTCCTTCTCTATCTTTCAATTACCAACGTATGTGGCCTTTAAATAGAGAATAAATTGCATACATGAGAGGAAAGTGCTGAGAGAGCCCCATTTTGTCGAAAGTGGATTTAATCCCGGTATGAAAAGTTTTTAATCAGTAGGCCAATTTTGTCTGTTTGTCTTAAGATTAAGTATCATAAAACGACGCCCTCTTTTTTTACATAACTCACCGATTTAATCCATGTAACAGTTCGTATACTTTAATACACAATTTATTTGATACCTTAGAAATTAGTTGATTTTGGTAGGTACTTTGCTTCAAACACTGCTGTAAATTGCTTCCCATTAACGAATTTATGATAAAATTATTAAACAAATTCTGAAAATTCTGAAGCATTTTCAGTCTTTGTAAAACCAAGTTTTTTTCTTACTGAAATGGTTTTAAGCAATGTCGAACATGGCTTATCTATAATTATTAGACATTACAGCAGCCTGCATTATTCTATAATGTGTGGCAACAGTACAATACTGTTGCAAAAAAAAAAAACATATTCGAATTATTATAGCGGGTGTCCGTCGGGAAGGTATACTACTTTATTTTGCCGCCATTTTGGTAAACATTAGTCTTAACAGTCCATATTTGGAAGTTGTGAAGTGGAGACGTGGCAAATTTATTATGGAAAACTATTGGATAAACCAACGTGTTCCAATCGTTAAACAATTTAATCAAAATCAATCATCGATTACCTGTAACGAAAAGTTATGTGAATTTATTGGGAGAAACAACGTGCCAAAAGACGCACTATTTATCGTGTAGCGAATGATTTCGAAGAAAGAGGGCTTGTAGCTGATAGAGCCAAGCATGGACCACAACGTACTGCAAGATCGGCTGAAAACATTACTGCTGCTCAAGAAAATGTTCAAAACAATTCATCAACCTCAATTCGACGCCCTGCTCAGGAGCTTGGTCTTCAAAGAACAATTTTGGCCACAATTTTGCACAAGGGTTTGCATTTGTTTCCATTTAAAATTCAGTTGACACAAGAGCTTCTTCCACGAGACCATTACGCCGCCGTACATATGCCATGACAACCCCGATTTTCACGAAAAAAATCATAATGAGTGACGAGGCACATTTTCATTTGAATGGTGATGTGAATAAACAGAATAGTTGGTTCTGGGCAATGGAAAACCCTCAAATTATTCATCAGTCACCTTTGCATCCATTAAAAGTGACAGTCTGATGTGCAATTTGATCAGAAGGAATCATTGGACCTTACTTCTTTGAAACTGAAAACGGCGTAACGGTAACTGTCAATGGGGAGAGATATGATTGAAAACTTTTTAACGCCACAACTGCATGCTTTGTGCTTGATTAACATGTGGTACCAACAAGACGGTGTCACATCGCATACAGCCAGGACTACAATGGAATTACTGCGAGACATCTTTCTACAACAAGATATTTCAAGAAATGGTGATGTTGATTGGCCTCCATGGTCGCCTGATTTGACTGCTCCGAAATTCTTTTTGTGGGGATATCTGAAAAGCAAGGTTTATGCAAACAAACTAGAATCACTTGAGCAACTCAAACAAGATATTTGTGATGAAATTAATGAAATACCTCGTGAAATGTATGAGAATGTAATGCAAAATTTACTCAAAAGGGCTCGCATTTGTGAGGCTAGCAGAGGCGGACATTTATCTGATATTGTATTTTATACATAATTGCCGACATTAAATAAAACATTTATCAATATAAGATCCATTCTCTTTCATTTAATTAAAAATTATAAACAGACAAAAAAGTATACCTTCCCGACGGACACCCTGTACGTACAGTGCCTCCATCGAATAACCGATAAAGCTTTCAAAGCCGCAAACATAAACCCACAAACTGTTTTGTTTTGTTTTCTGATGCCGGTTTTTTCATAATTTCTATTTTCGAACAACTAGTTTTACCGTCATTCGTTTTGCTTGTTGGATAGACTTAAATTTTATTGTCTATTGTTTCTGACATATTCTGTATTCAGGCGATTATATTTGTAAAACATTAGTTAATAGTGATCGTTTTATAATGAAGCCATGTTAATGTTGTCGGTATTAAATATGACGTCGACATTAGCACAAAAAAATCCAATTGCATTTTAAATTTTAGATGTTACGTAGCTTTATAAATTATTTTTACAATGAGAATGCTTAATCGATATCGACGTACATTTATTAGATATATCGGAATTTGGTACAATGTCCTTACTAGTACAATTGATATAAATAACTGCATTACAGAAACAAATTTTTATAATAGCTCCAAAAGTTTGATTATTTTTAATTTCTTGAAGAAATAGCTTAAGAAAGGTGCGGCAAGTAAATATTTATAACATTTGACTTCCCATATTATTATCAGAGGAGGTAGGCGCCATAGAGGTGACTACTAAAATATCATACGTTTATAAAAACACATTATATAATAATACTGTGACCACAACAATCATCAATCTAGTACTTATCTTCGCTTTGATAATTGATTTTCAAAATAGCATTTTGATTCGGAGAATTCAAAATTAATATTGGGTTTTGTAATAAATAATACTATAATCTTTCAATATCTTACAATATTTTGGGGCACTTCAAAGATAAGTTCGCAGTAAATAAGGCTCGCAACTCAGCTTTAATATTGAACATTCTATGACAGCAACACCAATACAAACTGCATCATATGTATTTCTGGTTCATCCATGGAAATAAATATCAACGTGTGTCTACGTATAGGTTCATATATCATGCATCATTATCATGTTAATCGGGATGAAACTTTTGCAGGTTATTCCGTATCTGATAGGTTTAGTTAATGTGAGAGCGTTGAAGAGCCAACCATATCAATAAATGTGGTTTTCTTATGTTACTTTATTTTGTTTTCCGCAATTACGTGCATTTCCTTAAAAAACAGTATGTATGTAGTTCATATTTGCTCCATTGAGAGAACCCGAAAAATTTAATTACTCGGTTTTTTTGTTGGTCGAATGAATTTTTGAAGAAAGTGCATTCTCTAATAACTCGAAAAAGCGATTTAACGAATAAATTGCATATTTGAACACTGCAGTAATATACCCTTTACCTCAAAAATTAGCTAAATATATTATGTTTTGATTTTATTTGAAGTTCACTTACTGGACAATAAAATATAACAATGTTTCCAATGATAAGGGACGTTTGTTTGTCACGTGCGACAGTGTGATGGAGCCGCTGTGTAGTTGATTATCGAATTAATTGTGAACTCATTGTACCTTCACCCGGATGAATGAAGGTATGTGCCATTCAATAGACCGAAAATGTAATTATACAACCGTTCGGAGAAAAGCATATCATATAATGAGATCCAAAATGTAACACTCAAAAGGAAGCGTCTACAAATGCATTTCATGCTTGTGGACATAAAAGC
>JAHXMU010000481.1:2355419-2395931 GCA_019455685.1 Philornis downsi
TCTCTTAGACAGAACAATTACCCAGCTCTCACTATTCACGGTGGTACCATACCCGTTCATAACCATGTGAAATATTTGGGTATTCACCTAGACCGACGTCTCACCTGGAAAAATCACATTGACTCAAAAATCATACAATTGAAATTAAAAATGGCTCAACTCCACTGGCTTATTGGCTCCCAGTCTACTCTCAGTTTGGAAAATAAAATCACCATCTACAAAACCATATTGAAGCCAATATGGACATACGGCATCCAGTTGTGGGGAACGGCATCTGCTTCTAACATAAATAAGTTACAGAGAAGACAGTCAAGAATACTGCGCCAAATTTGTGGTGCCCCATGGTATATTAGGAATGATAATATACACAAAGATTTAAACATTCCTTATATTTCCGAGCAAATAAAAAAATTAAGCAGGTCATATGTATCGAAGTTGTCCTCCCACTCAAACCCACTCGCTCAAAACCTTCAAAATTTTCCCGGTCATATACGGCTAAGAAGAAAGGACACGCTGGACTTGGTGATAAATAGTACTTCTCGTCAAAAAACAAGATCCGGCAATGGCAGGATACTTTAGTTTAAGATAGGATTAAGATTTGAATACATATTGTAAATTTCGAAAGAAAGATCCAATAAAAAAAAAAATGAATAAAAAAAAAAAATTTTTTTTTGAAAATAAATCGGAAAATTAAATTTATTTAGCTTGAAGATGATGTACTTTTTCGGTTTTTCTTGTTATCTGGTATTATATTAACAACTCTCTTTAGTTGGTGGACGGTAGAGTGACCTTTCCTGAATCCAAATTGTTCTTTGATTAAAACATGGTTTTCCTCCACAAATTCTGAAATTATTCGTAATATTATTTTTTCTAATATTTTGACAATTATGCTTAACATAACTAGAAGGAAATTTGTTATTCTTTCCATGTTTTAAAATTGGAATGACTTTAGCATTTTCGAATATTTTGGGGTAACCGTTGATTAGGCACCAATTAAAAACAAGAAGACATTTGCTTTACCAACACTGATTTTATCCCATCGTTAACAGGTGATTTGTTGTTCTTCAGTTTTTTTGTGTAATATCTCACTTCTTTCAATGTTGTGGTATCAGCTTTGTCGTTCGAGATAATCTGGGAGTCTAACCAAGAGACATAATTCGTCACATTCCGATCAGCTGATGAGATAATTGTTTGCGTTATGCGGTGAGAATTTTCACCGTTTTTTTTTTTTTTTGTTATTTGGTGTCGGTCAAATTCTATTGGGTTAGATCTGGCTGTTTTTATTTCTGTTACGCTGATGGGCTCAATGTTTTAGCTATTCTTGAATTCTTCGAAAATAGTTGTAGTGCTTACTTGGGAAAGACCGAAAAGGATTATTTTAAATCTTTTCTGATCTTTCACTGGGTGTGTGTGAAATTTCGTATCACTTTGCTTCGCCCTTAGCATCAGCTAAAGCTAAGAGTTCCGATATACCTTCAATCGATTGGGGTAGATAATAGCAGCATTTAGTTTTAGCATTTAGCGTTTAGTCAGGCCAGTGACTCTATTTTTAACTCTTTTTACTTTCTCCTTATCGCGCATTTAGTCATTAAGACGAACAGGAACACCAATTAACATGGTTCTGGCCTGGTTTTACCCTATTTCATTATATAGTATTAGCTTTGGTTCTTTTTAATCCCTTAAATCCCCTTAAATTTTGCAAGCCCTTTCTTATAGTATTGTAGGAACGGGTGGGAATGGTCGATTTACTAGAAGTGGCCGAAACTACTAATAAATGCAACCCTATACTCATTCAATTCATAAATGACAGAAGAATTGTTTAAGAATAAGGAGCAAGACGAACGAAGGGAATATCTGTTGTAGTTAGTCTATTTACGAGCATCAACGAACACAGACGACATACCAACCAACACCTAATAATCTAAATGTTGTAAATAACTCATGCAAAACGTCAATTTTGTATTTATCCTAAGGAATTATATTTTTATTAATAAACTCTTAATGCAAATCATTAAACTTGCTGTTTTTAATAAAGTGAATTCTTACAGTATGTTTAATCTGGAAGGGAAATATGAAGATCAATTTCCAAAATTGTAGCTCTAACCATTTGAGCTGGGCGATAGCACCATATTTGTCCAATTTTATTGTGTTTTTATCCCTAAAAGCTTGTTTTTTACAACCCCTTTCTAATAGCATGTCTTATCTGAAACAGGAATATTATATGATCGTTTGAGCTGGGCGATGGTATCAGATTTGCCCATTTTGCCTATTTTTAGCACTAAAAGTACGAATTTCGAAAAACCCCTTCTTACCATGTGTCTATCCTGGAAGTGAATTAATTGGATGCTAATTTTTATGGTCCTAATTCTAGCTATTTGAGCTAGGCAATGGTTTACATGATTTGTGGGCCACCAGTTACGAAAAATTCATTTTAATCGCGTGCTTGTTGTGGAAGGGGATTACGGACACCAATTTCCACAATTCTAGCTCTAGCCGTTAGAGCTGGGCGATCGCCCCTGGTTTTGTCCCTTTTATAATCCTGTTTTTAACCCATTAAAGCAAGAACTTCGAAAACCCTATCTTATCCCATGTTTGCTCTAGAGGGAATGCGGACACCAATTTCCATGGTTGTACTTCTGCTTGTTTGAGCTGGGGACGATACCTGATCTATTTTCATTTTTTCATTTTCATTTTTCTATTTGTACTATTTTCAGCCCTATAGGTATGAATTTTAGAAGTGGGTTATTGTAGAAGTGGATTACGGGCACTAATTTTCATGATTCTGGCTCCTGCCGATGAGCTGGGCGATGGCTGGAGATTTATTTTTACACTTGAAAGTACGAATTTTTGAAAAATCTCTTCTTACCTACTCTATTATGGCTTTTGTCGCTTGGCGTGGGCGTTGATCAGTCAGTCAGTCAGTAACGCAACAAGTTTATATGTAAATTTATTGATTTAAATGACACATTTTCTAATATTTTTGTATCTCTAAAAATTAAAAAAAACAAATTTGTGTATGAAAAGAAACTATTAGGTTGTTAGGTCATCAACCGCAACCGAACATTGATTTTAAGTTACAAATAAAAGTGAAAACCACTACAGAAATTTTAGTCAGGTCAGCTGCTTTACGCAGACCTTCACCCACTCTCCTAATGCCTTGGCGCGAGTGTGCGTACTGCTAGAAAGGCAATAGCTCAAAAGCTCCGAATTAAACCACAATGAAAACTAAATTATAACATACTTCTACTTCGACTTAAAAATTCTGAAGGGACCTAACGGAGCTTGACAGCGAAGTCTATTTTTATTCTCCGAACTAAGTTTGATAATCGTGCAGAGCTTGCTAAAGTATATTGACTACTGGACATTTGAATAAAAGATATAATATAAAATAATGTGGGGTTACGCTACAGGGTGACTTATAGGTAATTTATATGTAAAATATGGAAAAGGTCGATAAAAGCTTGAATGTCGATAAATATGTCAGTTTGTGTGGAACGTAATGAAAGTGGTGTCTTAGAACAGAGCTTATTTAATGCCTAACATGTGGTTTGACTGAATTCAATGCCCTTTAGTAAAATATATGAACATAAAAATGGAAGGAAATTTGTGTGGGAAGTACAAAGCGTTATAAAGCGATATAATGGGCGAAAACTTAAGTCAGTACAATTTATAAGTGGGGAATGATGGGAAAATTTAATTTGCACAAATCGCTCAATTTGTCTGGGACAGTTGTTCGATATACTCGATGTGGTAAAATTAATGAAAATATTCTGAAGAGCATTCACATTTCTAAAGTTTTTTTTTATTATAAAATAATAATATTATTTAATTTCTTTTTTTAATTCAATAAAATGAACAAAACTTAATTTCTTTTAATACATTATGGTTTCATTAAAAAGGACGAACATACCCAATGTTTATGGAAAAATATCTCATAACGTTGACAACATACTGGCGAAAATTACAGTAAAACGTATCATAAATGAGCTATTTAATATTATTTCTGATGATACGTAAGAAAATGTTGAATATAATGGTAGGTTTTTTGCTTTAAAATTTTTTAAATAAAGCAGCATACTCGCATATGCCAGGCAAAAAAAATATCAATCAAAGATGTGAAGAAAATTCGCATCTCGTGATTCAGAAGAATTGCAATCATCGATAAATTTAAAATGACTTTGTCGCGCCCGGGATAGCTTATTGTTCCATTCCAGCGCATTTCCACCAGATCTCATAAACAAGTGAAAAAATCTATGATTTTTATGCAAATTTATATAAATGCGAAAAAGCTGTTTTTGTAAGCGCTTAAGCTTCTACAATCATGGAGGTTTCAAAATTGTTTCTTAGGGTGGCATTTGAACCTTAACAAAGCCATTTAGAAATACGCATGTTATTGCATAAAATGTTGTTCTAGTGTTGATTTAATGGTATATTTACCAGTCTTTTTAAATAGACTCAATTAAGCATAGCATGAGAATTGCAAAATGGGAAACAAATTTCAAAACAGCTCTAAATTATGAATGAAAAAATGTTCGCATATATTATTGCTAAAAGCTATGAAAATCCTTGGAAATAACATTCTTCTTTTTTTGCTGGATATGTACTCGTGTAGACTACTTAGGTCGAAAAAAACTAGGCTAAGAATTGGAAATGTTTTATATATCCGTGTCGCGTTTAAGTTATAAAACCTTGTAGAAGAAATATAGTTTTGATAAAGTAACACCAGCTTTCTGAATAAATAGGACATCATATACCAAAGTATCGTTAAAAGCTATATATACATATACGTCTGTTTGATTCTAAACTATACTGAAACCAGTACATAAATTTCAGTTAGGTAAATTGACATACATAGTATATCTCCACCCGACGTCCTTTTGTATAGTTGAAAAATACTTGTGTGGTGTAATAAAAAAGTCAAACTGTAACTTTCTGAACTCCTCTGTTTGTTAAATGTAGGAGGAACACCTATCATTGCTGCATCGGACAATCTGCATGCGTGGTTTTCTATGGGGCGTTTGCACTGCGCAGTAAAAATTGTGTGATGTGATCTCACTTGCAATGAATATATGCAATGGATATATAATTTAAATAAGGTAATTTGAATGGAAGACACCGGAGATATTGTGGTCACTCCGGACATAATTGATAAGTATTTAAGTAACTTTAGGCTATTAATAGTGGATAACAATGGAAATTCAAATTTCGATAAATTGGTCAGTTTGCATGGGAGGTACCAGAAAAGATCATCAAATACGAGTTACATATATTGCAAATGTGGTCGAATTTAGTACAATAGATTAGAAGATATGTAAGTAAGAATAATGGATTAAGTCGGTCATTTGAATAGGAGGTATAGAATGGATGTGGTAATCTGCTCCGTTTTCATTCTGATTTACTATTTTGATTGAATTTTCACAAATGGATCAATTTGGTTAGGAGGTGATATAAAAAGTGCGCCAATATAGATTATTTATAATCCTCGGCTACCATCTGGGAAAATATTGGGTTATGCTAAGTTTTAAGAAGTTTCATAAATCACCCGCTAGCCAGTTGATACTTTAAACGTCTCTTTCTGCTTGTTACATTTTTTACCGTATCAAACGTTATGTCCTTCATTCCTCCAAGCAAAGATATAAACAGAATGGAGTCGCAGAATGCCTCAATTGCCAATTTGAAGATTTATAATATGAAAATTATGAAAATTGTTAAAGAATTTTTAATGCTGTGTGTGAATTAGTAGACAATGGTTTTAAAAGTGTGATTTCAAACATAGTGTTATTAACGAAAACATGTTTAAAAACGGTATTCCTATGCTTGTTGATCAACCCCCGCCCTATTTTTTTTTTTTTTTTTTTTTTTTGTTTCCTTCAATGCAAGGTGTTTGGGAATGCGGTGTTAAGAAGCTGTTCCATACTGATCCACATTATTTGCCTTTTAGATTCAGCAAACTACCGATAGAAATTCCAACTCGCTTCTCTCACCGGACTGCAAAACTGTTGGAAAGTGAGGGAAATAAAAAAAACGGATGAAAAAGTACACCTTTGTTCAAACCAGTTGCAATCGAAATATTACTTTCACCGTATTCTTGGCTTGTACTCACTGTGAGTTCACACAAACATTGCGAATCATAGAAAATATCAAAATATTTTAATTTCAATAAAAGAAAAAAGGTGTTTGAAATTTGGGTATTTGTTTCGTGGAATGCCGTTAGCGGCGTGGAAAGGATACGGCAATAAGCGTAGGATCATGATGGTAAGTATTTATGACACAAATTGGAAGTAAAGTTTGCGGATATATTTTGTGCTTTTGTTTTGGCGTGTTGGGCGCAGTGGAAACTGTGAATGTTTGTGAAAAATGCAAGATTTAAGCTGGTGTGGAATGTTGTGTTTTCCGAAATTTGGTAAAGAGATGAACTAAGGCCGTCTGCCGCAAATATTTCCAGCTAAACCCAAACAAGAAAAAGTAGATGAGAAAAAACAGAAAACCCCTAATTCTTATATATATGTGGTAATGTTATATGACCTGAAAAAGTTTGCATTAAGGACAAAGAGTAATAATAACAAACCCAAATTGGCAAATTGCTCTGCATCATTTTTCGTAGGAATTGCAACTATATAACGCCTACACTTCTACTATTAAAGAGTGAACTCTGTGTTTGAGTCTTCGAATGTCTTTCTTCATGAACGAATTCATCTATCACACTTTTAACTTTACTACATTCGCATCTTGGCACTATAATGTTTTCCATTCAATTCAAAATATAGATTTGTATTAGATTAACACATTTTTACTCCACTTTCGCTTGCATATTTCTAATTGAAAGGGTTTGCTTCTCATTTTCGATGCTTTGTAGGCAGAAATTTCCTTTTTAATTTATACAAATTTTATATAATACCCATCTCACTATAAAATTTTCATAATTTCTTTCTCTTGTAACACTTTAAAGTAAAAACTACAATCACTTCTTGCCCACAAAATACACTCCGTCAATTACTTCTGCATCTTTGTATATTTTTTAAACCAATATTTTCAGGAATTGATACTGTTATTGCCATTGTGGTGATTCAATACTGGTAATTTTTAAACCTTAACATAGGTTTTGGACTGGAGCAACCAAATATTTTTCGTAGGGTAATTTGGTGGGCTGAATATTAATTTGTAATTGGAGTTTCTCTATCACATCAGGTTTTCAAGATACAAAAAAAAAAAAAAATGTTTTTATTCGTTTCTATTTTGTATTTGTATTTTGTTGGTTCGGTTTCACGTGTTAGAGTCTAGCAATAGTCTCCCAGCATGCTTTTGTCCTAAAATCCTAGATAATTTCCTCAAATTTTCATTCAATCTTGGTGAGCACGCTCCCCTTGTTCGTCGCTCACCGCACCGCAGTTTTGCTGAAAATATTCTAAATGCGAATGAAGAAAATACATTTCGAGTGACATTTGTGCACCTAATTCGCGACAATTTTTCAATAATTCAGCAACAATTTGTCTGTAGGTCACATTGTTTCCAAATAAACTGTTCACCATGTTCTTGAAAGATTTCCAGGCTGCATATTCTTTCTCCAACAAACATTGTGAAAAATTGTCATCATGCAATAGTTTCCTGATCTGAGGGCCAACAAATATGCCTTCTTTGATTTTAGCATATGAAATTTTAGGAAAGCCGCTAACAAATATTTAAATGCTGCACCATCTTTGTCCAGAGCGTTGACAAAGTTCTTAAAAAGGCCCAATCTTATATGCAGCGGCGGAAGAAGAACGTCATTGAGTGACGTGGAATGACGGATAATGAATCAGGTGGTGGACGTTGAACTGGTTTGGAAACCGATGGAACATTCGCGTAATTAATATTTTTTCGATTTTTCATATTGAATCCATTAACTTTTGTTAAACAGAAATAACTATCGGTTTGGTGGTTACTTGACTCTCTCCAAAGTACTGGACTTGAAAAATAGAAATAGATCTTTTTACTACTTGACCACTTGTGTAAAACAGTTCTACAACTATTGGAAAAGAGTGTCGGTGTCCACGGTTTGTTCAAGTTTCTGACAGCACAACCGAAATAAAGCAAATATGCATATTTTAATGATTCTGATATCGCATATCCTTTTTTCCAACCAAATATTCACCACACACAAAAGAAAAATAGCTTGAATCCGTAACACACGATCTCCTTGACTTGCTTAAACGCTACTATTATGAAGATTTTGAATGGATGTGGGCTTCTGTCAAATTAATAATTGCGAAATTGTAGTGTCAGTAGTATTGACTGTTTTACAGTATCCCCAGCATGCGATAAAAAATGAACATGACGTGATAGCCCAATTTTTATGCCAGATTCGAATTCAGCGCACTCAAGTTAGATACAAAAAAATGATTCGTTTCTGCAGTCAATAATTGTTGTTCCCCAAATTTGTAGACCAGTGTTATTTTCAATGTTTTTGTAATAATTTCTATAAATATTGAATAGGCTTGCACAATTTTAAAAATTATTATTGTAACATACATAAATATCTGTGCTTAAAGTAAAAACGTCTAATTTGGAATTTATTGTTTTTATGTATATAAAGTTTTTTATAGGTCTTAGTGACGTAAACAACAACAAATAATTTGTACGCGCCTATATGAATATCTAAAGATGACATATAATTTTCCAAAAATCGTTTTTTTCAAAATTACTATAACTTGTGAACAAAATGGGTATTAGACTTAAATATGCATTTAAATAAGGATAATTATAAATCAATTTAACTCGCCACAAAATAAACTGATCTAACCCCACTTGGGTGATGATGTACCTATATACATATAATATACGTTCGCAGATCTATATAACTTACACTTTTCGAGACGGTACTGTGCAAAAGTTTTGAGGTACAACCTGAGAAAATAGCGCCACAAGGGAATTAATTTTTTGCTTTCGTGCAGCCAAATCATATTTAGGAGATTGGCGGCCTTAAATATCGATTTGCAGAACTCATCTATCTTTACTCGCTGCTTACTCTACATATGTATGACGTGATTTTCATCGTTGCTCTTGCATGCGGAGGCAGAATGTTTACATTTTATCTTTTGCCGCATATTCCGGCTTTAATTTTGTCCTATCAGTTTCCTCCTCTTGTTCCTCGTTTACAGAGAGAACCTTTGCCACCCCTCTTTTTTCTTTATAGCGAATGTTACATATTTTGCTCATGCGCTACGTTAATCAGAGGCAGTTTTTTTTTAAATTCATATTGTTGAGACAGTTCCCACGGAATACCTACAATGCTACCAATTTGTGTCAGGAGCATAATGAAAATTCAGGCAATTCATTGGAACAGATTGTCTAGGGTTCTCTGTGCTCTCTGTGCATTATTTACTTGTCGATATGCTGAGTCTTTTGTGTACCTTAGCTGCAACTAGGTGATGATCCGAGCCTACGTTAAGTGTAAGGATAACGTACGTGTCCACGATAGTAGAACCATACCTTTATGCTTTATCACGTAATTAGTTTTATTTATATTATTTTGAATACGAGGTGGAGCCAAGAATATCTTATCTTAAACATTTTTGGATTAAAAATTCCAAATTCCAAAAAGTTCACGACTTTGTTCTCAGCCTCATAGTTGGAGAAAATAGATTATTTAGGTACAGCAACCTGCAATCGACAAATCTCGTTCGATTTTAATAATGCTTTTACTAAGGAGTAGAGCTTCATTTCTTTAAAGTTTGTATCCATAATATTTTATTTTTATTTTTTGGGTTTTTTCTTTTTTACTTTTCTGTATTAAATCGTCTATGTCATATTATTATCCTAAAGTAATTTTTGATTTATTTAGCTATAAATATATTCCCAGGTTTTCTAACTTTTCTTCCCCGAGGAATGAAGGTGTGTGTATAATGTATCACATGGTACCTCTCACATAAATTGGCCGATTTTCCGAAATTTGATTTTCTCCCTGCAACTCTTCTTTCGTAGACTACAGCAGCCTAAATTTTAGTACATAATACGGGAGGGCGCACCAATCGTTCTAGAAAAAACAATGTCTATGGAGACTGTTTTTTTCGCTGAAGACCTATCCGTTTCAACAGCAGTTGGTTTCAACAAGATGGAGCAACTGCGTGCATAGCCAGACCTGTTATGGCAGTTGGCAAACAAATTGGCAAAGAAACGCGATCTTTCGCTGGCAGCCAAGGTCACCTGACCTGATTGCGCCAGATTTTTTTTTATGGGGTTATGCCAAGGAAGAAGTGTATGAAGCAGTCCATTGAAACAATAATTGGGGCGATTCCGACATGAATAATTTCCTGATCAGGTGTTTTATATGCGTAGGTAAAATAATCGCCTACAAGGACAAAGGATGCAGTGGAAGAGAAATTATTATTTTACGATATTCTGACGCTTATAGATCTAATAAGCGCTGGCCAGTTCATAATATTGATTCTTTTAGAGGAAAACCCCTTTTAGAGGAAAGCCACTTTCTGCTGAAGTGACAAGTTTTTGTTCAGCTTTTAAAGCTGGAATGCACCTCATTCGTTCATTTCTTATAAAATCTAAACCCTTTAATATCCGCAAAACGGTGGTGCGACTGATGTTTCCATCCAGAACGGCTTGCTATTCGCGTAAACTTCTCTATGTATTGAAAGTAATTTTGATAATTTGACGCTCATCTCAGTCAGAAAGTATTTTTCCTTCCTGAGCGCTTATTAGATCTATAAGCGTCAGGATCTCGGAAGCGAATAATTTATCTATTTTTTGTTCGGCCAAACTTATTCCACGCGGCATGTCTTTTTTATTATTGAATTTTATCATTTATTCACAAAAATAATAATGATCATAAACTGAACTTGGCATTATAGCTATGAAACACGCTAAAACAGCACAAATCCCAAAGTTGTGAAAAATAATAAAAAATGCTTTTAATAACATAAGCCTTACTCATGTGTTTAAACGGGATTGTATTAAAAAGTGAACCTAAAAAATATGCATATAATTATATCAGGCGCCGTTCAAAGTTGTCAGTTGGATTAAACTAGACTAAGCTTTGTCACTCCTTTTTTGTGTTAAGCATAACGCTAGCCGATATCCGTCCTTTTTTTTCTACTGGTATCGTATTGCGGACACTGTGTTAGTGATTTCAAAACGCCCGATCTGGCAAGGCAATCAGCTGTTTAATACCTATCATCTGAAATGTTATTTGTTTAGTGAAAGGTTTGCGACTTACAAATACGGATCGTTTAACAACCAAAGAATGCATAAAAACTTTCTACAAATGAGGTGATTTAAACCTGGACACTATTCGTGCGTTACGGGGGATTATGTTCATAATCGACTTATTGTGCAAAAAATTGGCAAGATTATAAAAAAATTGAAGAGACTGGAAGCGTTGCAAATGTAGTCATGCCTGTGCATCATCGCAATGTACGCACGGCCGGAAACATCGCTCTGTTAGTGAAAGTGCGAAGAATAATCCAATTTCAATTCAGGCTATAGCCGTATGGTATCCGGTTTTTTTTTTTTTGACCTGCAATTGAAGTTTATGAACTGGAATATGAACTGGAACTGGCCACACAACACGACCGATTTTGGCCTTATGGCATGTGAAGTTCCCAGAAAATGTAATTTGACGTTTTAGCGACGTCAACTGGCCACCAAGATCATGCGTTATAGACAGTGTTTACGCGGATAACCTCCAAACTTTGGAGCATTTGAAAACCAACATTCGTGAAAATGTGCGAAAAATTGGTCGAAACCTACCTCAAAATTGCCACTGCTGCAACCATCCCAGAGGCGGTCATTTAAATGACATTGTATTTCTTACATAACGGCAGGGTCCAAGCATTATAATGAAATAAAAATTGTATCGAAATCATAGCTTTATGTGATTTATTTAACTTTACTTTTGAAACTGAAAAATTTATAACCCGGTACTATCGGCTCATATAGAAAATGACTGATTTGTGACTTTGAATTTTTTTCCAATAGCAAAAAGTAATGTTTGAATTGAACTAACATTCGAATTGTTTGGTTTGTCAGAAAAAAATCATTTTCTCCACTGTGTGTCTAAATACACTGTGCCATAATCCCTACGTGCGAAGATATAAAATGCTTTTACATTTAAATTTTCCCATAAACAAATTACTTATTTTTCGAAAATAGCAAATAAGTTTTCATATATTGATGCAACACTCATACCTGAATATATATATTTGTATATTTGTCTATGGGTTGCAAACGTATTCCTTGTTATTTAATTTATTGGGAGCATCCATGAATCAATAATGAATATTAAATTGTGTTTTTCACAATTTATGCAAATCATAACTAAAGCTCATAACATCTTATTGTTTTCCGAGAAATTGATTTTTCAAACAAAGTCTGTCATGAATTTTAATAAGTCATATTCGTGCAGATTTCCTTGAATAAAATCAATGCTCTTTAGCAAAAGATTTCGTATTTTTCCATTGTTGTTCTGCAAATAGACGTTATGTGAATTTCAATATTTGCCTAATAAATTAATACGTTTTAAAGTATTTGTAGTATAAAATTGCACAAAATGAATGACAAATCCAACTCAGACGAGAAAATGCCCGCGCCAACTTGTGCTGTTCCACACCATAGAATCGCCGCTTAATTTATTCGAACTGTGTTGTTCTGCATGTCGAAATATGTCAGTGGGTGTCAGAACGATTCAAGAGGAAAAGCTTTCGAAGCGGAATCATAAAAGTAATTTTTGTATGTTTTAACAGAGTCTTCCATTAGATTATATTAAAACAAACAAAAGATATTATTAGGCACACGTATTGACGTAACAACTATAGAAAAATTATTAAAATAATTTTATACGTATTAAAAGTATGCTAAAAATGTGGGCGAGTGTGACTGGTATACCTCGAAAATGGAGAGGTCGTCATCTATGTATGTTAGTATACTCGTACACAGGAGACTGTCCAACTTCATTAGATCGATCGACTTCAGTCTACCCAACTGTAAATGCACTTAAAATCCTGGTATCTGGAATACTGAAATCTGGCGGAGATGACGTGCACTTTTCAAAAACTGAGAGGACCTTCCTTTCGTAGTTCATAGCTTGACCAATAGAAGTAGTAAAGTAACGCTCAATATTAGCTATATATACCTCACTTTGCTCAGATATTGCATTCTACACTGAAGCTTTGTGGGGACAAGAGGTTGCATACCCTCTCCCTAGAACACCGAAAGTGAGACCGCAGCCATTTCGCTCAAACACATTCGTTTCTACGATGAGACTTCTGAGTGGATATGCTGAAGATGAATGCGCACACTTTGGAACGGACGATGTCGCCTATAGCCGGAATACTATCAGCGGCCCAATGTACATCTGGTTATCAGATAGCATAACAAAGGAGTATTTACTTTAGTAATGGAACCGGGAGATGATGGGTCAAAATATCTCGAAACTGGGATGTCGATGTCCATAGCCAAAATTTGTTTTTAACCATATTCCAACATTATTCAGACACGTTTCCTGCTCTGATGAGAAGAATTCTTCCTTTGGCAAAGAGCTTCCTTTTTAATAATCCTGTACTGTCTGTTCAGTCATGCAGTCTTTTTTACAACAACAACATCTGAGAAACGGAAAGTGTGGCGGCTACAACCGCGATAGTGGAAGTAGTCCACAAATATAGATAACAGGAAAGCTGACTTCCATAGCTGGCATGTTGTGTGTAGTACAGAGTATCATCACTGCATAATCAGCTTAACCAACTAAAACTATAAATGTATACGCAAAAAATTTCAGTATGATTGAACATTTTGGTGAACGAGTTCATAACGGAGAATTATTTCCTCAACAAATATATTAAACAGCACACCAGATATACTCAGATATGATTCCTGAATGTTTGCACCCAGAAAATTGAATCCTGGCATGATTAAATATGGAGAGGAGTAGTAGGCATATTTTGAAAAGGCAGGCTGGTGTCTCTGGCTGAAATAATGGTTGTAATCCAGGATCTTAATCTCAAATAACTTTGCATACAAAAGTTGATATTACATTTGTGAGAAAGAGACGGGGTAAATTTACCTGAACTGTGTTTTCTGACTGTAAATAAAATGTTTCAGAAAACATGTTTTGGAAATTAATAGAAACAAATATTTCTCATAATCAGCTCTTACAAAATTTGGACAGAAGTTATGTTACTGCTTCCGTTCTCATTAATAACATTCACGGCTTTTGCCCTACGTGTATTAAGAACATTAAAGAATTGCATTGAATATCCTGCCAAAAACTTGTTATTGAAATGTTTCCTGGTAATAAATTGTAGAAACCTTCATATTCTTATCCGTAAAATATAAATAAATAGGCCTGAAATTAAAACATTACTTTTGGATTATTATAATACGATTTTGATACTTTTTCAGTTTATTTACATTTTTATAAATCTCAATCAAAAACGCTTGCTGATGACCTTTCGTAGGTTTTATTTAAAGTAGAGACGCAATGGCAAAACAAGAGTAAAAAATTATGTAACTCACCGGCCGTAAATAAGCTATCGCAGCGATAGAGAGGAAAATTCAGTTTCGGAAAATAGACCAATTTTTATGGCAGGTACCGGAACGGGTTTGGCAGATCTACGCCTGCAATTTTACAAGGCAAAAAGACGGAAATTCAGTTAATTTGTATGGGATGTATCAGAAGGAGTGGGTCGACATAGTCCATTACAATCCCAGGCTACGACATGGAAAAATAATAGGTTGTGTCAAATTTTGACAAGTTTAGTAAAGATTGGCAGCCGCTATCATTCCCATCATTCCCCTATCATTCATGAAGCACATTCGGTCAAAAGATATGGTAAACATTAGTCTTGACAGTTCATATTTGGCAGTCGTGAAGTAGCGACGTGACAAATTTATTATGGAAAAATATTCAATAAACCAATGTGTTTTAATCGTTAAAACATTTTATCAAAATCAATCATCAATTACTGTGACGATGAGAGTTACGTGAAATTTTTGGGAGAAATAACGTGCCAACAAGACGCATTATTTATCGTGTACTTAATGATTTCGACAAAAGAGGGTCTGTAGCTCATAGGGCCAAGCATGGACCACAACGTACTGCAAGATCGGTTGAAAACATTACTGCTGCTCAAGAAAGTGTTCAAAACAATCCATCAACCTCAATTCGATGCCGTGCTCAGCAGGTTGGTCTTCAAAGAACAACTTTGGCCACAATTTTGCACAAGGATTTGGAGTTGTTTCCATTTAAGATTCAATTGGCACAAAAGCTACTTCCACAAGACCATATACGCCGCCGCACATATCCCAATGCGATGTTACAGCTCGCCCATGAGAACCCCGATTTTCATCAAAAAATCATAATGAGTGACAAGGCACATAAACAGAATAGTCGGTTCTGGGCAATGGAAAACCTTCAAATTATTCATCAGGCAAAAGTGACAGTCTGGTGTGCAATTTGGTCAGGAGGAATCATTGGACCTTATTTCTTTGAAACTGAAAACGGCGTTAGTCAATGGGGAGCGATATCGTGATATGATTGAAAACTTTTTAACGCCACAGCTGCATGCTTTGGGCTTGATTAACTTGGACAAGACGGTGCCACATTGCATACAGCCAGGATTACAATGGAACTACTGCGAGACTTCTTTCCACAACAACTTATTTCAAGAAATGGTGACGTTGATTGGGCTCTACGGTCGCCTGATTTGTCTACTCCGGACTTCTTTTTGTGGGGATATCTGAAAAGCAAAGTTTATGCAGACAAACCAAAAAATGCTTGAACACCTCAAACAAAATATTCGTGATGAAATTAATGAAATACCTAAACCAAGAAATTTGACTGAATTGAATTCATTTAAATATGCGTAATCAATCTCTCTATGTGATTACTTTTAGTGTTGAAATTCATTCAACATCCACAATTTCAATCAACTTGGTTCCTGGAATAAAAATGAACTGAATATTTACAACATCTCTGATACATCCCATAAATATGACCGATGTTATCCATATGTTCATCGTTCCACTAAACTCAGTCGAATTTGATATACGTTGAACGTGTCCTCCTAAAAAGATTTTTTCGCAAATATGTTAATAGTAAACTTACCTACATTTTCGTCTTTTATATTAATTTATATTTTTTAGTAAAACTGAAAACAAAAATAAAAGAATTACAGAATTACAAAAACCACACCCATTTTAATACCTCTCATACAAATGTAAAAATTTGACACGCATATGTCCTTAGTTTCGTATCTTTCATGTGGTTGTACTTAATACAGCTAAATTTAGAACGCATAAAGTGCTACAATTTTGTTAAAATTTAAAAGATTTTATTATATAACTTGTTAGCTCCAAATAACTCCAAATTTATTCTCATATAGTTATTAGCTGGAGAAGGTTTTTAAAACAGTAGACTCGCATTCATTTATGTTTATCCATAGCATCCAATTTGTTGTTTTTCCATCAGTGATGATTTGAAATGTGGAATACATCTCCTTTGCGTAAAGGATACACTTATGGACAATTGCGATTGGATGATGCATTTCCCAGACACAGCTTTGCATGGTATCATTTCAAAACCTGTAAAAATTGTAAGACTTTTCATGTATGAGCTTCTCTGATATGTTTCTGCAAATTATTTTGTATAAATTTCTATTTTGAAATTTAATAATTTTTTACAAAAAAAAAAGTATCTTCACTTAAACTTAGAAATTTTGAATTTTTTTTCTGCAATAATGCTAAATTTGGCGAAAACTTCAGTGTGGAACTGGTTAACAAAAAAAAAAAAAAAAAAAAGATATATCAAAATATTTAGGGTGTACATTCCTAAGACTAATAATACTAACGAGAGATTATAAGAGACCATATAACGCGCCAAACAGTCACATTTTCCTATGCAATGACTTTTCCACAATCACTTCTTGGTTTTCCGAGCTCCATATGAGATAATATTGCTTGTTGACGCAACCACCGAGTGAGAAATGAGCTACGTTGCAGAAAGAAATTTTGTTCAATTGAAAGCCCACGTTTGAACCATCACTTTTGTAGTAAGTTTTAGCTATTATTTTGAATTCTTCGATAGTTAGACGATCCACATTTGTAAATGGCAAACCTTTCACTGGCGGTTTTGAAACCACTAAATGCATAACCCTATACTTTACATGATCCCATGGGACAATCACAATTATGCCATTGACGTATGTAATTTAGTTTTTTCTACAACGATAATAGTTTCCGAAATTAAGTTACCCGAATAAAACACCTAACTATTTTGAGACCTTGAAAGTTAAATAAGAAAAATCGGATTGATCTACTGAAACTTTAGAACATCTCCATGCTTCAAATAGACTGAGTACTTGTTAGCATATTTATTCTTTAAAATTGTCGGTTTTTAATTGCCCGCTTCAAAACTACCCCACTTTTCTTACAAAGATAAACACTGCAAACAAATTTCTATCGCCAGTAAAGCATTTAGAACGTATTAAACGTTTTAAACATAATAAAACATCATAAAAATAATGAAAAAAAAATATATATATATATAGGTATATAAAAATATAAAAGTAACAATGTTTGTTTTCAGAAGACACCACAGCTCTGCACATCGAGTTAAAAGAATATGCAGACACTTCACACTAAATTTTACTGATGTTTTTCCAACTGCTCCAGTACTCGATGTATCTTTGATTCTATATAGGTACTAGTGGACCCGGCAAACTTCGTTCTGCCTTCAAAGGTGGCAAATTAATGATTTACAATTTTCAGGATAGATGGTTCTGTATTTAAATTTTTTTTAGAAAAGTTTGGTTATTTAAATGAATGCTTTTAATACTTTTTTTGTAAAGTTTTTAAAAAATATTTAATTTAAGTCAATTTAATTGAGATTTAAAATTACTGCAACGCTTTCACATGTACAACGTTGTTTGTTTTTGTGTCGGGAAACATAGAAAAATGAAAAGTGAAATGAAGTCAGTATTTGAAAAACTTAAATTTTCCTATAACAGGATCAGAAATAATGGTTTTTTAATTTTTGATTTCTTCGGGTGGTACCACGCCTATTTATCCAATCCAATCCATATTTGCAGCAGAACTTACAATATGTAAACCAAACTTATATACCAAATTTTGTTCAAATACTGCAAGCAGGATCAGAAATAATGAATTTTTAATTTGTGGTTTGTATGGGAGGTACCACGCTTGATTGTCCAATCCCGCCCATATTTGCAGCAGCACTTAAGATATGTACACCAAACCCATGTACCAAATTTTGTGCAAATACCGTAAACAGGAGCAGAAATATTGGATATTTAATTTATGGTTTATATGGGAGGTACCACGCCCCATTGTCCAATCCCGCCCATATTTGTAGCAGCACTGGAAACATTTACTACAAACATTTAAAAAAAGAATTAGCCAAATCGGTGTAGCCGTTTTACAATTTTAGATAAATCAAAAAAAGTGGGCGTGGTAAATTTTTCTTTCCATAAAAATCTAAGTTGGACTACGACGAACATTTAAAAAAAAAATTATTCAATTCGGTCCAACCGTTCTCAACTGATGTCCTTACCAACGAACGGCATTTGATTTTTATTTATATAGATATGTATATGTATATTTCCGATAACTTTCATATTCATTTTAGTTTGACATCTACTTGGCCACCCTAATGTTAATCCGCCAAACACCCATGGCTTGAGCGCGTAAATCACACACCAACTCAATCTTTAATGGCTTGATTGGTGTGTGTTTCAGAATGTTCTAAAGATGGCTACAATCTGTCTTATATACTCTCTTAGTCGCTTTGTCATTCCCAAAATTGCAAGCTAAAACTTACTTGTTACTGTGAGTTCAAACTATCTAGTTCACATTGGTAAGCTTCCGGGCAAATTGTTCAATTGCAAATAAAGAAATAGAAATTGTCCATCCAAATTCTAATTCCTTGTGTTTTTATTCTTTATTTTTTCCTTCCTCTGTGAACAATTTGTGAGAAATATTACAAGCTTCCTTGGAATATTTCCGGCTCACACAATTGTAAACCAAAAGCCACCTTTCGCTCCAGGCAACCCAAGATTCCCTGGATCCCCACATTTTCACTAATGAACAAAATGATTTTACAATTGGTAACAGCACAATTTTTAAATTTGTAACTAAAAGCATTAAGAATGTTCGATCTAAACGAAATTTTAAAGAAAATTTCATAGGGAGTTCTACAGTGGACTGTGCTGGGTCCATTTTGGTGCAATATATAAAATACGATTTTTCAAGTCCACACGTTAAAGTTATGAAGAGGTACTGGTATACCAGTGCGCAATAGAAGAAGTCTACGAAGGTTTAACGTGAGTCTCGCCGTGAAGGCCTTACCCACGGTGTGCAACACACTGGGCATGTTACAATGCGATTACCAACGCCCGCCTGGGATAGCCAAGTAAGGCTTGGGCTATCTAGGAAAAGGGGTTGACAATTGTGGTATTAACACATATTGTCAGCCCTTTCTTCGCAGCCAGGAGATACCAAATTAATTATGCTAGTATGGAACATAACCCCCTTTGGCGAAGGTGAGGCCAATCTTACCACCTCTGCTATTCTATGGGTCTATAGCACCCGGTTGCAATGCAACTCTACATTCGAGCACAAAGTCTCTACCAGCGATTTAGGTATCAACTACAACCCGCGTGACCAGTGCGCGACCTTGGCAGATTTACGTTGCTTAATCGGTGCAAAGTGCAAAGTTGGTCAATATGCGGTGCCCGCAGTTTTGCACAGCTTAATCGCCGCCAAATGTAATGATTTCCATCCAATATTGAGACGATAAAATTAGTAGAAATAAGGGAATTCAACCTTTTTTAATATATTAACATAAGAATGTTTATCCAACATTCCTAAACTATTGCCAATCTGCAATGTGTACTTTATTATTTATTTAATTAATCAAATACTATGATGAGTACATAGCATTTATCAATTTAATAATTAAATTAAAAAATAATTATCAAAAACATTCACAAATTAACTCTTTGTGTTAAAATTCAATACCGACTACTAAACTGGAAATCTGTACTATGTAACGCAAAATCATAATTTTTTATAGTATAATAGCTTTCAAACTACCTATATAATAAGTTATGGACGTCTGGTATGAGGAACAAACGAAGTTTCTCAACTTAAAAAATTACAATAACCTAAAAATTGTTCTTAATTTCCTCTGGCGGTAACCTTCTGGTTTGCCGCACGTTGAAAGAATACACAGTCACAAACAAATTTGAAACGTCTTTAGAAATGTCAGAAAATGTTTTAATATTTTCTATGCACTATGCATAGATACGAGTACATCTCGAAAACCAATTTAATTGTAGCAACTGGTTTTAGTACATTTCCTTTGGACGTTCATATAACCACAAATAAAATGAATTACTATTCATAATTGCTCAAGATAAAAGGCTAGGTCATATTGCTTTAAGTGCAATAAATCAACATAAATGTGGCAGTTTTCATTAAATAAAATAACAAATTAGAAAAATGTTGGCATTTTGGAAATAATCCGCCAATAAGTTGTGTCAAATGTAAGTGGCAGTAAATAAAAAAATAATTTAGTTTCAGTACATTGATATGGGTGCTGTTTTATAGTATTATAATGAAACGTGAACGTGATTTTAATGTTGTTGTAATTATAATCAGTTATTTCATATGCAAGTTCTGCATATCAATTTCAGTCAATATTCGGGCTTTCTCTAAATCACATTTCTGCTAATACAACTGAATTTCCTCGTTACTTCCGTTTGTTTATGTATATAAAATTGATTCGTTGTTGATTTACTGACTGACTGACTTATCATTGTCCAAACTAAACGACTTAAATCACGAAAATTTGTGTATACGTACACCTTGTGGAACAGGATAAGCAGACAGTCTTCGAAATTCGTACTTTTAGGGATACAAATGGGTTAAAAAGGAACACATTTGAAATCAACGTACAGCTCAAATGACTACAATCACGAAAAATAGTGTAGGGTAAGCAAGTATCAGGAGAGAATGTATCGAAATTCATACTTTTAGGGGTTTACACAGGGTAAAAAGGGTCAAATCTGGTGTCAACACTCAACTCAAACTGCTAAAGCTAAAATCATAAAAATGCATGACCTTATTGGCCTTCCAGAGTAGACACGACAGAAGAAGGTATTACATTTTTTTCGAAATATGTGCATTTAATTCGGTATGATCTTCTGGATCAAGCTGCTGAAGCCGGAATCATAAAATCTCCATTTTACACTTCCAGAGTAGACAAACCCTATTATTAGGGTTTTCCGAAATTCTTGCTTTCGAGAATAGAAACAGGGCAAAAAGAGATCAAATCCAGCATTTTCGTCTAACCCGAAATGCTAGAGCTACAATAAGGAAAATTGGTGTCCATATTCTCATTACGGAATAAACGAGCAATGAAAAGGAAGTTCTTATATTCGTGTTTCAAGGGTAAAAACAATGTGGAGAGGGATTAAAATGGTACCACTAGCCACAGTTAACCGTTAAATTTAGATTAAGAAAGATTAAGGCCAACACATTCTTCCTACAGAATAGGTGTACGGGAAGAAAGGATGTAGCTTTCTCACTTTTAGGCGTAGTAGCACCAAAAGAGAAGAATTAAAAAAAATGGGACAACATTTTTACAACAGCCAAAAGTAAAATAGTAAAGCCAGAATCATGAAATTGGGTTATAAATTCACTTAAGAAAGCAGCCAAGGAATGGAAAAACATTTTTGAAAATTTGTGCCTTTAGAGAATAAAACATGAAAGAATAGGGACAAAAATGTTACTATCGCAAAAGACAAAGGTCTGAGACAGGAATTACCAAAGTTAATATGAAAGTTGTTATTATTATGAAGTAGGTCTCCGATTAGATATTTACCTTCAGGGGATCAAACAGTTCAAATATACACACGAAAGTGTTACACTGGACTTGAACATACAAGTGAAGTTAAAACCATGATAGATTTCTTTGAGAAGGTGTGCGTGCGATGAAGCGTACTTTTCAAAAATTCTTACTTTTGGAAAAAAAACGAAGTAATGGAAACAACTTATAAAAAAAAGTCTGAAACTGATATCATCAGTGCGCTGTTATTTACACTTCTAGAAAATACGCAAGGAAAGAATGGCACAGTCGCACCAAGATAAACAGCAGAAGATGAAATCAAGAAATTAGGCATGAATATTCGAACAGGAAAATGGGATAACAATTGAACTATAGGCTAGATCGGAATGCTCAAGCCGGCAAGACCAAATTTAAAGAGCACAATGCTTTTATGGCTTATTCGATCTACAATAATACATTTTATTAAAATCGCCTTTTAATCTCTAGATAAAATGTAAACAAACTGATGCAATTATAACAAAATAACCTACTTTATTCGGAATTGGAATTGCTAGGAGCTCAACCGGATGTGGCATAAAAAAAGTAGCTCCTCCATAATCAATCCACTCAAGTCAGGATTGTAAAAATTGGCAAGAAGAATCCTCCCAAACGTGCTATATAAATTGCGGATTAATTCAACTTCTGATCTCATTATTTAAAATGTGTCTTCATGCGCGAGAAGTAGTAACCGGTATTCATCTGACGGATATAAATTTATCGAAATGATAAATCGAAGAGTCGATGAAACTTTGTTTTTGCGTTAAATGTTTGCTTTTTGACATTGTAAGAAAACCTTCTTCACTAACGATCATTCTTTTAAAAATGACTTGATAAAATTCAGTCTCAAATAAATGTTGTTAGAGAGCATAAAATTGTACTAAGGTACATTGGCGATTTGGGGAAACAATTCGGGGGCTACAGTTTTACAAAAAGGTTGAGAATAGAATAAGTAATATGAAAGTCTGTCACATATATTATTTATTGTTAGCAATCATAGTTTAATTCTGTACTTGCAAAAAAAAAGAAACAATTTACAATTTGTTCGCTTTTAGATGTTAAACGTTTTTTTTTTAAATCGCCATTACGGAAATCCGTTATGACTTTCGAAATACACGGATTTTTTTAAATCAAAAAAAGACAAAAAACATATTTTCACTAATATCAAAAATTAGATATAAATTATCAAAATCGCTGTTTTGAGACGTTGTTGTTGTTGTTACTTGTGAACCACATCGAATTTTGAGATGAAAATTAGGCATACATATTCACTAGATAAAGTGTAATAATAAAAACGACTAGACACGACTTTTTCCTAACTCCACTTAAGTGGTTTTTCCTTGGCACCACAGAAATAGTGTTGCACTCCTGCGTTACTGGTAGCTTTCTTACAAATAGCTCGATTATAATTTTTTCTTTTGAATTCACTGCGTTAGATTTCTTCTTTTCTTAACATGTGTGATGCTATCAGGTCAATAGAAAATATTCTTCAGCCAACGTGGTACTTGTTCAACATAACTCCAAACTTTTCAAGAGCATTGCCACATTTACACATAAGTCAGCATGCCAATTTAAATGGCTTATGAGAAAACCAAAGTGTTTATTGTTCGGTAAGTCAAGTTATTTTGAGAAAATTATCCTCAGCATAAATTGAGAAACCACAACAAAGATAGAGAAAATCGTACTACAAGTACGATTTAAGATAATATAGGAATGAACAGGATGTAGCAAAATAATGATTGTATCGAGTGCTTTGATTTCTACAGACTATTTTCTTGGAAGTCTCGCGTTTATGTGAACAGGTTGCAGCTACTGCTAGTTTTAAAGGATGATGTAGGTATTTTCGTCGATATTGACTAAGACTCTGAACTAAACTATTTATGTTTTTGTTATAGAATCCATCTCGAACAATAATGAAACTATAAAATTCTGTAGGCTATTCAAATTAATTAAATAAATGTTGAATCAATTAATATTTCGCTTCTAACGCAACAAAAAAAAACTATAAAACTGTATTGCTTCCTCATGAAACACCAATATAGATTCATTCTTCTATGAAATTTCGTAATATTTTTTGTCTTGCACCACCAGCTTTGTGGAAGTATTAAATACGTGATTGGTATTGTTAATATCGAAGAATACTTGCAACAATAAAATATAGATTAATAACAATATATGAACAAATGCTACATACATATTGTAGTGAAAATATGGATATTAAACACATTCAACACACATTTAATATTTAATTGTATGAAAATTAAAGGAAACATTTTCCCTCTCTTTCATTACAACAACTCACACATATTTGTTTAGCTTCAACCCAATCACCCTCAGCAGTTGATAGGACTTGGGCCAGTAATAAATGGTTATATTTCTGTATTTTCTGTTTTTTTATCGTTGGGTTTCTTTATTTGTCTGTAGCCATTCATACCTGTATTATTTTATGATTTACGATGAAACGTGATTTTCACAAGTATTCCACAACGACAACCAGAAGGAATAGCAAACGTATTACTCGTACATTTTAAACATAAAATCCACTACAAGATACTCTATTTGTAGTCAAGGTAATATGTTTCATGTTTTCTCCTTTATTATAGCCATAAAGGGCTGAATATACTGGAGAATATTTTGGCCACAAACACGAAAACGAAACCATCGCCATCACTGGCATCAGCACTACGTTCACCATCTCCAAGCTTAAGACAACGTTATGAAATAAAAATAACATGCAAACGATTTGGCAACGATGAATACGTAGGATCATAAAATGCTGCAGCAAGTGGCTAACACTGAACCGTTTCGGCAAACCTATAGAATGCAAAAGTTATGACGATGATTACCTTCATTGTACGTTGTTGGGTTAGAAAGAGCTCTTAAGTAGCCCGTTTAGATTTTCCTGATCGTAGTGCAAAGTTATGTAATAAAATGTTGAAATGATATAAGCAAAGTATGCCGTAGAAGAGTTGAACGTAGAAATGCAAACGAATGCAAATGAAATGCCAGCAACATTTTCCAGAACATCAAATATTCTATAGGCAAATTTGGAGAACACATGGCTTGCTGTGCTCCACACTCGTTTCCCAAATCAAGGGGTGTAATTTAATATTGAAGTGATTGCCAGAAAATATGTACATATATACATAGGTACATATATATTTGAAGCAGTATAAAGGTTAAGGTGTATATAAAACGTTTGTGTCTGCATTGCAAAAATATTTTGTTTGCAAAGATATAACACACAAAACGACCAGGTGTTAAGCATCCAACAGCTCAATGGTAATTGAAATTTGATTTGGAATATTTATAAGTCTTCTTAGGAGGTTAAAGTGGTATTTTATTAAAACAATTGGGCTAACTATCATTCTAAACCAACTGTTGATAACATAAGGTAATATTTTGATTTCATAATTGTTAAGAAAGTTACGGAGATATGGCCATGGCCCGACACTGATTTACCTGGAATTTCAGTGAAAAAGGGAATAGTACGCAATGATTGTTATTAAATTGTTTAGTAAACATCCCATGAATAACATGTGGAATAGCTTCTCACATTCGCTAAGCTTACAGCCTATATTTAAATTGTTTAGTTGTTCCTCAAAATTTAGTTCCTAATTCGTCTAATACTTTATTTCAATATCAACCTAATTCATTTACGATGTAGTATTTATTTCTAGATGATAAAATTTCAGCCGAACTCCAAAATATTCCAGAATGGTAAGCTTCTAATTGGTCTCAATGAAGTCGATAAATAAATGTTCGAGTATAGTATAATAGACAACAATATCCAATAAAGAAGTCAGTGGACCAAGGGGAAATCTATAAAATATCATCGTTGTAATATCATAAAGTCCCACTGGGTTTTGACCCGTCAACGTTTTTTACCGTCCTTTGGTATAGTGTATATTTCAGACTGAGAAAAAACATAATGAAATTCTGCATTTATTGAAACGAAGGAAAATTTATTAAAGGCCATGGCTGTTACATCACAGACACCATCAAATGTTTTTTATAGTCATAATCACAAATTTGTTAATAATTGGTACATCCTTTTCCCAATTTATTTCAAGGGATGCTAACCTGGTCAAAATTTCACATTACTAACTTCAACAACACCTAACCGATAAGTTTGCTGCTTCGTATTCCAAACAAAATTAAAAATACTTTAGACGTTTTCAGGTCATCGGTCTAAGAAATTATGGTAACTGACTCGGAAATGGCTCTAAATTTTCTGAGAACTAGCGAAATATACTTGTTATCAAAAATATAATAACATTTGGTGCCAAAAATTAAAGGATTTTTTGCAGTTACAGATGCTTTAATATCAAAAATCGACATTACCGAATGTACATATGAGCTTCTTAGTAATTACAACAAATTTTTAGGAATTTCAAGCATTACCAAGTATTGTTTTCATTTCTAACTGAATTCCATGTTGGGCTAATCAGACAACGATTTGCGAGACATTTTTGCATAAAATGAAGTCGTTTAAGAAGGGTTTCATTCACGGATACGTTTTTCTACAGGAAAAGTGGCACAATTTTCTTTAAATATATTGTATATGGAGTACTTTCACGTGATCCGAAGATAGCCGTTGCCGTATTGAATTTTAAGAAACATCCATTTAAAGTGAGGAAAATTTGTTCTGATTTGGCTTGTTAATTGAATTTGTTAATAATTTTCTTTCAAAATATGAAGTTTATAACACTTCAAATGCACCTTCAAAAAAGATAATAACTAAAACAAAATAATATTCTCGCAAATATAGGACTTTTATTCACACTGTAAGCTATTTCATTTTTAGCTCGTGGTGAAGAAATTCGAAGTGAAAATGTTCTTCAACTTAGCAAAAAATTTCAATTGTTCTGAGAACATTTTTATTCATTATAGAAGAATATGTAGTAGAAGAATATGTAGTAAAACTGAGTGCGATTGTACTTGACTGGATACAATTTTTTACTACATTGTTTTGCCCTAATTCGAAATAACAATTTTAAAGTCTTGTATTAATTTTTGCATTATTTGTGAACATTATAACATAAGCCATTTTAGGCAGAAATTTACTGAAATCAAGCCAAATATTCTAAATTGTAGGAGATTAGTAATATAAATATGTAACCTATAGTAAAAATATTTGAACTGACCACAGATTTTTAGAAATGTAAGAAAAAATACATTACTGAAATATTCAAACTCTGATTGCAAGAGACTCATACTTCTTTTCACTAAAATATTTTCTTCCAGCATATAAAATAGTAAACAGAGTTTTTTGGAAGTTGTATGTGCATTTGAGAGCTTCTTGGTGAAGGAGCCGAGAGAGCCTTCAAGACTGTGTCAGAAATACATCAAGCAATATATAGAAAATTTTTATATTTTTACATTATTAGGTGGCTGTAAGATATCAAGTATCGTTTCCCAAAAAACTGCAAATGGCATAGAATTACATATAAATTGTGCTTTGCATTTTCTTGGCAATAAATAATATCTAATTTTCTCTCCAGTTAAACAAACTTTTTAACCCGTATTGATTTTTTTTAATAAATTATGAGGTACCTAAAAAAATTCAGGTTAAATTTGATAATTTGTAAAAAAAAATGATAGGGTTATTTGGTCCATTTTCTCACATTTTGCCAAGCGTTCTAATAAAACTTAATTGACTAAGGCTGGGTTGTACCAGAAGGATCATGTCAATACAATCCATTGTTATTTTCGGAACTAAATTTGTTAGCCAAATTTGTCTGAATTCAGTATAATTGCTTGAAAGATACCAAGTAAGTGGTCACTTGTATAGGGGTTATCAGAAGGGATTAATTTCGGAAAATTGCTTAATTTGAGTGGCTGAAGATGTGCGCCGAAGCAGCCCATTTACAATCCTGCTATGATCAAGCAGATAGGCGGGCGCCTACAATCGGGTAAAAAGTCGTAAAACACATTTGGGAAAAAGATACTTGGTACTTTGGATGCTTCCATTTTACATTTTTGGCTGTTACATTTTTGCCATGTCAAGTGATACTTTCTTTGTTTTGTTAAATTCTTGGTTTGAAGGAGAATTTATTAAATATTTACTTGCATAGGGTTACCCATTTTTTCGTTTTCAAATAAAGTTAAAGACAACATACATAAGGCTATGATTTCGGTGAAATTTGTATTTCATTATAATACTTGGACCTTGCCATTATGTACGAAATACGATGTCATTTAAATGACCACCTCTGGATTAGTTACAACAGCTTATTGTTTTGAGGTTTCCGAAAATATACGATCCAACGACACCTCCAGACACCACCGGGTTCTTCGAGCTGCATATGAGACAATTTTTCTTGTTGGCGTAACCACCGCTAAAGCCATAAACCACCGCTAAAGAAAACTTTTTTCGATTGAAAGGTCATGTTTGAATCATCAATTTGTAGGAAGTCTTAACTTTGATTGTTAAACGATCCATTTTCGTAAATGCCGAACATTTCATTAAATAAATAACACTTTAGAAGGCAGGTATTTAACAGTCTATAGTTTATAAATATGTTCAAAATAAAATATTACGAACACAACAAATAGTACCATGACTACTTGTTAACCTCCTCCCGCTCATTCAAAAATTAAATGTAAATTTCCGATGAATGATGTACTGAATATAAATAGCAATGTTGTGACAGGCTCAAATGTAATAATTTTTTAGAGTTGAATTTTACGATTTCTTTTCTCTCAGATATCTGTACACGACATTGTTCTAATTTTTTAATTGGCTAACGAGTTCTTTTTCGGAATACCTTAATATACTTGTTTGTACCAAATGTACAAATCCGTCTGAAAGAAATATGTTCCCTATTTATTTTTGAATTCCTGAAAGTATTTATAAAACTTCCAAATACTTTGCACCAAAGTATATATAAGCTACAATCCATAAAATACCATGAAAGTAACCATGTTCGAAACTAAATTTATGCCTAAAAAAGCCGAACGATTTTTTAGGCCCTCTTCCGTGACTACGGTAGAAAAGCTCTCCCTTGTTCGATCACATCTTCCATACTGGTAAGGCTGATTAATAGAAATAAATCCCAAATATTCTATACCATCCTAACTAATTTGTTTTTACCTCTTTCCTATTCCACATTTTTCGCTATTGTGGGATATTTTCTCTATTTAATCGCGGAGTAAACAAGTCGATGAAAATATTGAAAATATTGGCTTGTTTTTCGGCTCAAGAGAGATCCCATTTGATTTCCAGATTGCTTTCGCCTTCATATCAACAATACTCTTATCCATTGATAAAAGAAAATCCCCTTAATTTCTAATATATATCGCTCAGTTTCCTGAAAGGTACGGATTTACAATATTTGAATCAGAAATATATACGAATACACCAAAAAAGTACCGACATTAAAGTACTTTTATCGAAAGAACCGATATTTTCACAAGCTCTTATCGAATCAATTTATTTCGTGTTTTAACAACTAAACTGAGAGATCAATTAATTCTTAATAAATTATTCATAAACGTTGTACTAATGAATCAGATGTGAAACTTGATGAAGCCAGTTTATTGTAGGCACAATCAGTTAAATAGAATAGTGTATTTATTAACTGCAATCGCTATTCCGATATATCTGATGATGCGGAAATATTAAAATATTCCACAATTTGCGTGATCGAAAGGGGTACAATTTTTTGTTATTTTCCGAACTAACGATGAGTTCTATAGTTCTTCTTTTAATATTGAGAGTTCATATTTGGCAGTCGTGAAGTAGAGACGTGGCAAATTTATTATGAAAAAATATTCGATAAACCAACCTGTTTTACTCGTTAAAACATTTTGTCAAAATCAATCATCGATTACTGTGACGATGAGAAAATAACATGAAATTTTTGGGAGAAACAACGTGCCAACAATGTGAATGACTTCGAGGAAAGAGGGTCTGTAGCTGATAGGGCCAAGCATGGACCACAACGTACTGCAAGATCGGTTGAAAACATTACTGTTCAAAACAATCCATCAACCTCAATTAGACGCCGTACTCAGGAGCTTAGTCTTCAAATAGCACCTTCGGTCACAATTTTGCATAAGGATTTGCATTTGTTTCCATTTAAGATTCAGTTGGGACAAGAGCTTCTTCCACAAGACCATTTATGCCGCCGATCTTCGTGAAAAAATTATAATGAGTGACGAGGCACATTTTCATTTGAGTGGATATGTGAATAAACAGAATAGTCAGTTCTGGGCAATGGAAATTATTATTCATCAGTCACCTTTGCATCCATTAAAAGTGACACTTTGGTGTGCAATTTGGCCAGAAGGAATCATAGGACCTTACTTTTTTGAGACTGAAAACGGCGCAACAGTAACTGTCAATGGGGATCGATATCGTGATATGATTGAAAACTTTTTAATGCCACAGCTGCATGCTTTGGACTTGATTAACTTGTGGTATCAACAAGACGGTGCCACATCGCATATAGCCAGGATTACAATGGAATTACTGCGAGACCTGTTTCCACAACAAGGTATTTCAAGAAATGGTGATGTCGATTGGCCTCCACGGTCGTCTGATTTGACTGCTCCGGACTTATTTTTGCGGAGATATCTGAAAATCACGGTTTATGCAAACAAACCAGAAACGCCTGAGCAACTCAAACAAAATATTCGTTATGAAATTAATGAAACACCGCATGAAATATGTGAGAATGTAATGAAAAATGTGCTTAATAGGGCTCGCATTTGTGAGGCTAACAGAGGCGGACATTTAACTGATATTGCATTCCACACATGATTGCCGACATTAAATAAAACATGTATCAATATAATATTCATTCCCTTTCATTTAATCAAAAATTATAAACAAACATTAGCATACCTTTCCGACGGACACCCTGTACATTCAATTTGTCCTGGTGGTTGTGCCTGTAGCGGGCTTATTTGGTGCTTGAATAGCACGCCTCTTTTGATAAGGCATATTTTAAAAAAATGTTTCAACCTACTTACAATTTTTCTTCTGAACAATTTTAATAATAAAATTGGTTTTCTATTTAGTTCGTATCTAAAAGGTATCGGTATGTAAATTGTCAATTACCAAGTACCAGTTTCAAAAATACCGATACCTTGAAGTGTTTTCTCTAGTCGTGGAGCTAACAAATGTGTCACAGTACTCTCTAGTGCGTTCGATACCTTATCCATTATGCTCAAAAATCTTACAACTGACAATCCAGTGTAGAAATTTCAGTAAGGCATAGGGGAGTGGGGAAATTTGTAATTTGGGCTCTCTGATTGCTATTCACTTTGGAGTTACTAGAACCCATACAGAATTTCCCATGCTGCTCACCGCTTACTACATTCGGGCAAGAATCGTACTACCTGATAATCGGCCAATCGTCATGAAACACATATGGTCAAAATATACTTGGTACTCTAAACGCTTCCTTCTGGATGTTATATTTTTGTCGTATCAAATGATATATTTGTTAATTTCTTTGGTAAAGGGATAAAAACTAGTATGCATATATTATTGCCTAGAGAATTTTACCATTATAAGTTTTATAGTATGCAAAAGCAGACAAATTGTTTTCAAACCCAAATTATGCATTATTTGATTCACGTTGCTCACGTTGTCTTTTTCAGCCTGCATATATGGTTACTGCCACCGTCACAGCTGTCAGATTATTACAGTGATAGTTTCTGCTCTTGTATCCGTCGAGAATTACTATAACTAGTAATTAGTCCATAAGAGAGTAGAATTTAATTAACTTTTGGGAAATGAATCAAGTGATTCTAACCGGTGTGGCTATAGCCCTTGACAACTGGTATAGCCTTGCGTCAATCTTTTCACTATTTGCAAATTTTGCAATCTTTCTAAAAATATAACGGATCTGACCCACATATTGTTACCACCGTTCCTTCCAGTAATTGTACCAAATTCGCAAAATTTGGCACACGTCATTTGAAGTCGCCAATGCAAATTGACCGGTCCATTGAAATTTAATTTTTCGCTTTAATTCTTACACAAGCTGACGTTACTTCAATTCTTAACAATTATATTGTGTTACAATAAAAAACTATGGAATAACAACGCCCCCTTTGGTACCTCCCACAAAAATCACTTTTGACCCATATACTCCTCGATTTGTACATTTCATTCAACTGCACTCTGTTCAGTGTAATTTCTATTCTATATTTTGATAATATAATATATCGTTTATATGTATATATATATATATGTATATATATATATTTATATTTTTATATTTGAAGTTTCTGTACTAATTGAAGCAATCCAAAAAAATAAATATATATATATGGATCCTTTTAACTCCAAAACTTTGCAAAAATTTAATCTCTAAATGATGTCACCTGAATACTAAATATTTGCACGAACATATTCTCAAAAATGGTTTTTAGAAATAGTATAAATTCATATCGCCAAATTTTTTTGATAGGCTGTCTCTCCAATATCAACTGTTAATGCATGTTTTTAAAGCATATTTTGTTAGTTCGGCAAAAAGCCCATATACACTCAGCTTATCATCCCATACTTCAACACGACATTTGTCCAAAGAAGCGGGCGGGCAAGGCAAAAAAAAAAAAAAAAAAATTGCAAATTTTCTTGAAATATGTAAATATGGTCTCGAAATTAATATTTTTCAACAAATTTGTCAACTTTATAACTTTCAAAACTCCTACAAATTATAATCACCTAAAAATACAAACAATTACTACAGAATGAGATTTTGATAAGCGAGAAATCGTCATAATTGGAAAACTTTTTAATTTAATGTCGAAATGTTCATCACTTTCCAAATATCATTATTCAAAGTATTCATTATAATAATCGGCAGTATTTGTGGCATATTCCAGCTTTAGCAGCAGATGTCCGCGTGTTTGTCGGTGTTCTGTGCATATTCATTAATTTTCAATTAAAATCCATAAAAAGTTAATAAGCCTCTTTACCTTTGAGATTCTTACTATATGCTAACCAACAATTTTATACTCGCAGGTCTTCCCCTCAGCCGGCTGTTCGTGAAAATTAACCGAAGCGGTAGCAAAAGTTTATTTACAAAACACTTTTATGATTCAAATTTATGGATTAACATGCTAAATATATTTTAAAATGTATCTTTTGAAATGGGGTGGGAAGGTATGCATTATTCTACTCAGACATAAAATTCATCCCCAAAAGGCAGAAAAGTTGAACATGACTAACGTTCTTTGTAATTGCTAACTACCTTAAAAAGTTAATGTTTTATTGGTTCAATTTACAGGCTGTATTCATTAATTAGGCAGACCTGAGTATCAGATCTTAGGATACATCATAACAAATTGAAACAGATTAAAAGATTTTATTAATCAGTACGATAATTTTGAAGCTACCAAATGACCGTTTGATAGTAGTTGAAGTGAGAAGAGAATGAATCCGATTAAACTAAATGAAATACCAACAATGAATGCCTCTTATGTAACATGTCTCAATCAACTTTTATAGGAGTCTAATGGCTGTTGCAAAGTCCGGGAGAAGAAAAAAGAAACGGACCGTACAATTGTTAATGACCCCTACAAGTACGATAGTCTTAATAAGGTTTAAATGTTTATGTACAGCTGGAATGTCGAGACTCTATACGAAGAAATATTTCTCTCATTAGCGGAAGATTTGGTTAAATATAATAAAAAGCCGATGTCACAGCTATCCAGAAGATGCGATAAACAGGATAACAAAAATGTGGCATGTACCTCAGCTGCCAAAAGGAACTCTTTATGAATGCATAAGTTGAACTTACTTATTATGGGTAACTTTAAAACAAAAAGGGAACTGGTTCCACAGATGAAAAATCTATCTACATAATAACTGAAAGGAATCCGAATGCAATTTATATTCCATTCATCATGTGGCAGGCACCCTTCTTATCTGTCATCTACATATATGCAAAGAAAGCTAGATGTCGCAAAGGTGCATACCCAGTGCCAATTTGGCAACTCGTGGGACAAATGGCATTTTTAATAATTTTTGGATCAAAAAAGTATTCATATCATATTTCGCACTTTACTGTCATTAAATTTCCCGTTCAAACTTTTCCCGTATAGATTTTAAATTATTAGGAAAGCGATTGTCAAGTTTTGTACAGGGTGTCCGTCGGGAAGGTACACTACTTTGTTTGTTTATATTTTTGATTAAATGAAAGATAATGGATCTTACATTGATAAAAGTTTTATCTAATGTCGGCAATTATGCATGGAATACAATATCATATAAATGTCCGTCTCTGTTAGCCTCACAAATGCGATCCCTTTTGAACATATTTTTCATTATTTCATAATTTCATCAAACAAGATTGAGCTGCTCAAGCGTTTCTTGTTTGTTTGCATAAACCGTGATTTTCAGATATCTCCGCAAAAATAAGTCCGGAGCAGTCAAATCAGGCGACCGTGGAGGCCAGTCGACATCACCATTTCTTGAAATACCTTGTTGTAGAAACAGGTCTCGCAGTAATTCCATTGTAATCCTGGCTATATGCGATGAGGCACCGTCTTGTTGATACCACAAGTTAATCAAGCCCAAAGCATGCAGTTGTGGCGTTAAAAAGTTTTCAATCATATCACGATATCGATCCCCATTGACAGTTACTGTTGCGCCGTTTTCAGTCTCAAAAAAGTAAGGTCCTATGATTCCTTCTGACCAAATTGCACACCAAAGTGTCACTTTTAACGAATGCAAAGGTGACTGATGAATAATTTGAGGGTTTTCCATTGCCCAGAACCGACTTTTGTGTTTATGTGCCTTGTCACTTGTGGAAGAAGCTCTTGTGTCAATTGAATCTTAAATGGAAACAAATGCAAATCCTTGTGCAAAATTGTGGTCAAAGTTGTTCTTTGAAGACCAAGCTACTGGGCATGGCGTCAAATTGATGATTGATGGATTGTTTTGAACAGTAATGTTTTCAGCCGATCTTGCAGTACGTTGTGGTACATGCTTGGCCCTATCAGCTACAGACCCTCTTTCTTCGAAATAGTGCGTCTGGTTGGCACGTTGTTTCTCTCAAAAATTTCACTTAACTTTCTCATCGTCACAGTAATCGATGATTGATTTTGATAAAATGTTTTAACGATTAAAACGCGTTGGTTTATCGAATATTTTTCCATAATGAATTTGCCACGTCTCTACTTCACGACTGCCAAATATGAACTGTCAAGACTAATGTTTACCAAAATGACGGCGAAACAAAGTAGTATACCTTCCCGACGGACACGCTTTATTTTAGTTGTAATTCGAAATTTAAAAGACAGCCAGTTTTAAAACATGTTCAACTTTATTTTAAAATAAGACGTCATAAGCTTTCACGTCCACCGAAAACTCGGTAGAACTCCTAAATATACATTGTAAAATTTAAAAATATATAGGTAGCCAGATCCACGCCTATGTTTATTTTTGCTTGCAAGTTTGCCATTATGTAAGAAATATGAATGCGATTGAAAAAATGTAAAAGAGGGTCTACGAATATTAATATTTTGAGTGCACTAAACTACAGCAGCTAAAAATCTTTTCGAACTACTTTTTTACATAAATTGTTTTTATACATGGCCACATACTGTGGCGCAACTGAGGGGAAAACCGCGCTCATTGTAAATCGACGAAAAATAGAGCATTGGTCATCCATTAATAGGTTTTAAAAGTAAAGTTAAATAAAACACACATAAAACTATGATTTCGATGAAACTTTATTTTCATTATAACGCTTGGAACTTGGACCTTGGACCATTATACACTGCCATTCAAATGACCGCCTTTGGATTGGTTGCAGCAGTGGATCATTTTGAGGTACTTTTGGTCGGTATTTCGGCGATAACTTGACTAATATTGGTTTTCAAATGCTCCAACGTTTGGGGATTACCCGCGTAAGAGTAGCTCCACAAAAAAAGTCTAACGGCGTCAAAGTGCATGGTGGTCAATTGATGTCGCCAAAACGTGAAATTACGCTTTCTGGAAATTTCTCGTGGCACCGTTTTGTTCAAACCACAAACTGTCCAGTTCACAATCTTCAATTGTAGGCCAAAAAAGTCAGCCATCATACAGCCATAGCGCACTGAACTGACGAAAACGGTTCATCTGGTGGCATTTTTCAAAAATATATGATCCAATTACGTCTCCAGATCATAATGCGCATTCAATAGTCGCTTTTTTCCGGATGCAATGGCTTTTCCACAATCACTTCTGGGTTCTCCGATTTTGCACGTTTGCGTAACCAAGGAGATTAAAATGAGCTTTATCGCCGGAGAAAATATTGTTCGAAAAATCAGTATTGAAAGCTTCTTGCTGTAGCACTCAATCAGGTCAGCCTGTTTTAATTGTTGCGTGAATTGGACTGTATTTGGAGTGAGGCGCAAATCCAAAGGAAATTACGACATAGTGAGCCGTAAGATAGACCCAATGGCTGAGAAAGTGGAACCGTGCCGTGGAATTGACAAATTCGAATTATCCGCCATACTTTCACTTACAGAACCGATATTTTCGACAGTGCGTACATTGTGATGATGCATAGGCCTGACCACATCTGTAAAGCTTCCAGTCTCTTCAAATTTCCATATAATCTTGGAAAGTCCTGTCACAGTAGGACGATTATGATGACTATAGTCACCTTGTAATGCGCGAAATGTGTTCACGTTTGAATAACCACTTTTACAGTAAGTTTTAACTATTTTTACGCGTTCTTCGACTGTGAAACGTTTCACATTCGTAAACGCAAACCTTTCACTAAATAAATGACACATGGGATGACAGGTATTTAGTAGCTGACAGCCTTGCCAGACTGGCGGTTTTTAAACCACAAAATTGATAAATAGAAAAAGAATTGTGCAAAAGTTCAAAAATTATGCTAAAATTCTCAAAAAAAAATCTAAATTAAAAAAATCAATTTCAATCGTTAATTACAATTTAAATGTATTTTTCTTCAGAAAAGATACATTATTGTGAAACAACTAGAGGGTAAATAATCTAAGAAACAACGATAAAATTTTGTAACTACGATATTTATTAAAGAAAAATATAAATTGCGTCGCCTTTGAAACCTCTGGAACAGTGGTTGCGACACTTATTTACATTATAAATCTTTCTGTATCTCAATATAATTCTAGAAATTCTAGAAATAATCACTTATTAAAAATGTGTATCTGATTTTCTTGAATTTGTCATAAATTTCCTTATTGTTTTTAACATATCCCAATAAGTTTGGAAACCTGTAATATTATAATTGTTTGAAGTGTTTGTTCAGTGTGGCAGTCTTAATAAACAGACTCACTTTCACTATATATGTATAGTCCATTATGATACTACAGAAACTAGAGATATGGATGTCCTTGGTTTCCTCCGTTGAATCGTCCTGAGCGCCCCAAAAAGCTCTTAAGTCGGACAATATCTATGTTGTCCAGATCTCCTAGGTTCCTAAAAAAATAAGAGCCCAGGCCGGGGCAATTGCAGAAGTTACTAGTCGCAACCTTCAGCCTTATTGAATGTCTCCTTATCAGACAATGTCCCGATATTTCATTCATTTGATTATGTCCCGCCATTTGATCATTTAATTTTGAGCCGTCAGTGTATAAGTCGACATACGGTCTTGTACCAGGAGTTATACATTTCCATGTATCTCTATCTGGTATAAGTATATGGTACTTCTTGTTGAACAGTGATTTAATAGGGCCTATCATGTCAGGCACCATGTTAAGGATCACACTGTGACCATAACCATTGTTTGACCACTGTGACAGCTGTCTCAGCCTTATTGCCGTAGCTGTGACAGTCTGCATACTAATTATGTCCAGGGGTAGTAAATGCAAAATTACATTTAGTGCATCGGATGGGGTGGTGCACAGACTAGTATGTGGACTTCTCAAGAGCCTTCGGCCAGACAATAATTACATACAATATTATCGAGCTTACTACTGCAGTGTACAACCAGTGGACAATGCGAGGCCTTAATCCCCATTGTTTCCCTATTACCATCTTGCACGCATATAGCGCTACTGTAGTCTTCTTCAATGTAAAATTTTCCTCACTTTTTTTTTAATAAAGACATATCAGGAGAAATTTTGTGGGGTACACGTGAATAGAGCGAATAATAAAACAAACCTTTTTATATACTGGTGTAGGAATGCACTGTTAGTTGAGGATTAACAGTGTCAAAATACAAAAATGTGCTGAATAATAATTTATAAATTTTTAAAATTCCTACAGTTATAAACTTAGAACAAAAATATTCTAACCAGTATGGTTCATTTTATTCTATTGGTTTCTAGAACACAATAGAAAGCACCCTGGACTTTGTGAAATATCCAATAATCTAATCAAAATTATAGACGCTTAACAATTTAATATTCTTATCGCTCTAGAAATATTTAAAATTTTGTAAAACATTCGTTGTAGAAGTCTCTTGACTTTTGCAGAATTTTTCCGAGATAGTAAAAAGAGAAAATCCTCAAAATTTCTTAGTGGCAATGAAGCATAACAAATGCCTTTATAAACATTTCTAGTACCGTTCTCTGTAACCGTATAAATGATTAGAAGTTCTTATACTTAAGTTAAATTTGTATATTTAGTATTTTGTAAAATCTATTAATTTAACCAGGGATTTCTAGTTTCTTTGCATATGATGATATTAAATGCAAAAGCAAAGGTTGTGCTAATGCTGAAAATTCCTCCACGATCGTACTGGAATGATCATAATTTCGAAAACTACAACAATAACCGATATTAGGAACAATCGCTAGTACACAACACATGCAAAAATGTTCTCTAGGTGAAAAAAGATACACAATGGCTGAAGAAGCTAAACTTAAATAGAGTGGCTAACTTTAAAAGTATTCTGGTCGTAGTAAATTAAATCCTGTAGATCTAATTCTGAGATACAAAATACAGAGAAACGTGAGAAAAAAATTAATGGAGTTCAAATTAAAAGTTTTATTTTATTAAGTTTTACAGAAACTATTGATCTTCATTATAACAAAAGATTTCTATATAAAGTTTATTTCTTAAGAATACATTCATAAATGCCTTATGTTATGGCTATGGCTAAAAAACGTCAAATTACGCATATAAAGATTTCACATTTTTCCCCCAAATTTCAAACTCTAAAGTTATTCTGCGATACTTTAGAAGCCTTTTAAAAAAGTGTGCAAAAACCGAACGTTTTCGAAAAAATAAACAATATTTTTAAAAACAAATTTACATTTGCCGAAAAAAATGAATTCGTGTTCATTTGTTTGTACGAAAACCCCGATACGAATTCAACCAAAGTTAGTGTAAGATAGTGGTTTCAAAACCGTTGAGAAATTCCGATTTGAATAATTATTTGTTACTTTGCGTACAAGGAATATTCACCTTACAAAATGTTATGCGAAAAGTCAGACCAAAATTGAGAAAAATTCTGTAGCATCACACCTCAGAAAAAATCCTGCGACTAAAAAATACGCTGAACTGTCGTAAAACATTCCAAACTGGTAACACAACTCATAACCGGGTGTCTCTGATTAATTGCCCGTCGTGTTCCTGGTCATCAATCATTAGTTAGTGTTCAGTTATGTCTGGATATTAGAATTTTATTTTTTTACGTTTATTCAAGCTCATTTAAGATTATTGCAAACCTTGATACAAAAACCGAGTTTTACTCAAAAGTGTTTGCTTATGTTGCTTGAAACCTGTGCCGCCAAAAAGGAATTCTCATTAAGTTCGGAGAATCAGATGATTAACATTTGCTAAACTGTTCCAAGTCCGCCATACAGCCATAGAGACAGCCTGGCGTTATGAAAATAAAATTCTGCCATATCTTTTTCATTTAAATCAAAATTTGCAAAAAACTTAAATGGTTCAGAATTTTAGCAATCAAAAAAAAAAACCTAAGTTTCAATATATAGATCGTGCTTTATACACAATAAAGAAATTAATTACTTTATTTTCAATAAACTTTATTCGTTAATTTAAAGCCGTATACAGTGTACTTATTACAAAGTAAGTGCATTTATTCGATAATATTAGTAGAATAACATGGGTCTGGATTGAGAGTAAATTGATGATTGGTGCTAAAATAAGATAAACAAGAACAGTCCAAGTATCCTCATGTATATGCTGAAACTGTTATTATTATGTAGAGCTTGAATAAACACAGAAACAAAACGAGTCATTATCATTTCCATAGAACTTAATAAGGAATTATATGTATATCGTATGAACCATTTATGCACATTTGTGAACGTACTTATGTACATTAATATGACAGCAATTGCATCAGGCCGACAAGTAATAATATAAGTAATCAGTGGAAATAAGTATTTTCATCATCTTTATATATATAATTCTATTGTACGGGCGTTGTCAGTGAACTCCTCCTAAACGGCTGGACCGCTTTGCATAAATTTTTGTATATGCGTCTGGGTGGTGCCCGGGATGGTTTAGATTTACAATGCGGTCCAATTGGACAAAGGGGCGTGGTACCTCCCATACAAACAAAAATTAAAAATCAATTATTCATATTTGGTACATCGGTTTGGTGTACATATTTTAAGTGCTGCTCAAATATGGGCGGGATTGGAAAATGGGGAGTGGTACCTCCTATACAAACCATAAATTAAATATCCAATATTTCTGCTCCTGTTTACGG
>JAHXMU010000481.1:2395941-2408026 GCA_019455685.1 Philornis downsi
AACCATGAATTAAATATCCAATATTTCTGCTCCTGTTTACGGTATTTAAACAGAATTTTGTATTTCGGTTGAGTGGACCTATTTTAAGTTCTTCTGCAAATACAGACGTTTCTTATTATAATAGACCGATTGGCATGAAACATTTCCAATAAAAATAAAATTTGAAGGCAAAGCAACGTTTGCCGGGTCGGCTAGTTTACAATATAATATGAATGGAATCAAAATCTATCTAAGTCCAAGTAGAAGGAAACAATAAGGAGCAAACGACGTATGTACGTATATGCAAATATATGTGTAAGTATGAATTTATATACATTGGTTTGACGGCGTTTGCAATACACCAAGAAAAAATGTGTAAACCAATCCCACAAGGACGGAATTCCTGACGACGTCGCTGACCTATAAAAACAAGTATCGCCTTCTCCTCGGATTTGGACTTAGCAATAAACAGTAACATTATTGCAATATAAAATTATTATGAATACTGCACAGCACGTCGTACTCAATGGCTTTGACATGTATGTATTACATACTGTCTGTTAGTACGGTACATATCTATATGTATAAGTTGAAACAACATGAAAAATGTAAAAAAAAATATTTACATTATTTGCATATAAATTTGTGACACTATATGTAAATATATTTTGATTCAATCCTCATCATTACCCGCGGCAATTCAATTGGTTTTCCAATCACAAAAATACGATGGATAAAGCGTTGGCAGAACACTTTAAAATTAGTACAGGCGTTAGTAGTTATACAGGGTTGCCCATATTCGACGGACCCATCTGGCAACGCCATAACTTTTGACAGAGATGTCAGATCGCTTAATGACATACCGCGTTTGAAGCGTCAGTCCAAGCAGATTTTTACCATGGAACAATACACGCCACGCGAGCGCTCTGAAATAGTTGAAATTTACATTCAACAGAAGAAGTCAATTGTGAAAACTCAACGTGCTTTTAAAATATTAAAAAATGTGAGAAGTGCGCCTTCTAAGAACACCATTAAGCGTTTATACGAAAAATTTTCGACTGGTGAGGCTCTTTCTAATCCGAAGAGGCCAAATAAAAGTCGACCAAGGCGATCGGCCGAGAATATCGCTGCCGTACGAGCCAGTGTTGAGAGGTCCCCAAGAACATCCCAAAAACGCCGTTCTCAGCAGTTGGGCATGGCTCGATCCACTTTACAACGGATTATTCGCGTTGATTTGCATTTATTCCCGTACAAAATTCAATTGACGCAAAGATTGTTGCCTGCGGACAAGCCTCGTCGATTGGAATGGGCCTAACGAGTCATCGAAATGGCCGATGATGACGAGCAATTTTGGAACAAAATTATCATGTCCGATGAAGCCCATTTCACATTGAATGGGACCGTAAATAAGCAAAATTGCCGTATTTACGCCACTGAAAATCCTCAGGAGATTCAAGATTCTTGTGGGGACATTTGAAGTCAAAGGTTTACGTTAACAAGCCAAGGACCGTAGAAGAGCTCAAGGACAACATTCGTGAAGAAATAGCCGCTATTCCGGCCGAAATGTTGGCGAAAACGATGGAAAATGCTGCAAAAAGGGCACAATACGTCATCAACGCCAGAGGCGGCCATTTGAGAGATATCATATTCAAAAATTAATGTAAACAAATCTACTTGGAACAAATTAAATGAATAAGATCGCCAACCGCCAAATTTTTATTTTTTTCTTTGATTTTTTTTTTAAAAACATGGGTCCGTCGAATACGGGCAACCCTGTATATGTCTTTTTAATGGAAAGTTGCGTTTTTTCACAATCGTATACTATTAGGACGGTCTTTTCCAAATGCTTACAATTGGGGCTCGTTTCTTCTCTCATCTACCAAATACCACCACATATTGCTGTTAACGCAGAAAAAGTTTTGTTTTTCAAAATATGGATTTATTTCTCAAGTAAAAAAGGAGTAATTGGTCCCAATTTTGATATATCCAACGCATTCCATCGTATATAAGAGAATTAACGAATAAACGGTAAAATAGTTGAAAAAAGTTTTTCCAGACCTCTGGTCAGCCTTTTATGCACAAGTTGCTTCTTTCCAAAATCTACTAAATAACAATATATAGTTTATTTTAATAAATAAACGGTCAATTTATTTAGACAAAAACAGTTTTCTATGGTTGAATTCATCCTTTGTATAGGCAAGTTTCTTCCCACTTTACCAAACTTAACCTATAAATTGCAGATATAATTTTGATAGATTTTAGTACCTCAGCTACCCAGCAACCCAGACGGACGGACCTACTTGGGTTGACATTGATTTTTGCGGCAACTAGCAATAAGCATACTTTATGCGATTTTAGATGAGTATCTCTAGTTATTTTTAATGGAATGACAAGATGAGGACATCAACGATCATATAAAAGGTGGAAATAAAACGACCATATTTCAAAACTTGGTCAGTTCTTTTTTAATTTTACCAATTTGTTACACTTCCAAGCCTGGATGAAGTTCTGACTTACCACCAGATATTTGATATTGCCAAAATTTTTGTTTTTTTTGTTTTTTTGTTTGACTCTCATATACCTATATATAGGTATGTATCGTGTTTGCCAGTTTTTTCTAGTGAAAATTCGTATTTTTTAGTGTTTTAATAAATGGGCTTACAGTTGATGCCGATAATAATGTTTATATTATCCTATTTTTCTGGTAAAAATGGTCAATCTTTTGGTATTTTTCTACAGCCTAGTTTACAATTGGGGAAGTTAATTTTAAAATTATATGAGTTTTTTTCCAACATTTAAAAAATAGCACAAAATACTGAGCATTTTTCAACGAACAAATAGCAAAATTATTGAAATTATTATTAATAAATATTTTTCTAGGGGTAGGTTCAGATCCCCAATTTTGTCAAATTATAAATATTGCCTGTCAACGAATATGAGGTATAACAATGACAAGTTTCAATTTCTTTGGGATTGGACACCACATTATAGGGTAAACAAAATAGTGAATTAGGTAAAGAAATTCGACCCGTGATTGAAGGGACATTTTCCGACATTTGGCACAGCAAACATGTGGCATACAGAAGAAATTGTCTAAATACCAAATATCTTTTGACCAAATTCATTTCATAACTTTTTAAGTCGAATGAGCGAAATCCGCCTCTATGGTTGGCTGCCTTGTAGATTTACAAAACGCTTAATAACTTGACACATCATAAGACGTAAATGGACTATATCGGAGATTGTAAATGAACTATATCGACAAACCCCTTCTAGTGTCTAGCATACAAATTGTTCGAATTGGTAACTTGTTCCCTGTAATTTGTAATTCGTATATTGCAGCGATTCACCGTTTTGATCTATAGTGCCCAATCAAATATGATAAAATAAGTCGGTTAATCATAACCATATATTCTTAATTGGATATCTTCTATCTGGTTGCACTAAATGCAGTAACATTATGGATCATTCTTAATAGAACCTACAAAAAAATAAATCGTTTGCTTAACCACGCCTTTTCTGGTACCTCTTGTATAAATGAAATATTTAACATATCTATTTTTGGATTTATATCTACTATTTGGTTTATCTAAACCCAGTCTTACTTTATATACGTAAAGAATTTATAGGGATAACGCTTATGAATAGAAATAAACTGCATTGTCACGCTGTTTCCACTACCTCCCACACAAACCGACCGACTTTCCGACAGCGACTTGTTTTTTATTTAGAATCTAAGAATGGATATTTTGGCACCTCTCATATAAATTTGGCCGATTTACCGAAATTCCACTTGTGGAACTCCTACATTTCTGATCTTTGTAGTGCTTTACAGCATCTGGCAAATTTTGCCGGATTTTGCTAATGTGCTAGAATTGTCGTCAACAGAAAAACTTTCTCTCAGTTTTGAAAATTAAGGAAGACTGTACGAATGAGGAAGACGCAAAAGCCGCCTTGCATTTTACAAATACAGGGTGTCCGTCGGGAAGCTACACTACTTTCTTTGCTTATAATTTTTGATTAAATGAAAGAGAACGGATCTTATATTGATAAATGTTTTATTTAATGTTGACAATTTTATACAGAATACAATATTAGATTAATGTCCGCCTCTGTTAGCCTCACAAATGCGAGCCCTTTTGAGCACATTTTTCATTACATTCTCACACATTTCGCGCGGTATTTCATTAATTTAATCACGAATATTTTGTTTGAGCGTTTCTGATTTATTTGCATAAAACTTTCAGATATCCCCACAAAAAAAAGTCCGAAGCAGTCAAAAGAGGTCTCGCAGTAATTCCATGGGAATCCTGGCTGTATGCGATGTGGCACCGTCTTGTTGATACCACATGTTAATCAAGGTCAACGCATGCAGTTGTGGCGTTAAAAAGTTTTCAATCATATCACGATATAGCTCTCCATTGACAGTTACCGTTACGCCGTTTTCAGTTTCAAAGAAGTAAGGTCCAATGATTCCCCCTGACCAAATTGCACACCAGACTGTCACTTGAGGGTTTTCTATTGCCCAGAACCGACTATTCTGTTTATTCACATATCCATTTAAATGAAAATGTGCTTCGGCATTTATTATGATTTTTTCACGAAGATCGGGGTAGTCATGGGCGAGCTGTAACATCCTATTGGAATATGTGCGGCGGCGTAAATGGTCTTGGGGAAGAAGCAATTGTGCCAATTGTGGCCAAAGTTGTTCTTTGAACACCAAGCTCCTGAGCACGGAATTGAATTGCACACTGTCTTGAGCAGCAGTAATGTTTTCAGCCGATCTTGCAGTACGTTGTGGTCCATGCTTGGCCCTATCAGCTACAGACCCTCTTTCTTCGAAATCATTCACCACACGATAAATAGTGCGTCTGGTTGGCACGTTGTTTCTCTCAAAAATTTCACGTAACTTTCTCATCCTCACAGTAATCGATGATTGATTCTGATAAAATGTTTTAACGATTAAAACAGGTTGGTTTATCGAATATTTTTTCATAATAAATTTGCCACGTCTGTACTTCACGGCTGCCAAATATGAACTGTCAAGACTGAAGGTTACTAAAAGGGCGGCAAAACAAAGTAGTATACCTTCACGACGGACACTCTGTATTATAGGTTTCACAATTTTATGTTCTATAAATAACGAATACGAGTATATTGAAACAATCATACAAATACCATACTTGCGATTTTACTATTATTTTGTTTATTTTTAGCTATACATATGTGCGATTTTTTGGCCGTCTGGTATTTTCAAGAGAAATCAACTACAACTTTTGCAACTTCCCCGTTTTGAATTGCAAAAATATAATCAGTAAGAGTGGGCATCTCCTAGAGTACCACATGTACAGTTTGGCCAACTTAGTAAAACTCAGACTACTGAAAGTTATAATTTCCGTTTTCTTCTATGCTTTAATTCATGTAATCATTACATTGTAATGAAAGTCCTATATATATATATATATATATATATAAGTCAGTTCTCCTGTCTGAAATTTCTCTTCTGATGAAACAGTCTCTCAGTAAAAAACCTTTTCTATTTCGCAGCTTTAAATTTCAACATGATAACGATTCGAAACACACATCGAAAGTGGCAAAAGAGTGGCTAACAAACAACAGGATTCAAACTCTTGATTGGTCGGCTCAATCACCTGATTTGAATCCGATTGGAAACCTTTTTCGCATCCTTAAAAGGAGAGTGGCAGGACATCGGTTTTCCAAAAAAGAGGAGCTATTTAACAAGTTGAAAACTGAGTGGGAAAACCTTCCGGAGGATTGTTTTTATTCATTAGTTGCCTCGGTGCCAAAAAGGTGCGAAGATGTTATTAAAAACAAGGGCGGATACACAAAATATTGATTTTGTTGCTATTGTTTTGCGCAAGTGAATTCCGACTCTGCTGTACATTTTTTCATATTTCTTTTAAACGCAATTGTTGTTGTTGTTGTAATGTATTGGTTTTATAGCTTAATAATACCTCTGTGAAAATAAATGGTAAGCTTTGTTTTAAATATTTTGTTTTTATGAAAATTATGTATTTATAGCCTGGAGTACATTTTGTTGCTTTTGTTTTGCGCAACACTGTATATAAAAGCATATTGAATTGAGAGAAGCAGTATATCTGTACCTTAGGCGTAATATTTCGTTTTTATAACTTAATATCTTATCGTAGTGAAAATTGATGTCACAAAATTTTGTAGTACTATTATAATAACTTTACAAGGAAAACTTCCCATTGAATGCAAACCATCTAACTAATTTGAACCATGGTTACATTACTCCAAGTATTGTTATTATTACTACTTTGAGGTAGTATATATTCACATTACTGGAAGCAATCTAGAAGTACTTCTGTTGGAAATCTGAAATCGGCGTATGTTGCTATTACAAAAATAAGCTAAAAAAATCCAAAAAAAAATATTTTTTTAAAAACATTTGAACAGCTTTTATTGCGTTTTATACGTTGAAACTTAGTTCAAGAGACCTTTATTAATACTAAAATTAAATTTGATTCAATAATATTTTGCAAAAAGTGTAATCTTCATTCAGTCAGCATCATTTCGTTTCGTTTTCGCTGTCAGATCCAATTAGCTGAGGATATAATTTTAAACATTATTATTTACAGTTTTTACGCCCAAAGCCGTATGACGTAATTTTTGATTAAAAGTTCATTTACTTCGGTTAATACATTTGAAGTTTCAAATGACATTTTAATATTTGCGAAATATAATTAATAACAATAAAATAATGATAAAGAATGATTGGGATTATATTCCGATTCGCTTCAAACGGAACAAACGGCAATATTCCCAGTAAAATAAACGCATCCAGGGAAGTTAAAAAGATCCGCTGATCGTGGTTTAGAAGTGGCGAAAAAATGAAGGGGCTTGTCATAGGAGGGATGCTGTAATTTTGCACACATTTTTATTGCCTTTTCACCATATCCCCTATAGCCATAAAAGCTCTTTAGATCAGTTTTATGACCAATAAGAACTTTAAATGATTATGCTCATGGGAATAAAGGAAATGTCAACATTTGTCAACCACTGTTGTGCTTTTCTACGATTCTATCGTAAACGTTAACATTGGATTAATTTTTATAAATATGTATGCGAAGCATCAATCAGTGAAAAAAGGATCGATTTATAAAAACCATAAAACCTTTTATATGTAATTCGAAATATGCATAAATTAAAATTGTTTCCAGGGATGGCATCTATTAAAACGCTAACCTGACAGGAGTTTCAAAATCCAATTTCGCCAAGATATTGTGCGAAATTGATTGATTGATCGATTATGCCGACCTAACAAATAATATACAAATAAGGTTGGGAACATTTTTCTTAATTTTTCAACATAATCTTGTTTTAGCTCAATACCCTTTTTCCATCGATATTCAATGGTTCCAATACTTTGTTTAGAGTAAGAACTGTCAAACTCCTTCAAATATCCATCAACCGCAGAATCCACCTCTTCACCGAGCCACTTTTTCAAGTTAGGAAATAGAAAATATTCCGAGTTAACTAAATCTGGCGAATAAGGCAATTTGAATTTTAATTAATTAATTTTGGCCATCGTAACAACGGAACTGAAGCATTGTCTTGATGAAACAACACTTTTTCCGCCAAATGTGGCGTTTTTCTATAATTTCACCACCTAAACGCCGCAATAAATTAGTGTAATATTTGCTGTTGATGTTTTTTCTTTCTGAAAATAAACAATAAGAATAATCTCACGCGCATCCCAAAAAGCTGACCTAACCCACAGATGGAACCGTCTTCGCCACTTTTTTTAACTGTTCCTTTTTCTCAGGTGTAATATGGTGGACCCATGTCTTATTCATTGTCATAAATCGATTAAAAAAATAGGCTTCATTGCGGTGAATCATAGCCAACCACTGTACTGAAACATTTGTTTTTGCTTTATTGAAAGCAAACGCAGGGTTTCAAATGGAAATATTGAATAACACAACGGTAACATATTTTTTCCTTATTAACTCGTACCAATTTACTTTTGATGGCTAAAATAAAAACCCTAAACAACGTTGCGCCCGAAACTTAAAACATATGTTCTATAAGGTTCCCACTGTTTAACAAAATAATTTTATTCAAACTACTGGCACCATCTATACGTCAGGTCGGCTAGTTTTGGGACCACCTTCTTGTTTCATTACTGAATGTTTACTCAACAGAGAAGTCCGGTTAGTTAGGTTCTTGTACTACCTTTGAGCTAGTAGAGTCAGTCTTCTACTTAGATAGATATTTAGATATATACATATATATTTTTTTTTCTTTGTGTAATATTAAAATTCGATTATAATTCATGTGAAGGCTTTGAAGTATTAATTTTTCTACACAAAGATTTTAATGTTTCAAACTTTTGAATAAATTACACTTTTCTTCTTCACAAACATTTCTCCATGCTATTCTACAGCAAAATAAAAAGAGTTTAGACCCCCCTTCCAGTGCAATGGTTGGAAAACTGGGATTCTGAATCTGAATTCTCCAGATCAGTTTTTTCAACAATGCAAGATTTTTTTAGTAGTTACATCTTTCTCTATTAAGTTCAGTCCCAGGGTAAAAAAATTTAGTAGAATTATTTCAGAGTTTCTTTGTACTGAAATAAAATGTCTAAAAAAGTATACAAAATATATGAAAAGCTAGAAGAAAATCTTAAACTTGAATTCAATTTTTGCCGCTGAACCTTTAGAAAAAAAAATCCCACCATCCATTTAGTACAAAGTCTAAGAATTTTGTGTACAGCACAATATAGAAATTTCAGTCAGGTGAACTATTTTACAAATACCTCCATTTGTAAAACAATATAGTAAATATACGGTTTAGTAAAAATAAACTCACTATTTTTGCATGATATCGAAAGCCTTATTCAATTAAAATGGTCCGATTTTGTTGCCATTTTAAAGATAATTTCAATATGTCTCTCTTATCTTCAATCTTAATCTTCAATATGTCCCTGTTATAAAAAATTGGAACAGTCGATTTTTGTACGCTTCTTAAACACGACCGATTTGCTCGATTCAGTAGCAATTCGCAGATGGAAATTCGAGTCATGAGAAGCTTTTGCGATAATTCGAGTGGCACCAACGCATTGAGCTTATTTTTGTATCCAGTCTTATTCAAGTAGGTCAAAAGTATAGGGTGGCGTATACGCAACGTTAATATTTGATCAGTGAATACATTTTTTAAGTCTTTTTTCGTCTCTTTACAGAATTAACTAAATAATACTTAGGAAATTTATGGTGGAAAGGCTCAGTATAAAACAAAGAACCAAAGTTGTTAAATTTTACTTTGAAAGTCAGCATTCGATTACTCAGATCATATGGAAATTTCTTTCATGTTCGAAATGCTCCCAGGCTCCAACAATTTACCGATTGGTTCAGTGTTTTGGGCAACAAGCGGCTGTCTGTGATCTTTCGCGTGCTGGAAGACCTCGTGCAGTTCGAAATGGAGTGACCATTGCTTTAGCGCAAGCAAGTATTGAGGAAAACTCCGAAACTTCCACCAGGCGACGTTGTCAGCAGTTAGAGATGTCTAGGTGGTATTTGCAAAAAATTTCACATGTGTTACATCTTTTCCCATATAAGATGCAATTGGTTCACGAGTTAAAACCAAATGATGCACAAGAATGCATTCAATAAAGTCGCCGTTATCGTTACTTATGCGCCACCCTTTATTTTATGCAATGCTGAGCTCCTGGGTAATCGAAACAGTTATTACATGACGATCGGACTTAATGATTTCCATTATTCCTTCGACATTTTTGAAAACTGATCTTCTAGAACATGCAGCTTCCTTGAAACCAAAATTACCGGAAAGGAATTAGCGAAACCAAAATTGTGTATGATTGGTTGTTACAGTATTAGGACCATAAACACCATCCACATTTTTCGTCACATGGCTTGCGTTTTCGCATTTGTATAAAAGTAATTAATGCGTGCTCAAAATATACCCAGTTAAACAATCAGAAAATACTTGTACTCGTACACCACCGGATACAGGTTACCAAAGCCCTATTATGGAAAAATTATGGGTTCATAAAGTAAATAACGTATAGTAACTTATATTTGATATCTAAGAAGTTTGTTATAATAAAAAATGCGTATAATGATTCTAAATTGTACAAGGAGCGAGAAGGTTTCAAAAATTATAATAAAAACATTATTTAAGGTTGTAAGGAAATTTATATGAGGATATGGCTGACTGTCCAACCATTATAAGTTGTGCTAAGCTACATAAAACGCCACTTTCAAATTATGAGCAAAAAAACGGATCCTTATCAAATTGGAATATGAGAAAAATTGTAAGAGATAACTGTTTTGTGGATATTTCGAAAGTTATAGTTATGAAACTTCAAATTTCGGATGTGTAACTGCTTAAAATTCAATTTTGTAAACTGAATAAACTGAATACTTCAGCTATTCCAAAAACCAGTGCAGTACAATACAGATCTGACTTATATATAGCTTCCTCCAACTTCCTTTTGTCTTGCTCAAAAAAATAGAAAAAATAAATACAAAACGTAAATTAAAATTAAAACGCAATAAGCGCACTAGGTCCCTTATATATCTTAAGAGACGTGGTAGTGCAATCTGTTCTTATTCGCAATACTAAATGCCTAATGACAGCGGGTTAAATGAAAAATACCAACCGCGGATTATATAAGTTAAATAAGGCGATATGAATGGGGAGTACCAAAGAGGGCGCTGTCATTCATTACAACGCAATACAATTGGTGAGAAATGAAGTAACTTCAGGCTACAAATTAGGGTTTACAGTGGACAATCAAACTTCTATAAGCCGGTCAGTTTGTTTAGGAAGGTATCAGAGTGGGCGCGGCAACGCCGTCAATTTTTATTCTCTGCACTTAGATTACCGAGTGAATGACATGTAGCAAATTTGATCAATTTTTCTCTGATATTGTAAAAAAGTATAAAACATTGTGATGGACTATACTACCAGATTACTGCAGCCGATTAGTAAGAAATTGAAGAGTATTGACTGAATTTCAAAAATCCGGTTAATTTATTTAGGAATCATCAGAAAGGATAAGATAATCCGATCCGTTTTCATTCTAAGACTCAATTTTGAAAAATGCTGAATGTGTGCAAATTAAACTATATTTCATGCAAACTAAAAGGAGTGTGGTTAATTTGATCCATTTAAACATTAACTATTTTTTGCTCCCACCTGGAAAAGTATTAGGCAGGTGTCAAGTTTTAAAAAGTTCCTTGAAAATTTACGGCAGCGGTCATGCCACTAGTTAACCACCCAAGCGGACGGATGTCACCCAATCGACTTAGAAAATCATGAAACGCATTTGGTCAAAAGATATTTGGGACTTTAAACGCTTTCTTCTGGGTGTTAGACTTTTGGTATATACCTTCTTTCCTCCGGATGAAGGTATAATAACAAAAGCACCGTTCGTGTTAAGAAACTGAAGTTAATTTCCTACTGAACCGATGGAATTACTGCTCTAAAAAAAACCAATTCCATTGCAACCCATGATTGAAATATGGGACAGCTTCTCACAGTCAATGAGCTAACACGCATTCTTTTTTTGGACTCGCTTCACGGGACATACCGTTTAACGCCGATTCCGAACATCACAGTGTAAGAAGAATTTAGAACGCTTGTCGATTAGTCCACTACTCGAACTATTTGTCAGACACATCGAGCAGACCACCGTGGTAACCATCGTGCCACGGTCAGTCACTAGCAGAAATTCTATTATGTCTGATAACTGTCTGATTGTTTCTTTCAGTAAAATACCAATACGCGAGTTGTTTGAACACAAATGTCATAAAGGAAACCGTATTTTCCATACTCAAATATGGTAACACATCGTTGGTATTTGTAATCAAATGTAGTGTTGTTCTTTCGGTTTTACTCTCCCTTTTTCTGTATTTTGTTTGAGAGTCTTCTCCACTATTGCTGTAGAGCTGCACAAGGCCAATAGAAAAAAACTCTGAGATTTTGATTTACGCCCCGAGTATGTATGGTATTGGTACGTTTTTTATATACATTCTTATTGCAGCAGTGGCCTTTTAAAAAATATGGAAACACGCCGCAAAAATCGTAACATTCGCTT
>JAHXMU010000481.1:2422491-2492086 GCA_019455685.1 Philornis downsi
ATTGTATGTTATTATCACTGCACTGGGGAATTTTGATTTAGCGTCTTCTGACTGAATATTTTTGGGCTAAGAGTATATTTAACCTTTTTTATAATTATTTTTCTAAAGCCGATGCACAAACACGTCTGTCTGCACAGAGAGAAAAACAATGAAAAACAATCATTATAATGCTTTGACCTTGCCGTTGCGTACGAAATACAGTGCCATTTATATTACGGCTCCTAGATTGATTGCAGCAATGAATCTTTTTGAGGTAATTCTTGCAAAAATACGTTCCAATGACACCTCCAGACTATAATACGCATCAAACAATCGCTCTCTCTGTATGAAATGGCTTTTCTACAATAACTTCTGGGTCCTGCGAGCCCCATATGCAACAATTTTGCTTACTGCTTTATCACTGAAGAAAATCTTAATCGATTGGAAGCTCACGTTTGAATCACCAATTTTGTAGTAGGTTTACGCTTTCTTCGGTTGTTAAATGGTCTATATTCGTAAACGGCAAACCTTTCACTAAATAAGTAATGCTTCAGATGACAGGTATTTAGTAGCTGACAGCCTTGCCAGACCGGCGGCATTGAAACCAATAAATGGATAACCCTACAAAAAGAAAGAATAACATTTTAAACTTGCTGAAAGGACATTGAGTTATAGTTGAAATTTTTTGAAAAACGACGGAAAATATTAGCAAGATGAAATAAATTAAATATGTACTGTATTAGAAAATGTCTACAAATAAGTAAAATGAAAATTTGTGCAATATAAATATACCTTTTGAAAATGATAAAGTTATAGAATTAGATTGCAAAAATTATATAAGTTTTTTTTTAATTTGGATAGAGTTTTTTTTTTTTTTTTTTTTTTTTGTTTGTAAGATTTATCTGCATGGTGTAAGATATTATAATAGAAAAGCTCAATTTCAGATGGAAACAAGATCACTCCTTAGTTTCGAAAAATAACATACTCGAACTTTCAAATATTTAAGCTTTCAAATTTTATGCGCAGAACAACTAATTATATGCAAGTTCATGAAGTATTACCATACCCTCTGTTATATCTTTTCGTTATGTATTATCGTCCCGGTAAAGCTGAGGACTGAATTTAATTTAATTAATTAATTTAATTGAATTTCATTTTTTGTTGACCATATCAAAGCTGTTTCTGCTAGAATATAATCAAATTTATTTACGTGAAATTCTACCCCGGCTTAGATTTGAACCAGCGGCAGCCGACCGAGCGAAAATGGCTAAGTCGCCTAATACAAATTATTGAATGCTGTATTATCTTAGAACGATGTTCATTTCAGAGAATTCTAAAATTGGGCCAGCTGGTATACTGGCTGGAATTAAATGTAGGCACAACTCCTCCTCATTTGTCATACTTCTTATTAAAACTGTATAATTGATATAAATTACTTTTAATCTTCAATTTTGAACTTGTAGTATAGTGGATTAATGTAAAATCAAAGCAGTTTCAATATTTTATTCTGCACGCCCAATAAATGAAGTCACTGAAATATCGCGTACAATTGCCTGTTTTTAAACTTTAATGTAATACCATAGTTAGTTGACTTGAAAATTAACGTTCTGGTGCTTCCTATTCAAAATTGTGATTTTTACAATCATAATTTTGGATATGTGTGTATTCTTTAATCTTACAATTTTACACAAACGCCATACACTACTTGGCTTTGGCGATGATATGGACATTACAGGCAGACAGCTGCAGTCTTCTTCAGTTTTAAGAAGGAATCATCAACTATGGGTCTAGTTTTATGTTCCGACGATCAAAAAGTTTACTGGCATTGGACGCTGTAGTGAAAGAATTCATCTCTCTCGACTCCGCTTTGAACAAACCTAATTATAAACAGATGTTACAATGAGCTAAGCAAGCAATTCAATGACGAAGCCCTCTTTACAAACAGAAATCTGATTGCACCAGAATTGGTTTTATTGGCCTTGCTTTGCACATGGGCCTATCATTGCTTGAATGACGGTCACCTCCGTGTGCCTGACGAACATTACGATTAATTAACGAATCTAGTAAATGCTTCTCACACTGTAATGTCTGGAATCGTCGTTAAACTTTAGGTCAAAAAATAGAATGCGAGAAGCTGAATGTGAGAAGCTCCGCCGTACTTCATTCATATGATGAAAAGAAAATTGTTTTCTTTTACATCGTTAACAGAAAGTACCGGTGTTGCATGAATAATAACATCAATGTGGTAAATACACCCATTCGGTTGGCTGGGTCATGTTGTGAGGATGGTCACAAATGCAGCAGTTTGAAAAGTTTTTGACAACGAACTCAATGGTTGGCGTAGTACCACTTAAAATATTGGATTTATCACAATCTTGATATGCGCGAACGAATCTGCTGGTACATTTGAGAACATAAATTCTTTTCAAATTTTAGCTATTGGTAAGCTAAAAACCTCAAAATGTATTTTTTATGAACATCATTCGACACCGCCACAAATTAAAAAATATTAAAAAAACACTTAAAGTCTGGAGTACAATTCTAAAATTTTATTAAATTAATCGGATTATGGTTGTGTCTCTGGCTGACTGGCTGGTTGTTTGACACAGCAGTAGTATTGACTATTTGTCCGAATTCAAAAATCCTTCCTCAATTTTTGATAGCAGCCACGTAAATGCATTTTATATGTATTACTTTATAAGGACTAGTAAAATTTGGAAAAATCGAAAAATTAGTCAGATCCGATGTTTCTCCCACACAAACGACTAATTTAGCCCATATTTTATTAGGTACATACTCTTAATTCCGCTGTGTAAATTCAACCATGTTTACTTATTTTGCGTTTGGTAAACATATCTGGGAGTGAAAATGGACAGGATTATCACGTTTCTTCCGATATCCTCCACTTGTAATTCTGGAGGATTTTCTCTACCTCTTGTGCTAACCTCCTTACGGACAATCCATTGAAACAGTGCTCAGAGATTTTCTCAACTTGCAAATCTGCTTTCAATAGCAGACTTAATTTTTATGGAGAAACTCATATGAAGATCCCTCAACAACTGCTTCTTTAAAAAAAAGTTTGCCTACAGTTGTGGAGAAATATTTTTCATTAAAGGCATAGGAGAGTAGCTCAATAAACATTTTCAGGCTACACTTTCCTTATTTTTTGTCCCTAAAGTCAGTCCCTTTAGGATACAATTTTGAACACTCCTATTCATTGGGGGCATCCAAACCGAAATAAGAATTTTTACAGCCAGGCATGACTGTTTTCCTAAAATGTAATTTGTATACCTTCACTCGGAGGAATGAATGTATATATCATTTGATATCGTTCGATGTACCGAATACCTCTTTACCAAATGCGTTTCATGTCCGTCCGTCCGACGGTAACTACGTAAATTTTTATAAAATTTCTTGGCACAGCCTAATGTTTTCCCACATCATAGATGAGGATTGTAAATGACCCATATCGGTCCATCCCTTCTGGTATCTCTTATACGAACTGACCGATTCTCCGAAATTTAATTTTCTCCATGTAATTTCTCAACCGTACTCTGCTGAAACCCACATTTTTGCCCATTGCATAGTTTAATAATTTCTGGCAAAATTAAAAAAAATCGATCGATTAATCCCATTCTTTTTGGTTCATCTATTTATATCTTCCAATCTGTTGTACTAAATTTAGTCAAATTTGCCATACGTTGGGCATTCGCATAGAAGGATCTTAGAATAAAAACGGAACGCACTGTCACATCCATTCTGGTAACTCCCATTCAAGTACACCGATTTCTTTCGAAATTCAAACAATCCTCGATAACTTCTAATATGTCAACAGTAGTAGTGTAGATTTCTATACATTACATTATTTCACAATTCTCTATAATATCGGAGAAGTAACCGCCACTGGTACCTCCCCTCCATATTTTCCGTCGGTTCACCTGACTTGATGGTTAACAGATTGTTTACTTCATTTAGAATATAGAAGAACTGAATAATATTCTAATATTTGTGAAAAAAATTTACATTTTAATTCATAAAAACCAGCACAGAAATTTTAGTCAGATAAACTGGCTTACACACATCTACTCCCAAAGTTTATTTGCGTCGTAGCGAAGATATGCAGAAAAGAGAAGGGGAGTGGCAAATGGCTAAGTTCCTATCAAAAAGTGATGTCAGTTAACGTACAATAAAAGAAGGACGTTTTCAACTAACCGAAGTCTTACGTTTGGAAATTATACAGGAATCATCGATCAGTGCCTTAAGGGGTTCATAGCTCATTTTCATTCACGGAATTATTTGTATCAAGCTCTCTAAGTTCGGTTAATTTGATTTACAGATATAATTTTACCAAACACATGATATGTGTCAAATTTGGACCTACTCGTATGCTCGTATTGCCGCTTTTTATCAAGTTTTATTTACCGTCAGAAATTATTGTTATGGACACAAATTTAGGTTACTGCATCCTACTAATTAAATACTACAGAGGAAAAATTGAATTTCGAAAATTCGAGCAAAGTGTGCGGGAGATACCAGAACGGAAAATGCAATTTTCATTTTCGGACTCCACTTTAACAAATGTTTAACAAGTGCCATCGGATTTAGTGCAATAAGATAAATGACTTTAACCCAAGAACATATACTTAGGTTGAATCAATCATTTGTATGGAAGGTAGAAGAAGGGACGGACAATGCATACTAGTCATATTTTTAGAACTTTAGGAAAGGCAAAAAATGCGGCAAATTAGGCTCAACTCTATGTAAATTCGTTAAAAATCAGTCATTTGTTTGAGGGGTACAAAAAAAATTATTGAGCTTACAAAGCTATACAATGGTCAAAATCTCCGGTTGCCCCAATCTACGATTTAGAAGATACAGGAAAGAAATTAAATTGCCTAAATCTGTCAATTAATTTAGGATGTAATTATTTAGGATGGTGGGTTTATATGGCAAAGTTGCAATCCCCCACCTATGACCTTCCTGTGCAAAGTTTTGTCAAGTTCTACAAAGTTTTGCAACAGTCTACTTGTCACCCAGCTAGATAGGCGGACATCTGTCAATCAACTTAAAAAGTCATGTGACACATTTAATACATTAAACGCTTCCTTCTTGGTGTTACATTTTTGGTCGTATCAAATGTTAAACACCATGATTTCGCTAGTGAAGGTATAACAGCAGATAGTACAGTTCGTTCTTAAGCCAAATATTTTCTACTGCCACAAATTCAAAGTACCCTACGTGAAATTGTGACGATGCCCAAAACATGCTAAACGTTTTTGCGATCCGGTAATAGGAACATAAATAAGATAGTGTTCAAATTAAATTAAATTAAAATTAAAATGCAAATTCATTCACCATACATTCAAATATATGGTGTCTAAATGCAAACGTTTGCTGCATTCCCCCAGAATGCATGCGTATGCTTATAGTCAACACAAATTTCCTTATACTGGTGATTTTGATTTTACCAAACTTTGTAAACGACACTGTTATAGCTATTAAGATGTTAAAGTAATCTGAACTCAATAACCGATATTATTTCAAAATATTGAGACCGAGATATGGTGTGAAGTTGAGGATTTTGTTAATAATATAAATATTTTATTAATAATAGTGAAAATCCATACACAACCGGTTTAACCAAAACCATATTGTCTATTTAGATTTATCATACCATTTAAATCTTAATACCGCGTATAAAAGAAATATAATTTTTTCGTGCGAACAACTTAGTCCATCTTTTGAAATTTTATCCAAATTATGTCCCAGCAGAACTAAAAGGGGTTGACTCTCAAAAGCGGTACATATACAGACAAGTATTTTTTGATTTTGAGTGCTTCAAGGCTTTTTAAACCGATTAAGCGATGCCCGTCTATCCGGATAGACACGCATCGATAAATGCCGTAAATCTTTGTACTTCTTCTTAAAACGTGACCCAACCTAACATATTGTCAGATCCTAACCGGGAATTGTAAATGAGCCATGTCAGCCAACATCTTCTGGTACCTCCCATACAAATTCAACGGGTTTTCGAAATTAAATTTTTTTCCTTTAACTCCTTGTTTGTGGTATCGCCCACACAAATTGACACATTTTACGAAATTAAATTGTTCCGCTGTAACTTCGGATAGCTCAAGTAAAAGTTTTAACCCCTTATACTCTTCAGCGTAACCGTAATTTTGAGCAAACTTGGTATACATTAAAGATTTGCTAGAACAGTATCTGCGAATGAAAATGGTCCGCACTGTCACGCCTCTTGTAGGGGCTCCATAAAAATTTACCGCTTTCCCCAAATTAAATATTTTTCCTGTAATTGTTACATAGAATATTGCACTAATTCGCATTTTTGTTTATTATAATGGCAAAATGAGAGGAAAATCAACCAGGTAACCAAGAACTCCTGGTACTCTGTCATAAAAATTATCGATTTAACCTTATATTGTTGCATTGCATTCAGTCAGATTTAACACATGCATGAAGTTTGGTAAACTTAGTTCTGATAGTAAAAATAGAATGCAGTGCCATGCCCATTAGGGTGCACCCCATACACATTGACTGATTTGCCGAAATTTACTTTTGCCCATGTAAATACGCGTTGACTGCTGTAATTCACATTTTTGAAGGATAGCCTCTGCTATCTTCCACACCAATTACGAAATTTAAATCATATATCCCAGGATTTATATATTTCATTCCATAAATTTTTAGCATTTGTAGATAATAACTTACCTATTTACCAGGTCCCTTCTTGCACTTCTGCACCAACGCAAAGGGGTGTCGGTTAAGGATACATACATCCAAGTCAGTTCAACTGAGCGACATTTCTGCGTTAATTTTTAAGTGAAAATGAAGTTGATTTTAGGCTTTCTTTGTCTCTTTGAATGGAGAAAGTGACAATAGAATTCTGAGTAAAAAAACTACAACTGCTCTACACAATTTTTTGAAATTTTACCACATTTTCCGAGTTTTAGATCAATAATATTTTTTAACTTTCAACGCATTCTTATATAGATTAGAACCAAATATATTAAGTCATTTAATATTTACAATGGAGTTATGCTAAAAAGTCAGCTGATTTCAGCAAAATTCGTCCTTTCAAAAGTGGTACAAAAAGAATGAGAAATAATTTTGTTGCTGGCAATTTTATTATATTTTATTATTGGTTACTAAAGTTGAACAATGGGCGCCCATGAAAGATATTTCAAACTCAAACGTAAATATTGTTCGAAGAGGTACTTTGGTTTTCATTTTGAGACGGTAAGTCATCAAAAATCCGCTCGCAAGAGGATTCTCCCAATCCACCGTCTCCGGCCTGGCTGGTGTCATGCAACTTTTCGAAGCCGTGGAGGGAAGTGAACGCACTTAAAGATTTCCCTTGTATTATTTTAACATATTTAAGGTATATTCCGTTAAATTATACGTTTCAAATTGTTGCCTTTTGTACAACTTACAGCTAGCTCACTCGCCTGAAAATTGTACTCCGTTTTTATTTAATTGAAATTTGTGATTATAAATGATGATATATCGTATTTGTACATAATATCATTGCGAGTAGTTTTTATTATAATATTATACATTAATTAGAAGACTTTAATTGTGTGTTACGAAATATTGTTTGGTCTTCAAGCTGAAAGCCATTAATAAAGAAGGGGACAGGTGAAAAGATGGACAGATGAATAACGGGACATGCGCAATACTACAGTACGTCAGTAGACACCATAAACTGGCCTACAGCATCGGTATATATATTGCAACCCTACCACTTTAAGACACAAGCTTAAAATTCCGTCAAAACCTATGACCTGCGGAGGCGAAAAACACAATATGAACGGTATATTTGTATGGGCGCCATAACAAAAAATGACTCGATGTAACCGACAATGATTGTCCGTGACCCAATCAAATTATAGGTCGGCCACTATCTCTTGCTAAATCTGGCAATTTGTTTGAAGTACACTAAGCGGCGTTACGGTGTAGTCTATTTCTATTCGCAAAATTATATTTACTAAATAAAATATACTGCAAATTATATTGATTTTTGTGCGAATGCACGAAAAAATAGAATTTCAGAATGTATAGAAAAGATTAATCGGTTACTTTGTATAGTAGCTATCGGAGGGATGTGGCAATGTGTCTCATTTTACAAACGATTAATGAATACCAAATTCGAGCACATATGGTGGTAAACGTTCTGCATTCTGCCACAATCTCTCTGAAACCTTCCACACAAAATAAACCATTCTGGCATCATTTTTTGGAATTGGTTCTAGCAGCATTAATTCTGGAATAAATTCTGTAGTAACGTTTGCCGGTTCTACTCGTATGTATTTAATATAATCGGTGTACTGGAACTACTTCCAGAACTTGTACGAAATATTTTTTCTATATATATTTCTCATTATGTGTGAAAATTTATTTATAGAACAATAAAAGCAAACCAGTATAGAAAATTGATTCTATATTATAAGTTTATATATAAAACTTCATTCTGAAACAATATATTTCAGAATTAACTCCAAATAACAGCTTCATGTTCCAATTTTCCTGGGAAGAATCTGTCGGTTTTAGACAATCCCAAATACAAATCATCGAATGCACAATCTTTTTATTATATTTATGTCTTATATCACATTGTGGTCGTATTTATACTGAGCCTGCGCTGATGCTTGACTAACCGTGGCGCTGTGGTTAGTACCAGTCACTATCGTTTGCATAATCGCGGGTTCAACCCCACATACAACAGCCTATCATTATTTGGCGATGACGATCACTTCGAGTAGTGGAGGAATTGACAAGTCTGGTAATGCTTCCCAAACTGTGATGTTCGGAATAGCTGTTAAACTTTACGTCCCGATGAGTGAGTATAAAAATAGAATAGTGTTAATGTAAGTTACTGAATATGAATATATGAATACTCAATGTCTCATTCACGAGGTGCAAGGAATTTCTTTTTATAGTTCTTTTAGGTGGGTACTTCTAATATCCAAAATACCGAAGTTCAACCACGCAAAACATATGCCACGTAATATCCGTCTGTCCGACTTTGTGATATTGTGACCAAAGGACAGACTACAACAATTTATGTTGAGCCTGGAAGGAATCCTGTTCAAAATGATCGATACCAGCACAAGTTTTGATATATCTCCCATATGATATGGTTGATCATGACTGGTTTTATCGCTTCCGAATATCAAAGTTCTAATAGAAATGGTATCATATTTACTACGTATGATTTGGCTGAGTCAAAGAGGATTGCCGCAAAAATTTTTGGCATAACCCTTAAGGTTTGTTATAACTCCCATAAACCCCCAATCCTAATTCTATCGATACTAGAATCGAAATTTCTCGTTGATATTTAATTGTTTATAGCACTTATTATTTGATAGCGTCCAGAAAAATCTCTGTTGAATCGGTGCACACTCAATATATAATAGCTCTTATTTAAATGAATCGTCCGAGCTTGGTTTTATAACTTCCATGTGCCGTAGTTTTCATCATCATTCTGAATGTGATACAGTTACATTTTATACCACATTTTCTAAAATAACAGCTTCCGATCCGAAGCTGGTCGATATTGACCGATAATAATTTTGCGCATGTTCAACTATGCTCCTGTCCAACATTGCTCATGTTCCCTCGTTTTCTATTGATATGTACGTGAGGTAAAGTACAATTTTTCTATCGAAATGTTCTATAGTCCTTGGTAGTATTTAGAAAAAACTATCGAATAACTACATACATCTTACGCCTCCTGTATAAATTACCTAATTTAATATGTGTTATGTTATATCTTGTACCCAATTGCCTAAAATTCAATTAACACGCTTCAAGCGTAATACATATTGATGGTTCTACCATAATTTCTAAGCGAGAGACTACAGGAAATTTTGGTTTTCCTTCAATTTTGTCCGATGCAAAAGACCGAGGACTGAAGGTATATGCAAGTTAGTTCACCTGACTGAAATTTCTGTACTGCCTTTATTTCTAAACACGTACTGAGATCCTAAGAAATATGTACAAAGGTAACTCTCGGAACTCGTTCCGCAATTTCGTATTGAATTAGATACTACTAGAATTATTGCTGCTTGTCAAATAAATACTTCTGATTACTCTAAAGTCTTTTGGGAGATATTGTAATGAAAACCATTGTCGTGATGAATCTAAGGGGAAATTTACCATCGGGAAAAGTAGGCAAAAAATAATTATTCATAGTGTGGTCTGTGGAAAAATAATTGGATGATTTCAGTATTATTCTTAGGTCTTTGCTTTATCAAGAGAAATTTCATTGATTTCTTTTAAAGACAAATTGTAGTTATATTCTCTCAAGTAAGGAATTGATTTCGATTTGCAAAAGTTAGAAGATTCTTTCTCTGAATGCTAGGATAGCGGTCTCAAAACTAGCCAACCTGGCGTATAGAGGGTGCCAGTGGTTTGAAAAAATATATTTTGGTGAAAAGTGGTAACTTTATAAAACACATGTTTTAAGTTTCAAGCAGCTACGTTGTTTAGCATAATATTTTTATTTAAGCCACTAAAAGTAAACTACCCCAGTGAATTTGTAAACATGGAAAAAATTTGGCACCGTTGTTTAATTCAATATTTCCATTTGAAACGTCTCAGTCGAACCAATATTAAAGCCGAGCCAGGTTCTACTCTGAGGCAGACTGCTCCTTCGTTTACGACTGTAAAATATTCGGTAGCAGAGTGTACACGAGGCAGTATGAGCTTCCAAGGCGAATGCCGTAGTGTCCACGCTAGATGCGGTCATGAAAAACCATAAAATGCTGTTAAATGATTATAGACTGAAGGTGGTAGATAACTGAAATGGTAGATATTTCCAAATGTGCTACATGTCGTATGTTGACCGACGATTTGATGATGAGAGAGCTGTGCTCAGGATGATATTTCAGTGAAGTGTTTGGCGATGATTCACCGCAATAAAGCCGAATTTTTGCATTAAAATTCACATCTGAGACAAAGGAACAGTCAAAATAGTGGACTGTAATGGGAGTATTGTGTCCAAAGAAGGCGAAGAGAGTTCCATCTACAGGCAAGGTCATGGCGTCTGTTTTTTGGGATACGCATGGGATTATTTTTATTGATTATGTTTAGAAAAGAAAAACCATCAACGGCGGATATTATGCTAATTTATTGCAGCGTTTAGTTGATGTCATTATGGCAAAAAGGCTGCATTTGGTGAACAGAAATGTTGTTTCACTAAGACGACGCTCCATTTCACACATTCACTGCTGCGATGACCAACATTAATGTATTACAGTTCGATTTGCTTCATCACGCACCTTATTCGCCAGATTTAGCTCCCTCGAACTATTTGCTACTTCTAAACTTGAAAAAATGGCTCGGTAGTAAAAAAATTTGTCAACAGTGTTGAGGTGGAGTCTGCAATTGATGACTGTTTTAAGGAGTTTGACATTTCTTACTATAAGCATGGTAAAAAGGTAGAAGCTATTGAATATCGCTGGAAAACATGTATCGAGCTAAATAGAGATTATGTTGAAAAATAAAAAACAAATTTCCCAATTTATTTGTGTCTTCTTTGATAGGTTGGCTAATTTTAGGGTCACCCTCGTATAATCAAAATAATCAATAATGTTACTCTTGTTTTTATTAGGGAATTTCTGAATGATAAATTGGGTGTTCTTTATTATCTGCATGTATCTCACCATATTATTTTGCAACTTTTCAGTTATAAATCTGAATATGTTGCCAAATACTACGTACAAAATGATTGGCTCTTTGAAATTCGATGTAACCGAACTTCACTGTACATTGCACATTTTGTAAGGAATATAGATTTTAGTTTGAAGGGTGTAAAATAATCCGACCTGACCGAATTTACACAATTTTTTGCTTGTTTTTTTCTTGTACTTGTATTTAACAAACTTCATTTATTCTTATGAATTTTCCCTGGAGCCAAGAAGTAACGGAAGAAGGCGTGAAAAACACATTCAACATAATATTTACGGTACGTATAGGCCCTGAGACGCGGTTGTATAATCATATACATCCAGCCAACTTACTAGGCCATAACAACATCTTATGAAGTATGAAACTGTTTTATTCTTTGTTTCTCCCTTTCGGCCTATAAAGGCTGACAAACGAATCGTGGCGGGAAATGTTGATAGACTGAGGGAGGTTGTTTTGAGGGTCAGAGTGTATGGGTGGGAGGGTGTTGTCGTATAACCAGCTAGTTAGCCGGGAGCTACTCGTTAGTATGCATGAGGATTATGGGATTTTTTCATTGCTATTTTATTATTGTTACTGTTGTTGGCTGTTTCCATTGTTAATGCTATTGTTGCTGCTGTTATGGTGGTTGTTCTAAAAACCTATTTATATGCGTTTAATTGTAATGTTTTCAAATAGGTTGAACATCAGACCAAAAGTTCCCTTTAAAGTACAAAAGAGATTGCAAGAAAGGACATCACATTCGAAGGACGAAAAGTGAAATATGCTTCCCCAAAAGAAGAACGTTAAGTCGTTAACATTTCATTCAAGCACAACCTTCCTACGCTGTGCCATTTAAAACGATTCCATATTTAACAAAGCTAAATACGATGTTTTTATTTAAATTCCAAGAATTTTGATTTTAGATTGTTCGTGCATCGCTCTATACAGCATTAAGCTGCTTACGATTTCTTTCAGGGAAAGCCTACTTAAATATACTGTTTAAAACTATGTACAATTAGGTAACCGTTCTTCCTAATTTTATTTCAACAAATTAGATATGTGTCAATATAGTGCAAGAACAAGGTGAATCACGGGCTAATTGCGTTAAAAGGAAGCAAAAAGAATATGACAGAGATTGAACGCTTTTGAACCTTTTCCTTTTTGCTCCAATAGACCTTCAGCGTATGTATCGCTGCGTCTGATTTGCCTAATTAATTAGATGAGCGGGAATGCCATTACACATTGCTACCTGCAAATCTTATTGAGCTTGGTGTAAAATGTTTTGCGTCAAGGAATTTCATTTAAAGTTATTTTCATTAAAGTTGATGAAAGAAATAGCAGCAGATGTAGTCTGATGCCACGATAGTAAAAGGACATTAACGTAATGCACAAAATAGTTATAGTTTGCATTAATGTAAAATCGTAATCCTATATTGAAATAGGATGGAAACTAGCTTATCTGCAGCTGTTATGAATGCAATAGCACTGTCATGTACATAGAAGAGTTCGACAAAAATGTTCGATAAATGCATTGTTGAATTGAATTTTGAGAAATGAAAGAAGAAATGGAAACAACGATTGTTCTATTAGAGTCGAACGAAGCAGTAGACAGGAGGATGTAAAGATGTTTACCAATAAAATTATCTACCATTATTTATGTCAAGCTTTTGTAAATGTTCACAAGGCGGTAGCCGTGGGAACCGCACGGTAATAGTTGAGTAGAGAGAACATATTTATAATAATTAAGTTATATGGCCAGAGAGTGACAACCCTAAGGGGAGAAACAACACGAGCACGACGATGGTAATTTGTGGCTACTTTTGCGTAAGTGAACTGCTTGTGAAGCTGGTAAGGCAAAACGTCATTTGTTTACTGTTTGAAAATATTAGTGGGGAGAAGAGATTAATCTTAAACACAGAATACTTTAAGAGAATTCGTAACATAGATGAAAGTAATATGAAGGATTCAACCAGCTCTCTTTTTCAAAAAATAAAATGTTCGACTAGTATGCTTCAGCCAATTATTCATGTTCGTTAGAGTTTGACATCAACTTGATAAACCCCATTTACATTGCTCAACCTCAGATTGTACCTAAAGTTAGCAAGTGGATGAATCTCTACACTCCCTCTGTGATTTATATTTAGTATACTTTGTTTCAAAAACTTAAAAATCACCTTTTTAACCAGCACTTATTCACTATTTGAATCGATGTGCCAAAAAATAGTATTGTTTGGGTGGAGGACATACGTACCAAATACGAACTACAATACTACAAGGGTAGATGTTCGAAGTGTTACTAACTTCACGCTGATATAACAACCAAACTGCTAATGACTGCATGCTGACTTTTTGATAATCGTCAGTCTGTTATATTGTTTACATGCCTACGGAAACATATCATTTGTCATCGCAGTTAAAAATAGTTATCGAAATGGAGTTCAAATGCAACAGTGGTATTGTTTTGTATTTGACTGGATAATCGTCACCAGCCTTTGTTAATGAGCTACGATGTTTACGTGTAAACAAAATATTTGTGTACCGTGTCATTACATGGAGGTGGCCACCCAAAAACAGTCAGAAATGTTTCGAAAAGTGAAGAAAAGAATCCAACGGGTACAGCTCTACAACATATAAAAAGGGCAAGATTTAACACCTGTACAAAAGGCGGTTTGCTGAGAAAGAGCAAAGGTGTTAAAACACCTGCACGTATAATTTAAACTAACGAATTACTCTGCGAAAGAAAGTGTCTGTTACAGTGTGTTCAGCCCTTTTTTCATTGAACAGTGCATACAATCAACAAATCTACCAAGAGATTTTTGGAATTTTAAACAGTTGGGCACCATTAAGCGTTACAACAAGACCCAAAGCAAAACCATAACGACCATAAACTCCAACGTTTTTTTTTTTTTTTTAATTCCCCGGACTTCAACTGAATGGAGTCTTCCACATCATCCATTCTAGAGGCCAAAGCATCAACTAAAAAATATGAGGCGGCCAACATCTTAAAGATCTCTCGTGCAGTGTGCCAAACCTTCCCGGACAGACTTGGTGCTATTACAAGCGCTAAACGTTTTCACGATATACTGTGGTAACAAAAAGAGCGCCGACCGTCGTATTTTGTTTGCCGACAAATTCAATGGGCATTTTATCCTTTATTTACTAGATATTGAATGAGGTTTTTGTATTTCTTATACAGTCAGTTATTTGTGGCTTTTGCATTAAATGTTGTAATTTGTCGATGAGAAATTGTTGCAAATCGTCTGATTTACATTTACGTTGAAAGATTTCCGACTCTACCCCCGTTTGTTTTAATTTTCTCTTAAAAAAAGATCTAGCGGCGTCAAATCACATGATCTTGGTGGTCAATTGACGTCGGGAAAGCGTTAAATTATACTATCTGGAAACTTCTCGTGCAATAAAGCCAAAATCGTGTTGTGTGGCTCGTGGCACCATCTTGTTTAAATCACCTATCGTCCAGTTTATGATCTTAAATTGCAGTCGGCTATTTGACTTTAACGGGTCCCCCAGCGTCATTTTCGAAAAAAAAAATACGCCCCATTGACACCTCCAGACTATAATACGCACCAAATAGTCACTTTTATCGAATGAAATGGCTTTTCCACAATCACTTCTGGCTTTTCTAAGCTCCATGGGCCACAATTTTGCTTGTCGACTAAGCCACCGAGTGAGAAATGAGCTTCATCGGTGAAGAAAATTTTGTTCGAGAAATCAGCATTGAAAGCCTGTTGCTGTAGCACCCATTCAACATATCTACGGCGTTGTGAATTGTCAGCCGTCTTTAATTGTTCCGTGAGTTTGACTCTATATGCAAATCCAAATTGCTAAGAACGTGGAATTAATAAATTCGGATTATCCGCCACACTTTCACTAACTGAAGCGAAATTTTCGGCAATGCATACATTACGATGATACACAGGCCTAACCACATCTGTAACGCTCCCATTTCTTCAAATTTACTTATAATCTTGCACAGCATAATCACCCCGTAAAAGTGTCCCCATTCTTTTATAGTAAATTTTAACTACTTTTCATCTTCGGTTGTTAAACGATCGACATTCGTTAATGGCAAACCTTTCTCTAAATAAGTAACACTTCAGATAACAGGTATTTAATAGCTGACAGCCTAAATGCATTACGCTTATTGTATTAATATAAACAACGACAAAAAAATGAAAGTGCGCTTCGATATTACTCTCTCAGACTTGTTTCACTTGTTCCTACCAATTTGAAAGCCGACAATAGTTATTTCATACCAAATAATGTACATACAAAATTCTAAACTTATGAATGCCTTCAGACTTTTTTCTCGATGCTCCGCTCTTGCACTGAAAAGAATTTACCACGAGCGGCGCAGTATCCCGTATTCCAAATTATGTAAAATCTACTGGATGGGCCATCTTAAGACGTCATAATATTGAGGGAACAAGAAACAGTTGGTAACCAAACTTCAGTAGTTAAAATTTCAAGCCTTTGATGGCCAGTTTTAAGCAGACTAAATGTCATATTGTGTGGAATCCCTACTCTGCTCAACACTAAATTCAGCATTAAATTTCAAATATTTGGAATATCACAAATTAACAAACGATTCCGTTCGACAATACCACAAGATGAAAACGTGACATCAAGTATAACACGAATTAGTCCAACATTCAATGTCATTAAAATATGATCTTAATATGAATATGATAAAATGTGAAAATATTCGTATTATTATGAAATATGTAAAATATGTATGTAAAGAATAGACCAAGATTTAATTATCACATTTTGAGATGACGGTTTGTTACCGTCTGTCTAAAATTCTGCACTGAAATGAAAAATTTCACCTTGCTAAGACTAAAATATGCCTTCCCACGTCCATTTAATACATATTTGAAACATTCTATATTTTACCTTTACCCGAATAAATGAATGTTTATGTATAAATTAAATAATTTGAACAAGCTATATTTTTTATTTCACAAATGCTTTTTATTTTCAATTAATTTTAAATGAACATGAACTCCGTTCCCGGAGGAGTGCTGGTCTTAGACTGACTTTTTCTTAAAATTTAACCTACCTTGCCACGCTTTGATCGAGCTTGAAAAATGCTCGATCAGCGAAAATAATTTTCCGCAGCCAGACGTAAGATGATCGCCGTCCGGCCGTCGTTCGTCCGCGCATTCTTTCACAAACTTTGTTGCAACGTAAACAAAGTTTGTAGCGTAAATAAAGCGAAGATAAATTTTTTGTCAGCATTAGCGTCTTTCCTCCGCTCGTTTTGTTACTTCCCGTAACTTATATAAAGTTATATATTTTTTTTCTTTTATTTCTTCTATCATATTTACACTTAAAAAATGTTTATTAAATTTTAATATTTACAAATTTTGAGATATAACTAGAAGTATTGCAGCAAGTATATTGTTTTTTATTTATTTATTTTTTTTTTTTTTTCATGTAATATCTGTGTTGGGAGCCTCATGCTTACGCCATATACTTGTTTTAGGTTTTTATTTTGGATAACTTGAAGTTTTTTGAAGTGAGTTTTGGCACATCTTTTATACCAGACCTGACAGCCATATGTCATTGTTGGTGGAATGCACATCTTGTATAACAGCAGTTTATTTTTGGTATTTAATTGGGATCTACGATTGAGCAGGTGGAAAAATGCTCGGCCACATTTTACAGCTTTGTCCGCAGCATGAAGCACGTGTTCTTTGAAGTTCAAATTTTTGTCCAATATTATGCCCAGATACTTGACCGAATTCTGCAGAGGATTCTGTGCCACCTATAAAGGTATATATCGCAAAAGGCACCAAGTAATTTTTGACAAAATGTGTATCGTATCATTTTAAGATTGAACGATGTCCTCCTGGCTGGGTGACTGGCTGATTGGGCACGTAAATCTTTACAAAACTTCTTAAAATTTAGCACAGCCTAAAATTTTACCAGATCGTAGCCTCCTATATAAATTGACCAAATTTAATTTTTCTGTTCAATACTAATTCGTAAACCAAGTTACCACGACCCTTCCCCCATACAATTGACCGCGTTGAATGCAGCATATCATGATTTCAATGTATTTAGTTCTGAGAAAGAAATTTGAAAAAGAAATGCCTTTCGTTAACCTCCCATATGAATTGACCGATTTTACGAAATACAATTTCTATAGCAAAAATGCGTGAACTATGGTAACTCTGTGATTTATCACGCCCCTTCTGTCACTCCATACACTCCTTCATCAATGCAAATGGTTATTTGCTGAATTTATAAGTGTTGGAAATTCACCTGAATGAAATTTTTGCATTTGTTAAAAGTTTACTTGAGGTGTACATACAATTTTATTTTTTATTTTTTCTTTCTATATTAATTAGTCTCACTATTAAGGAAATGATAAAACTTAAAACGGCATTACCCCTCCGCCAACAACCCTTAAATCAAAGGCCGAACTATGCTCAGATCTGTTCCATATATTTTCCTCCCTGCTCAAATGTTTACCACTGTAGATCATTAGGGAACTTCAGAATGTTATGGAATCCAAGGAATAAACAAGGAATAATATTCAAGTAGGCCAGTTTTGTAAAGCAGAACTGATGCTGTGGGATAAACCTAAGTGGTAGGTACCAAATTCGTAAAATTAAAAAAAAATATATATCTTGGCAAAAATTGAACAAAATCTGAGACTCGTGTATTTATTTATTTTATTTCTTTATTTGTTACACATGCAACAAGAACAAATCCTTATAAATTATAGCAAATGTTGAGAAGGGTACAAATTATATTGGAGTTATGTATTATAAAGGGTGGCGTATAAGTAACGTTAACGGCCTGGTGGAAGTTTCGAGGTTTTCCTAAATACTTGCTTGCACTCGAGCAATGGTCACTTCATTTCGAATTGCAGTAGGTATTCCAGCACGCGGAAGACAGGCAGCCCCTTGGTGCCCAAAACGCTGAACCAATCGGTAAATTGTTGGAGCGCTAGGAGCATTTCGAATATGAAAGAAATGTCGGTATGATCTGAATAATCGAATGCTGACTTTCAAAGTAAAATTAAAAAATGTTGGTTCTTTGTTCTGCGCTGAGCCTTTCCATCATAAATTTGCCAAGTATTATTTAGTTAATTCTGTAAAGAGACGAAAAAAAGAAACTTAAACAAAAAATGTACTCACTGATCAAACCTTAACGTTGCTTATGCGCTACCCTATATATGTGATTGATATATATCTTTTGTGCAAATAGAAATGAAGAAAATAAAGTGACATTTAAAAAACCAAAATCTGTTGTATTATAAGATGCTCATCAGGATAACACACAAAAGCAACATATATTATAGAAACATATACCTATAATATGTTAGAAGTAAAGAAAACAAAACAAAAAAAAAAAAAAATAAAAACCAATATTTCGAAAATGTTGGTATTACTGGTGCATTGAATAGTAACTGGGAGTGAATTCCATATGTGACCCCAAACGATTTACAAAAATTTAGTGGTTCCTGTAATTCTTAAATCGAAAAATGTAGTAATCTAACTTTTTGTCCACTGTATTGCTTCATAATACATGGCTAAATTTGATAACTCCCGTAAAATGAGCATTTATTCTTGGAAAAATCAGGAAAATTTGCAATGCACTGAATTTTTGCTGTGCACTTTGTAATTGATAGATTTCAATTTTTTTACCCGTTATATCAACATGTAATGGTCGCTAACATCTCACATTTTCCCAGCTAAATATCGTGACATTGGATATTTTGAATTTGGTAAAAATTGGCTTACATTAAGCACAGATATTATTCTGAGTATGAAAATTGACGGCGCTGTCACATTCCTTTTGGTATCTCCCATACAAATTAATTAATTTGTCCCCGCAGAGTGCAGTTACATTAATATTTATCAATTGTGTCATGTTAAATACACGGTAGAATTTGAAAAAAGGGCCGGATAACCATGTCTCTCCTGCTACTTCCCATATAATTGCTTAACTTATTCCCTACCAATGAACGTTCATATCTTTCATCAATTGCACTAAATTTAGCAAAGTCAAGCATTTAAGAAACTAGTTCTGAAGTAAGGTACTGGTTCATCTGATTCCTGGTTAATTGGTTCCTTTATAATTTCTAATTGAAGTAACTCATTAAGCTATAATTTTGCTTTTTTTCCTATACGTTAATTTAGGGCAATGTACAATGCCTCTTCTTGATCCCCGCTCATTTTGGGGCAACGCATAAAGAAGGTGTATGTTCATCTGTGCACATAATTATAATTCCTATTCCGGTTCGCATTTTCATTAAGTCTTTTTAATAACTAGAATAGATTCTAAATGGATTCCATGTTAGGGGTCTAATGTGCGGCATTCTGATTCGTTACTACATGGACGGCTACAAAAGGGAATTACCCCAGTTATCATCCAAATGCGTTGTCGCAAATCATCAAAAAATTGTTGCTTTTGTTTTGTAGATTTCCTATTTCGGGAGACTCCGAGAACCAACGGAATTTGGAGTTTCTTAAAATCAACCGTGTAGAATTGCAAGCGATTTTCTTCCGGCGTAGTCCTAAAGAGAACAACAACATCATGGTAGTAGCACTATTTATGCTTTTTGATGTCCTCAAGTGTTTCTGTTTATTTTGATCATAGTTGCACTGTCCGACAGAACCATTTTTTTTACCATCGAACCATTTTTTTCAAGTTCAGAAATAGAAAATAGTATGAGGGAGGTAAATCTGGTAAGTAAGGTGCATGATGGAGCTATTTGAATTTTAATTCTATAATTTTGACTATCACAATAGTGGACGTGTGAACTGGAGCACTGTCTTAATGAAACAACACTTTCCTTTTCGCCAAATCCAGCCTTTTTTCCATAATGTCATCACCCAAACGCTGCAATTAATTAGCATAATATTCGCCGTTGATGGTTTTTCCTTTCTGAAGATAATAAAAATAATCCCTTGCGTATCCCAAAAAAACAGACACCATGACCTTGCCTGTAGACGGAACCCTCTTCGCCTTCTTTGGGCAGAATCCCCAATTACAGTCTAATATTTTGACCGTTTCTTTGTCTTAGGTGTAAAGTTTGGTGTGGTGGACCCATGTTATCCGTGGCTATTAATCGATGCAAAAATTTGGCTTTATTGCGGTGAATCATCGCGAAACACTCCACTGAAACATCTTTACGAAGCTGTTTTTATTCTATTGAAAACACAGGCACCCATCTTGCGCACAGCTTTCTCATCATCAAATCCTCGGTCAACATATGATGTAGATCACATTTTGAAATGTCTATCATTTCAGCTAGCTAACGCACCTTCAGCCGACGATCATCCAATACCATTTTATGGATGTTCTTGACCATGTGGAATTATTGGTTGGACTGAGACCTTTCAAATGGAAATATTAAATTACCTAACGGTGACCAATTTTTTTCCAGTTTTACTCGTACAAATTCACTCAGATCTTTGCTTTTGATGGCTGAAATAAAAATACTAAACAACGTGGCGTTTTTTTTATAAACTAGGTACTTTTCTCCAAAATATTTTTTTAAACTACTGGCACCATCTATATATCAGATCGGTTGGTTTTAGGACCTTCCTCGCGATAGCCGGAAAATAATTGTTTTAAGCGTATATTGAGGAGCAACACAGATAAGCATTCGTCTGCCTAGCGAACGAATTGAGTAATTCGTTATATGGAACGGGCTTTAATAGTTATTCGTAGACAGAAGAAATAAAAATCGAAAATAACTATTACAAGTAACTTTGGTCATAAAAATTAGTAATAACAGTTTATTATTGTTATTGTTTTGGTGTGCTTAAGATATTTTTGACACATTTTTGGCTACTATTTTCGAATTCAAAATTCCATCAATGTCAATTATTTTCGGTCCGTAGTGCTTGCACTTGTGCAAAAATATTAAAGTTCTTGAATAAAAAATTCAATTTTTAATTTTTAGTGTTATCATTTCAATATCAAACATATTTTTGTGATGTTTTTTGGTGGAAGTTTTTCTATTAAATAAAACAATAAATACGACAATAAAACGATCTTTGTTATGACTACTCGTCGGAAGTGCCAGAAGATTGGCTTCTGAAAAGTCCACTTTTCTGTCAGCTACAGATCGCTGTATCATCGTAGAATATTTAATAGGAGCTGTCTGTAAATACTTGTCTAGTAACCAATGCAAAACAGGTTTCAAAAAAAGGAATCTGGAAATGGCGATAGCGAACTACGTTTTTATTTTTGACAAAATTAGGAATATTCTTGCAAACGAAATAACTCCATGTTTGTAATTGCGCAAAATTTCTGAATTCTATTTTTGGTCGATTGACGGACTAATTTTTTCCTGAACTTTTTGCCTCAAATTGTTTTCAAGAAATAACCATTTTTGCAACTGCCAGCTGTTTGAAATTGTCAAACTTGCGGAGACAATGTGCCTACCAGTTGCATGCATATTATTTTTACACTCCAGTGACAATGCTAATAAGGAGTAGATATGCTTGGTACTCAAATCCCTGGTACCTGTTACCAGCAGATGATACAAAGCAAAACAATAGAAATGCATGCCTCATTAAGAGTGTCGAAAAATGTTGCTCATATTTTAGTACCTGGCGAAATGGCTCAAATTAACTGTAATTGCAAAGCCACAGCAAACCAAGCAATCCTCTTTTTAATGTTGACTTTCAGTCATACCAATAATATAGTCTATGAATATTCCTTATGTCATAGAGATATAATGCAATCAAATTTCACAATCACCTTTCAAGAGGTTTTAAAAACGAAACAATTTACATTTTTTTCCATAAGAAATGTAGCACAAAAAAAAAATTGATCAGTCTTTCTAAAATGTATTTTAAGCAAAGTATTGACGTTAAATTATTTATTGTTTATATTAAGCATTAAAAAAGATAATCCAACATGACTTTAATAAATAAAGTTTAACATATCTCAGCGTTGACAAAAAGTCAGCTTGGGCATTCCCAAGTGGAACGCCCTCAAATTTTTGCGGTACAATGTCTCTGGAAGCGGTAACTATAAGAATGCGCAGAGGCAAATGGTCGGAATGGGGCTGATTCAGTAATTTACTTTTTGGGACTCCGAATTCTTTTATAGTTACCTGAGTTGCACAGTGTTTCGTCATACACTTATGATGAACAAATGTGCTCGTATGTAGTCAGTACCTAGCAAAAATATTGCATACCAAACATAATAATATTCACCACCTAATCATCCGGTTGTGGCGCAAATTTGACCGAAACACCAATGAATTTAACATTGGGTTGTCATAGGGGGTGTGACCGACCATGCGCGATGGTTAGTACAAGCGGCTATCGTTCGCTTGATCCCGGATTCAACTCCGCTCACAGCCACCTATAATTGTTTGAGCGACGGCCACCTCTGACAAATAATTCGTGTAGTCGAGTAATCTACAAGTCTGCTAAATGCCTTTCAAACTGCGACGTTCGAAATCGTCGCTAAACTGCAGATTCGTTGAGTTTAAAAATAGAATGCGTGTAAGCTGTCTATATGTGAAAAGCTTTCCCATATCTCATTCATGGGATTCAAGGGAATTTGTTTTTTGCCATAGGAGGTAAGTACTTGCAATTTGACTACCATTCTGTATTATCTTTGTAGTGCTGTTATACAACTCTGGCATTACATTTTTGGATACATTTCACAAAAAGAATCTATTTTTTAAATCTCTATTATTATGTAGTGAAAATTATAGTTTTAAGCTTATACAATTATAATTTATTTTTAAAGCTTATGCCACAAAATGTGTGTACTGTTAATAACTTCCCAAGAGATTACAACTCCCTACTGAAAGCAAACCACTTCATTATTTAATTTTTCCGAATTTTTCCATATTTTTACTACTTTAAAGTAGTGTATATTTTCGTCTTTGGAAGCAATCTGGGCGCACTTCTATTTGAAATATAGAATAGGCTAATGTTGCTAATGAAATATTCTTTTTTTGGGCTTGGTACATTTTTGACAAACTGTTGTTCTGATGCTACGATAACCTCATAGAGGTAGATACTGATTGTTGACCTGCTGCATGAATATGCTTAAGCACAGATGATAGCTTATTTCTTAGATTTGCAATTGACACGAAGGTGTAAAGATGCCAACACAATTTTCTCAAATACACAAATATTACATAATTTCAAATTCAAGTAATCCCTCCGTTTTTGATTGTGATGAAGTGTAAACACAGCCAGTTTTTAAAATTTGTTAAAATATTTCAGCAATTGCTAACGGTAGGGAATATTACAGTTATATGTATCACAAACATGCAATTCTAAATTACAGAAGTAAATTCTAAAACCAAATTCTGTCTGCAATTTCGCATGGCGTTTATTAGAGTGGAAACGATGAGCTATGCCAGTTACAGTCCAAAGAGCATACAAAGTAACTACAGCGTGCAAAGTTTTAGCGGATTCGTATTGACATATCAAAAATTGTAATAAACAGTTAATTTATATATCAATAGTTATAATATTCGATATAAAATATTATGCTCTGAAAATTTGACGGTAAATCCAGTGAATTCCAAATTATCCCTGCAAAAGTAATAGAATATTATTTTCTGTGGCAGGTTGCAAAGGAGCAATGTGATTTTAAGCCGCATTCAAAATGGTAGCGACAACTTTGCTTCTGGTCATTTCTTCCCCACTCAAGGGATTACGCAGACTTTTGTTTTTTCGCACAAACATGTAATGAAATTTCTGCGCCAAAACAGAACTTATTTCAACTTTAGTTGCACGTTTGGTTCAGGAAAAGTAATACAAATGGATACCGGATGAAATTTGTCGAATTCCAATTTAAAAAATTTTAATTCAGGTTTGATCTATGGAGGCCAGCACACGAAGTGCTACCAATTAATAATGATATAACTTTGTCAATTTTGATTTCTTTTTTATTTAAAACCTTTAGTAGGCAGTAAAATAAATTTTAAATTTAGCGTATCGAGCCTGTTCGGGAAGATTTCATACGCTGCACAAATGTCAAATTTGATGAGCTGTGTGATATAAACTCGGATTGAATGAAATTTCAGAACTTCCTACGTCAATCAGTTTTTAATTGAAAAATATGAGCATTTGTGAACAATTGGAAATGTGATTTTTACAATATATTTGTGGCTCGGTGGTGGTATGCGGTCCTCTCGCTTTAGCAGACGGATGTCCGAATATTTGGCACAAGATGAGCAGCGAGAAACTGCTTGTGAAATGCTACATGTGACAAGTTTTAGGTATTCCCAGGTGAATAAGAAGCAGAGAATTGAAATTAGGGAGACCTATCCCAAAGTTTTATTTGTGTAAATACAAATACAAATCCCATCTTTGTGTAGCAATAAAAATTATGTATGCGAATTTACATAAATTTATATAATGGAGAAAAAGCTGTTTAGGTTTCTCTTGAATCTATGACAGCATTTTGATATAATTAAATAACTCTACGGGCTAAATTAGACTATTATAATAATTGTTAGGAAATTAGTATTCTTTAATGGTGAATACATAATATATGTGGTCTTGTACCAGTGCATCACACAAAAAAGTGGTTGTCTTATAATATGTAAATTGCCCATAACAGGAACTAAATTATATAAAAAGAATGTTGTGTATTAAACAGAGTTTTGAATTTAAATTACATAACAGAAATTATAGGCCCGACCGATTTCCATGCGAAAGATTGCAATTCACTTTGAATAGAAGTTGAACCGTTTGAGCTAAAGGGCTGATATTTCTAACGAAAGTAACAATTTTACAATTTTTAGTTGGAAAATTCAACAGCGAAACATCACAGCTTATATGCATTTTAATTGAATAATACGGAAAACATATTCAGATGAATATTTCATTAGAAAAAACTAGCAAAGTCGATATATATGATTTTATCAAGTAAAGGGTGGTTTTTTAATCGTAGTTTTTTTTAAATCAAATAAAACAGTCACATTTGCGTTGTATATTAAAATTTGATATTGTAATCGATAAATTGGTCTTTGCTATTTAATTTTTAGAGATAATTTCATGTAAATGTTGTTTGCGGCTCCGTCTCAAAATGTCCACTCGGAAGGTCCAATTTTTTGTCACTTTTCCAAACATTTCGGCCTGTATTCCACAAATATCGCGTATTATGTTATCCTGTAAGGCTTCAATAGTGTTCGGCTTGTCCACGTAGACTAACGACTTGACATAACCTCACAAGAAATAATCAAGAGCGGTTAAATCGCAAGATCTTAGGGGCCAACTCACAGGGCCAAATCGAGAGATAAGCTGCTCATCAAATCCATTTCTCAACATATCCATTGTTTCACGAGCAGTGTGTCATGTTGCACCGTTCTGATGAAACCACATGCCAACCAAGTTCAACTCAGCCAATTGGAGAAAAAAAAACGCGTATCATGACTCGATATCGTTCGTCATTGACGGTAACTTTTCTTCCACGCTCGTCTTTGAAGAAAATTGGACCGATGATGACACCAGCCCATAAACCACACCAGACTGATGGTTTTTCGGGATGCATCGATAATTCATGTTTGGTATGTGGCTGTTCATCACTCCAGATGCGACAGTTTTGCTTGTATCCGTTCAGCAAGAAAATAGCGCCATTGCTGAACACAACTTATCGATAAAACAGCGGATTTTCATTGAGCTTTTGTAAGGCCCATTCACCAAAAATTAAACGTTGTGCTAGGTCATTTGTCATTCCATGATAAAATGGCATAGTGTACTGTACACTTTTCACTTTGACAGATGACGTTTGGACGCCATTACCAACCAGAGCTGCCAACCTGAAAAACTCAAATCTTAAAAAATCACCCTATATAACCTCGTAAAATAACTAATCCGAAATAGAAATTCCCACTGATAAAAATTCAACGGCACATTTAACAGAATAATGGAAAATACTCTATAAATAGCGCGTAACAACTTTTTCTGTCATTTTAAATTTGACTTTACCGGCTTTCAGTGCATGTTTAACACACACCACAATAACACATGTGACATAAAAAACAATGTTACACCTATCCTTTTTGGGTCTAAGCCCATAAATCATTCATACCTGACTTGTTGCAGCAACGATTGTCATATTTTCCTGCGTTATATTAACATGCGTGTCTTCAGCGAATCTTGTCATTGTTTTTATTTCAAGGTAGATTTAACTGATGGTATGTGTTTTGTTATTCTTGAACATTCATCCACTGCTCACCTTCTTTTTTTTTAACTTGAAATACTTTTTTATTTCACTACTAGCATGAACAAAAATTACAACAGATTTAATAGATTGTACATTTTCTAAGTTTGGGTGACCGTTATTTAGGCATTTTTTGAGTATTGTCATTATTACAAAATGAACTCGTACGAGTATTATGCAGTAAACTGACGCTCACAGTGTTGAACGCATGAGGGTAGAAAATATATACAGTTCCTCAATAAACTAGGGTGACAACTAATGGTGTGAAAAAATAATTGTTAACAATTTTAAAATCGTGCGGTCACGAAGTGCAATGTTCAGGAAGATCGCATAATTCTTAAATGTGTCGCATTTGGCAGAAAGTCCCGATTTTTAATATCTTTCGTATTCCTAAGAAAATATCTGCAAATTCAAATTTTTGAGTATGTTTTCGTGAAGCGATTGGCATGAATAATGAATCACCTTCAATTTCGATATATACATTTACGTAGCAACAAATTCTCTCTGGGGTGGGCTATAAATATTAATTCATTCATTCAAAGCACCTAATCTAAAACCTCTGACGGTGCTAAAAAGTCATCCTAACGCCCACCTCGATACGCCTACGGATATCTAGTATATGTATAAAATTGGGAAAGCCCCAATAAATAATAGGTGTCCCACCGTGTGAATTAAATATAAATTTTCAAATTTTCGGAAAATATATCTAAGATTGAAATAACGGTGAAATCGAACATAAACACCTACAGATGGAGGTCTGTACACTTCCAACAACATATCTCACTATCTTTAATTTGGTTGATATCAGTGTTGAATCAAAAACTAAATTACAAATGTGATAACAATTTAAATTATGTTCATCGGCCGGTTCTGTAAAAAAGTGTTTGATGCCTTCATGTATTCGAATTATTGCGAAAAATGGAAAAATTAACTATCTAATTTTTCTCAAAACTATGTAGTTTTGTCAACTCACGGGTTGGGACTGCTATAGGTGTTGGATATTTTAGACTTATCATCTTTTTATATACAGTTTAAACTAGAACCATTCCCCAATTTTCAAGAAAAGACACACAAAATTTTTCAGAAATTTAGATGTTAATCATTAAGAAACCAAAAACTGTGTTCTTGACCTAAATAGGCTGAATAACAAAATATTAACGGCGCAAAATGTAAAATTCCGAAGAAAAATTTTAGCTGTCACCCTAGCATAAGTACATAAAATATTCTTGAGAATTGCAAGTATGTACATACGTACGAAGACATGTGTTTCAATAACAGAGATGTAATGCAGGTGTTGAGGGCCCTTTAAAATGTGGGCACTAGAACTTTAGAGGCATAACACCCCTAATAAAAAAATATCACTTTATCGGATTCGAAAGTATGACATGGTATTTTGTTCTCCGAGAAGGCATTCTTCAAAACTTTGCAGAAAATCAGCAAAAACTAAATTTCATGGACTAGTTGCCCAGTTTGCTGTCGGTTAACGTATTTAGTAATTTAGGATATCTTGAAACTGGAATTGTTATTAATACCTTGTAGAAGAAGTGCATATGTTAGCCTGCTCATTTTACAGCAAACGTGATCAAGGCCTGATTTGAGCAACGCCTCTCCGATTTGTTCTCTACATTGTACCCATCTGTAAAGTCTATGTAACACATGTAAAGTTGCCGCGATGCGTATAAAATGATTGCAAGGAAATCCAGAACAGAATGTATAGCTCATAAATTTTATAAGGTTCTTTGTGTGCTTATAATTGTTATTAAGTCGAGTTGCAAGAGGTAGACGAAGGAATTTTTATCGCTATGGATATTAAAGAGATTCTAAATGGTGCACCTCAGTAATAGAATCTCAAATGGAATAGTCGTTCACATAACATACTTTGCGACTTGTGACAAGAAAAATAGGTTAATAATGAAATTTGCACTTTTTTAGATAGTAGTAAAATTGACAATAGTAAATTTTGTATCATCCAATACCATTTTTCTTCCAATCACTTTCCAATATTATATCCAAGATGCTGATCGAAGTTGTTTGTAAGAGTTATATACAACATATTTAATCGGAATACATCACAGTTTTAATTTAAAGATTTTTGGACCCTCTATACGAGGGGTGTTCAAAAAAATTCAAATTTCGGGGGCTACGTACATTCGATTTTCGATTATTATTATTTTTTGTTGGTACACTCGTCTCGAAGATATGTTGACGGTTTTATCCATACTCATATATCATGTTTAGTTTGTTTGTGAGAGGCATAAATTAGACAAGTGTTTTGCATGTTCGGCAATTTTCTGCTATCGAAAAAAATTGACCAAAGAAGTTGTATCAAATTTTCTGTAAAAAATAGAATTAAGTGCTCAAAAACACTTGAAATGTTGTCAGTGGCATACGGTGAGAGTACTTTGAGTCAAAAAAAAATGTCTACAAATGGTACAAGCTTTCCACAGAAGGTCGATAAGACGTGAATGACGACGCTCGCTCTGGATGCCCCAGCACAACAACAACCGATGAAAATGTTGAAAAAGTGAAATCGAATAACTTGTCTAAGTTGCTGAGGATGTCGGAATATCAGTTGGCTCATGCCATGCAATCTTTTCGGAAATTTTGTGCATGAAGCGTGTGGCAGCGAAGTTCGTTCCAAAATTGCTGAATTTTGACCAAAAACAGCGTTGCATGAGCATCGTTCAGGAATTGTTGAATGACGTCAACGGTGATGCAGATTTGCTTAAAAGAGTCATAACTGGTGACGAAACATGGGTATATGGTTACCTGCTCACTCGTCGCTGGTGGTGAGAGATTATTTGGCTAAACACAACGCCGTTATCATGCCTCAGATGTGGCCCACTGCGACTTTTTCATGTTCCCAAGATTGAAGAGACCCACAAAAAGATGGGGTTTAGCGACGATTGAGGAGATAAAAATCGAACCGCTGAGAGAGCTCAAGAGCATAGCAAATAGTGTATACCAGAACTGGTTCGAGGATTAGGGAAAACGCTGGCAGAGATAAAATAAATATTTTTTTTTTTTATGAAAATGTGAAATGTGACTGTTATTCCTTAAAATAGTACACGGCAATCAAAAGAATTTATTTCCATATATAAATATTACTTAAAAGAAAGAAGATCGTATCTTGTGCGGACATTCGGAATCAGAGTAATTAAACGGCGAATAAGATCTTTCTGCTTGTACTGTAATGAAGATAATATGTAGTCCCGTCCCAAGAACTTCTGTAGTTATAGTTTTATCTTATTTCATTGAATTATACCGGCATAAAATTTAAAAATAAAAAAATAAGAAATAAATTTCACCGCCGCTTAAATAATGACAGGTGGCTGTTTGCGGGATTGAACCAGGCATCATGTGAATGATAATCACGCGTGTTAAGCCATGCACCACGATTTCGTGAGTACCTTTACGAAAAAGATGCATAACACTGAAATTATACTCTTTATTGAACGTTTGGAAAAACAGGATAATCGAAAAAAAACCGTCGCAATGACCCTGATTTTTGTGCGACTGTAGCGTGATCTTTCCGGTCTTGCTCCACTTTTGGTACAATGTTATGTGACATTACAAACGTCTTCGCAATGGAAATTCAATTTCGCAAATAAAATATAATTCTAGATATTTCCAAGTACGCTTTCCAAAATTTTCCAACACCGCATATTCCCAAAAAAAATTTGCGCTTAAATCATGTAAGAAATTCATAATTCTATTCATAACTGAATGTTTAGGAGGGCTTTTCTCTTGAACAACTCTCATTCTATAAAAAATTCCTTTTTCTTTAATTATTTTCATCACCTGTGGGAATTGATATAAGCAATTTATCGTTGAGTTTAAAATTATTCTGGAAAATTTTGATGCTAAAATAACAAGGAAACGTAGCAGTAAATCCAGATTTCTACACAAAGATATTCACAAGACAATAATAGATAATTGCTGAAAGAAAAGTTTCCAAAGTGGTGCTAATATAGCCTTATATAATAGAATAAGTTGCATCCCTCTGAGACAGTCAAAGCTTACTTCAACAAAACTAGTGTGGTTGGTGGCCTGCCAGCAGAATTATCGAACATCGGTGCTGATGAGCGTATAAATGAAACGCTTCAACTACTAATCATGATTTGCTTCACCGATTGCATGTTCGTTGATTGGAATCTAAGTGTATTAGCGTATGTTCTATGTTCGGAAAGGAAACTCAGATGTGTATACAAATTATAGCGGTATTTGTTGGTTATTTTTCGTTTATAAAGTTCTGTCGATGTGATATGCTTGAGACTAAAGGATGTTTCATCTGACTTTATTGAATCTTATTAGTGCAGACTTGGTAAATGACTATAGGTAGATATTCTACTGAACAGTTATTAACAGAAGACCAACTAGTATGTGTTGTAGTAGTATTGGTTACTTAGGTTTAAAACTGAAAATTTGTACGGAACGATGGCTGAGGCTGACTGATATGAAATTTTCAGTAAATTAAATTAAAATCTAAATGACTGACTTTACACCAAACAAAGTAATTGACAGGGAGGAAGTCTATCGTGGAATACTTTCGACATAAATGGCATAAATTGTTATGACAAAATTTTCGGTAAAAAAGATTGTGATGAAAAAATTGTGTGGTCGAAACCATCGATATGGTACTACGGCCTTCTCAAGCATTTAGATGTCAGGTGGGGATAAAAAACACATTTTTCAGCTTCTACGAACAAATATTCTCTATGTAGGCATTGCTTAGAAATAATTAAACTTGGTAAACGCTTTTATAACGAACCCCTCTCTCGGAGAATCATTGCGCTGGCTGGATAATGTTGAGCATATAGATCAAAATGCCGCAACTAAAAAGTCTTCGACTAAAACCATGTTCGAAGGCCTCGATTCTGGGCTCTGTCAAAGCTTGGAGTTCCTAAGTGCGGCACACAATACATAAATATTTATGTTTAGTAAATATTAATAAGTTATAAGTAAATATTTGTGTTCAAACCAATTTTTTAGTTTGTTACTCTTGAGCGACTGGAAGATCGATCCCGGATCCGTTGGCATATAACCATTTTTATTGCCTTCAGTTTTATACTTTTATACAAATATAATAGATTCGTTCCAGCACTTTTTATTCGCAGAATCAATATTATAGAAAATGCACAAAAATTCCGCCTAAAGTTACGTACTTTCCTAGTTCCACATGGTTGACATTGTTTGCTCGTGAATAAAATGGCCAAATTTTCTTATATTGATTTTCAACTCCGAGATCGGAACATAATATGAAATTGTGTCTTTTATTGCTATTTCATTTCACACGTTTACAAATGTACATATAATGGCGCAAAAATGTGATCCATTCCGATTGCATTATTAGGAACCAACAAAAAAAAAAAAAAAGGTTTACATTGCCACTTAACAAAAGTTTCCTACCAAAAAAACAATCTTTTGTGTGGTAAAAAAAATTTAGCTTCAAATTCTATGCCCTTTTTATATGGAGTTTCACTGCGAAAAGTCACCATAGTACCAGCTTTAATAGAAGAAATATAGTAGCGTTGCACTAGAGAACTTAAAAATAGTAAAATTTTCTGGAAGGGAATGCCCTTCCCTGTATTATGTTTATTGTATTTCACTCTCGGTTGTTATGATTCCCCCGTTTGACCGCGGTTAGAAACAATGGATCGGAATTCGCGTCAGCATTTGTAATGTTGTAAAGTTCATAAACGTTGCAACAACTTTTTTTCTACAGAAAATAATAGGCGGAGGTACAAATTATCTAAATGTGCAGCAAACTATGTTAGAAATCCCATATGTAAAGTCAAAAAATCGATAAACAAAAGTAAAGATGCGAAAAATTGAATGGGGTTATGAGTGTGCATTTTTAATACAGGGAGTCCATCGGGAAGGTATAGTACTTTGTTTTGCCGCCATTTTGGCACACATTAGTCTTGACAGTTCATATTTGGCAGTCCTGAAGTAAAGACGTGGCAAACTTATTATGGAAAAATATTCGATAAACCAACGTGTTTTAATCGTTAAGACATTTTATCACCATGACGATGAGAAAGTTAAGTGCAATTTTTGAGAGAAATAATGTGCCAACAAGACGCAGTATTTATCGTGTAGTGAATGATTACTGATAGGGCCTAGCATGGACCACAACGTGCTGCAAGATCGGCTGAAAACATTACTGCTGCTCAATCCATCTACCTCAATTCGATGCCGTGCTCGGGAGCGTGGTCTTCAAAGAACAACTTGGCCACAATTTTGCATAAGGATTTGCATTTGTTTCCATTTAAGATTCAGTTGACACTAGAGCTACTTTCACAAGACCATTTACGCCGCCGCACATATGCCAATAGGATGTTACAGCTCGTCCATGACAACCCCGATTTTTATGAAAAAATCATAATGAGGGACGAGGCGTATTTTCATTTGAATGGATATGTGAGTAAACAGAATAGTCGGTTTTGGGCAATGGAAACCCCTCAAGTGACAGTCTGGTGTTCAATTTGGTCAGGAGGATTCATTGAACCTAACTTTATTGAAACTGAAAACGGCGTAACGGTAAATGTCAATGGGGAGCGATTGAAAACTTTTTAACGTCACTACTGCATGCTTTGTGGTTGATTGACATGTGGTACCAACAAGACGGTGTCACATCACATACAGCCAGGACTACAGTGGAATTACTGCGAGACGTCATTCCACAACAAGTTATTTCAAGAAATGGCGATGTTGACTGGCCTCCACGGTGGCCTGATTTCACTGCTCCGGACTTCTTTTTATTTGGATATCTGAAAAGCAAGGTTTATGCAAACAAACCAGAAACGCTTCAGCAAAACAAACAAAATATTCATGATGAAATTAATGAAATATCGCGTGAAATGTGTGAGCATGTAAAGAAAATGTGCTTAAAGGGGTCGCATTTGTGAGGCTAAATGAGACGGATATTTATCTGATATTGTATTCCATACAAAATTGCCGACATTAAATAAAACATTTATCAATATAAGTTCCATTCTCTTTCATTTAATCAAAAATTATAAACAAACAAAGTAGTATACCTTCCCGACGGACTCCCTGTACAAAAAATTGTATTGCACAAATCACAATTTCTTATTCATATATTCTTGTTGATTTTTTGGATTTCAATTTGCTGGCAGTGATTATGTTGTTGGCGGTTGTTATGGCGTTTCCATTGCAAAATCTAGCGGTGCTGTCTTTTTCAAAAGCAGTTGCAGCTAAAAATAGGGCAGACACCTACATATATATGTATATAACATCGCCTTTGGGGCATTACAAAAGAAAAATCATTCTGCGCCCATAAAAAGTGTTCGAAATGCAATTGCGAATGTAGTCCTTTCATTCCAAAACTTGGAATACAAATATGGATACAAATATAGAATTGTTAAGCATTGGAACCAAAGTGGTCCAGAACCGGAATCCGTTCGTGAATTTAATTTGAACTATTCTCTAATTTTGAAGTTAACGACAAGGAAGGGGATCTGTAGTAGTTGATCACATATTGAAAATATACGTAACATTACCGGGAACATTAATTATTTCTCAAACTTTTTAGATCTCAGTAAAAAAAATTAATTTTACGGAAACGCAGTAATAGGTCATATTTCTTTCAGAAATACGAGTCCATCCATCTGTGGCAATTCCACAAAACGCAATAAACGTGTTGATCAGCGATGCCAAAAATTAGCAAGTGATGAAATAAGAAAAAGTGTGTTGTATCCATGTTATATTTAGTAAAGCCATTGAAAAGGAAAACAAAAGCGAGTATAAGAACACACAAAGGCGTAAATTAAATAATGAAATTATTGTCTCTTTTTGACTATCACCATTGATTAAGTGCACCCATTTTCGACTGTAGAGTAAGCTTTTCGTTTTGATTTGGTCTGAAATGTTTTTAAGAGAGATGATTATAAAAATCACAAATGTTACTATTGTTACTATTATTGTACTAATCACTTGAACTGATTCACCTATGTCACTTTATCGAAATGAAACAGGTTTGTTTTGGAACATATTCATAAGGGTGCATATCAAAAATTATTATGCATGTGTAAAGCTCGTTTAGTTCGAATCATGGCAAAGGTATTTAAGATGATATAAGCGTGATGATAGCTTGGGTAGGCATGACCAAACTATTTTGCTCGGTCTTTCAACAGATAACGTAATTGAACTTTTGCACAGCCAACGACCGCATAGTCGTTATACATTTTAATTCAAAGCGGTACCTGCTTAAGACACAATAAAGACATTAATTCATGCAAACTGATCGCTGAGAGATTAAGTTCGTCCAATTTAATAAAATATTTATTCTCTATTAGGAAATTGTCGCTGGTTGTCGTGATAAAAAAGAAGTAAAAAATTTTTCCCAGATTCACAATTTATTTTGTGCTTCACAGAATATTAAGATTGACTGAATACTAGCCTAATGAAAAATTGAAAAATTGATTTTGATAAAATAAGCTTATAATCTTATCCAATTTTAGCCACAAACTACATTTTGTACCATAATATGCCAGATACAAAACTTTAGCGGATTTATTTGTATATATTTAAGTTTCTGACAAAAACGGTTTATCAGGGTTGGGGTTATTCTTATGGGTCATAAGTGAAAATGTGGTGTCAAATGCCTCATATGCGATTTACCAACATCTTGCTTTCTAATGAAGTTCATGTTCATTTTAATGGGCACGTAGGTAGCAAACCCGCCGCTACTGCAGTGCAACGTATCTGAAATTCAACCACCAAATAACCCTTTATTTGCCTAAAACGATCATATGGGTTGCTATGTCATCGCGAGAAATTATGGGCAGTTATTTCCTTCAAGATGAAAGAGTCAGTCAATGTAAATTCAGAGCGATATGTGGAAATATTAGACAACTTATTGTTGCATACACTGCAAAACTTTGCTGGTTATAACCAAAGAACGCGTTTCTAGCAGGACGGAGCAATGCTACAAATGTTCTATAGGTCTCTGGAGATTGTTTTTCCTGGCAAATCAATTTCCAATAAATATGACATATTTTGTCCTCCGTACAGTCCTTATTTAACCTCTATGGATCTTTTCTTAAAAGGTTATGTTAAATCTAAAGTATAAACAACTACCCTGGCGAATTTGAAAAGGATATCCGTAAAAAAATGACAGTCATAACTCAGTCTAGCTGCCAAGCCGTTATAAGAAAATTTACCGTTCGCTTAAATGAGTGACTCTAATACCATGATTTACATTTGGGCGATATTCACTCAATACGAGTACACATTTTCTTTAGAGACACCTTCCGGGCGACGGCTTCCTTCAATCCTAACTTGGACACTGTTGCGCCAACTCAATGCGATTCGGCCACGACTGTTTTTACGTCACCCATCTCGCTTCAAAAATAAGTTAATTTCTGGCGATTCAGCAGTGACTCACAGACGGCTAAATTTTGCGCGAGTAGCAAAAAACTTACGATGAAAAAAAATTTATTGGCGTTGGTTTTTCCCCCTTGTTAGAAGTGGAAGCTCGCTATTTCACTCTTATTTGGTGCGGACTTTTATTGCTTTTGCCTTTGGGTACCAGTCAGTTGGTCCAGTGCGTTTACAGTTTATTGTGCCCACAAAAAAGCAAAAAATATATTTTTATTCAGCTTGAGCAGCCACATAAGAGTAGACAAACTGTATATCAAGGGAACTAGTTTGTGCTGCCTGCGGACCAATTTTGACAACGTTTACCGTGTTTAGTTGGATGCAGGATTTTCTTTTTCTTAAAGTCATGCCCGATTAAGTGCAATTTTTGCAATTTCCTTTTCAACTTATTTCATCTCAGCGCATGACTTTGTTTTTTTCTTAAGCGTCCTTATTACGGAAATCGCAATAGCAATTAATTAGTATTCTGACTTTGTCCAATTTTTGCAGAAAACGTGAATATTACTTCTCACTTTTCCATACATTTAAACAATGAAATCCAGAACCCTTTTTGGTTCATTTCTTCTTTTATTCATTTATCAGTGAATTTTTATTTAAGTAAATTTACTAAATTTTCTTAAAATATATAAATGTGTTCGTGGATGAAAAATAAATTATAAATAATTTAGAGCAAAAGGTTCTATACTAATTTTTACTAACTTATATTCAGTTGAAAAATTAATTGCAATTTATTCTTTCCATTTAATAATTTAGAATTTTTCCGTGGGAAGCCCTAAGCTTGGCATTAATTTTTTTTATTGAAAAACTAATATTAATATGTCGGACACATAGAATGAAAAACCAGTAAGCAATTTCAATCAGCCGAATGTGTGGTGAATCAACATTACTCCGAGGTAGCATTCAATTAAAAAAGCTTAAAGTTGAACAATTTTAAATTTGTTTTAAAACGGCCAATTTGTGTTGCAGACAATTTATGTGGCGTGGCAATGCAGCCTATTTTCATTCCGACAGCTAAGATCACTTAGATACATAGGGTAAATCTATCATACGCAAGAAAGGTATCAGAGAAGGCGTGGTTATTCCATCGATGTTTCTCAAAGTTGATCAAGCTTTATAAATCTGTGCAACAGATGAAGACTTAGGTCAGTGGGGCTAAAAGTTAGAAACTACTACGGAAAAATAGAATTTTCGAAAATAGGCCAATTTGTGCATGAGATGCCAGAACCAAACCTGACATGAAACTGGTAAGCCTCCTTTAATACATCCCATATAATTGATCGATTTATCGAAATTTATTTTTCCCCTTTGTTTCGTAATTCGTTGGCTGCAATGACTTAAATTTTTGTCGGTTACATTACATTATAATGGAAAACATTAACCACGCTCTTGGTGGTAATCCTATGCAATTTAACTTATTATATATATTCATATATTCGTACTTTATCTCAATTGTACTCTATTAGCATACTTTAGCAAGCGTCAGGCTTTTAGTAAACTTATTTCTGCGAATGAAATGGGAACTTTACAAACAAATTGGCCGATTTGTAAAAATTAATAGTTTCACTGCTATCTCTAAGAAGAAAATTAATACGTAATTTTAGTACGTTCAACTTTTTTTTATTATGTGTTAATTCAGAGCATTTGCAAATAAGGACCTGTCGGTATCACCAATATAAATTAATTTATGCTCTAAAATATTTCCTACACTCAAAATAAAAATTGAGCATTCTGTACTTAAATCGTTCCATAGTGGTTTCAAAAATACGGTTTACACGGATTTTCCTAAATCCAGTACAAAAGGCTTGATTCAAGACCGGCAACTTCTAGTGCTGAATTCTTAATTTTAGCCCCCGGATTGATTTTTAGCCACAAAAAGTCTCATTTCAAGAAAAGCATTTTTTGACTTTAGTAGATAAAGGGATCGAATTGAGCGAAAAACGGAATCGAATTGGATTAGTTTATATGCTTATGTATACTAAGAATATATAGTAAGATATAAATAAATTTTATTGTTATTAATGTTTAGTTCGAAGATTTGTTTTCCCATTATTAAGTGGATACAAATGTAAGGGAGGAGTATCAAATTCGAAGGTATTTTTTATTAATGTATTACCAATTACTGAACCAACTTCATGGGCTCGAAAGTGCCCTGCGAAATCTCTAATTCTGATCTTCTACACAACACGAACATTTTTTGTTTCCACTTTTAATTAAATGTACTATTTTATCCGACTCAAAGTCAATTCCTGAATAATGTGTTGGTTTACGACGTGTTCCCTTTAATGTCAAATCGTCATATATGTATATCATATTCTTCAGAAAAAATAACTTTTATTTTATTAACTTGATTAAAATATTCTTTCGCAACAGTAGTTGCAGGGTTTAATGGCTGACATGTAAAAACAGATTCTAAGCCCGTTTTGTGTTCAAGTAAGAACTTTGAAAATTTGTATTCATTTTTAATTATTAGCAAATATGAAGGATTTCTTCCAGATGTTATGCTGTGAAAATAAATTTTTGCATATTTATGCTTTTAATTCAAAGCGAATGTTTCATTTTAAAGGGCCACATCCCGGATTTATTCGATGTCGTCTTCCAAATAGAAGTCGTGTTGTTTATGAGTCTAAATTAAACCATCAGACATGGGCGGTGGAAGTTGCGCTGCATCTTCATCAGTATCGTCGCCTTGGCCGTTGTTGTTGCATAATGTGCAATAAAATGGTGTTTAGGCTTCAATGGACCAAGAAGCTCCCTGTACACAAAGTATGGTGCTATTTTACTAATAATTCCAAATTTTCTATGTCGTCACAAGAAAAAGAAGAAACCAGTAGATCAATTATATTCAACAAAAGAAGTAGGAGCTGTTAATATTCATTATCAATGGATACTAAGTTCCCAATAATTAGTGGCAGGAAATGATTAAAAGACAACAATCGACCAAAATTGAAATGATCAGAAGAGTTGCCATATGTGAACAGTTTTTTTCTGCTGGTAATAGCGTTTAAAGATATCGTATTTTCATTAATTAACGCAAGTAACACATTACAAACGTCATTAGCACGTATGCCTTCGCACACGTCATGCATTACATCGAATTTGAAATTGTCAATAACACCGAAGTGTTTTAAATTGTTAAATATATGGGCGTTCTTTTTAAGCCAGTTTCTTTGCGATTATTCTCAATTACAACTTTTTCGTAATTAATAGCAGTCCTGAAGTTTCCCATAACTTCGCAATCATCAAACTGCATTTCAGATCTCAATTGTTTACAAGCACTACAACACTTTTTACATTGTAAAATTGTACATAACCTAAAACACTGTTAACAGCTGAATTGTCGCCAACGATTAAAACCAAAATAAAATGAACTTTTCGAACTTCGCTGCTCAGGATGCTTCTAGCTGTTTTAACTCTTTCACAAGATGGTAAAAAAGACGTTCATTACCACATTCTTTTAGACAACTCACGACATCCGACCTGGTAATGCCATCAGACATCCGTTTGATGGTAGCTAAAGAGAGAAGGCGACTAGTTGAGAAACCCAAATGGTATGCTAACACCGATGCGTCTTAGGCCAGTAGGTAACGTCTGTTACTGAAATTCAACTCACCAGCCTAGTGGTCGTTGGCAGCCCCAACACTAGGATCGGATGCAGTGGCCTGATAAGTCGCTCATCTTAAATAAAATTATTATGAAAACACCGAAGAAAATAAAGAAAATAATAAAACGATTCCCCCTAAATGTTGGCGACTCCCGCAAACGTTATAAGGACCATGATTTAAGGATATGCACCTGGAATGTTCGCACTATTTACAGTAAAAGTGCCCCTATCCGACTAGCTGATGTCCTTGATGAATATAAAGCTCGCATTACCTCCATCCAGGAGATGCGATAGATAGGACAAGGATGTACTCGACGTAAAAATTGTGACATCTACTACAGCTCTCATGCAGAAAGGCATGAATTCGGATGTCGATTTGTTGTGGGAAAGAGACTGAAACACCTTGTCTCGCGGTTCAACCCTATAAGTGACCATATAACCACTATCCACATTAAAGCGAAATATCATTTCATATTTCGTTGGTCTATGCGCATGCCCCAACGGAAGAGAAAGACGAGGAGTCCAAAGACACATTTTATGAGTCCATAGAAGAAGCGTATGACCACTGCACTGGTCGCGACTTTAAAACTTTTCAGGGAATATTTAATACCGAATAAGGGAGGGACGATGTTCTTTGTCCAACAATCAGAAAATTCAGTCTACACAGTAACACGTCCGGAAACGGATTCGTTCGCTGCGGCACCTAATATGGTAATATGGAATCAGATTCACGCATTAAGTCATCCACAAGGCAATGTGAGATTGATCATGTCGTAATAGATAGAAGGCATGGTGTCAAGGACGTGCGTGTGATTCGTGGTGCTAACATTGACTCGGATCACCACCTGGCTGCAGCTAAGGTACGCATAAGATTAAGCGGAATGAAAAATGTTCGTATCCAGGCACAAAGGAAGCTCAACGTTCCTAGGCTTCATACCCCCGAAATGGCCACAGCCTACTCCACGAAATTTTCTCAGCTACTACAACTAAGCGCCCGTGGTTCTGATGTTCCTGACGCACAGTGGCAACATATTGCGCATTCTATGGCAACTGCTGCAAAAACCATACTTGGATATGAGAAACCGGGCTCAGACAAGCCCTGGTATGACGAAGAATGTCGCATTATATCTGAGGAAAAAGATGCTGCATACAGGGCAACGCTGCAGCCAATAGTAACGCGTGCAGTTGGGGAACGCTACAAGGAGCAGAGAAGAGAGTGAAAAGACCGTGAGTACGCCAAGCAACCGCCAGAAACTTTCATTGCGTAGTGCAATTCGCAGTGAATCCCTTCAATCGATTCAAAACAGAGGCGTCCAACGGTCTTTTGAGTTTTAGCCAAAAGGCGGTTGGCGCTAAATCAAATCAATATGGTCGTTGTAGAGCGATTTTAATTACTCACGAAAAACCAAGGCAATTTGAGATAATAAAATTGGGTGTTTTTGATAGCAATCGAGATTTGATGCCTCTGTGGCCCGAAATATATTTTAAAATTATATTGTCTGACTTTATTGAAATCTCGGGTTTGTAGGATGTAACTTTTGTCGATTGAGGTTGAGAGTTGTTCGGGACGCTTTTCACCTACATCTCGTTTTCTGCCTTCTTTGAAATGTTTATGCTGCTGATAAACATTTCCTTCGCGAAAAGGTGAAATTCAATTTTGTAATCAAACTTTAATGTAACTTCATTGCTGAAGAACATCATATATTCTAAAAACCATAGAACTTACTTTTTTCCATTGTACCAAACCCAGTGCGGCTCAAACATTAATGACATTTGTGATGCGAAATTTGGCAGAAGTCAATCACAGTGCTGATAACTTTTTTTCCGAACATATTCAATAAAATCGAGCATAACTGTTAAAAGGAGAGATTAAAAAGAGGATTAGATTCCTTCCCGTATCAGTCTACTACGTTCATCCATGTCATCCATTGTCCTTATTTAATACACTAATGGTAAAATGGTTGGAAAAAATACTGAATAATTCCGATTGTATTGGACACATTTTCAGTCTTTCTGTGTGCAAGCTTTTGTCTACTGAACCGATAAAATAACTAATACCATGAACGACGTACAAACTCGTCGCTAAATAATTGGTCTAGTCGGAAACTATCTCTTGTCATTCAAAATTAATACGTCACACTAATAGACTGCTTAATAAGTCTAAATCGGCATAGATTTTTACCATGGCAAAGGGACCAAGCGGAAGGACAACCTTACTGGTGGAGATAGAATTATAATCTACGCGAGGGTATACAAAATATTTTATTTAATTTTTTGTCACGCCAAACGTAATATCTGTTAATTTGAAAATACACCAGAATGTTTAAATGCAAAAAGTGATATCTGACAGATTGCAATTAAACTTTGCGCTTGAGGTAATCTAGTTATGGGCAATGTCAAAATACTTCTGAAAATAATCCCACAATTCAAAAATAAACGTTATTAGTTCCGATAATATTGGATTTTCTTCACAATATGAGGTATTTTATGGATAAATGGTGAACAATTCTCGGAATGATTTTTACGCTTACAGCACTTACAAATGGAGAATTTATATGTGTTCACCTTCGAATTTTTGTTGAGCAACGTCAAATGTTTAGAACAAGATATGGTGCCTGTTTTAGAATTTTGGAAACAACAAATAACTTAGTGATATTGTGAACTATATCAGCTCACTCACTCACTCAGATCCTTACAAGACGTATTGTAATAATTTTTTTAACATTGATCGACTGATCTACGAGTATTGACGGCTGAAAATAAGTTTTTTAGACTACAAGTAAATCGACCTTCAATTAAGGTTTTCATAGTGAAATTAATTTTCGAAATGTGTCAGTTTAAAATTCAATTGTTCAACCCCTGTTGCACCGGAAGAGTTCTGTCTGGTAACTTAAGCCGGTAAACACTTCAACTATGATTGTATGAAACTTCATCAAAGTCAGTCAAGCCATTTGTGAGAGTCGTAATCATTTCCTTTTTTTCCTCAAATTCTCCAATGTACATTGGCGGGACAAAAATAGAAGTAGAATTTCCGATATCCGGCGTCCGCTATGGGAATGTTATACCATAATAACAAGAAGTTTTCTTCAGGTATTCCCATTTATCCGAAATAAATCCGAAAACTAGCCGGCTAGAAGTATAAATGGTGCCAGTAGTTTGAAAGAAATTATTTTAGGGAAAAATGGCTATTATAACACATATGGGTTCAGTTTCAAGGAGAGACATTGTTTAGTATTTTTATTTGAGCCATCAAAAATAAACGACCTCAGTGAATTTGTACGAGTAAACATGGAAAAAATTGGTTACCATTATGTAATATATTATTTCTGTTTGAAAGGTCTCAGTCCAACCAATATTAAAGCCAACCTACATTCTAATCGGGGGGAGTCTACTTTTTTGTTTACGACTGTAAAATATTGGGTAACAGAGTTTAAACGAGGCCGTACGAGTTGCCAAGACGAACCCCGTAGTGATCGACCAATTGAGTTGTCCACGCCACGGTTAATAAAATCCACAAAATGGTATCGGATAAAGGTGTGTGAGCTAGCACAAATTACAGGCATTTCAAAGAAAGCAAAAACAGTGATAATGTTGGTTTTAAAAAGGACTACTTTTGGTGGGCTTAATTTTATAAATTAGATATGTCACAGCAAACAAATCAACACGAAGGAGTCCTTTAACATCTGATGCAATATAAATTCCAAAAACTGTAGCTTGAAATGAAATTTAAGAATTTTTTTTTCAAATTGTGTGCAATTGTTGGCTGTTTGAAAGTGTGAGGAACTGTGAAGACTAACACTTCATTGTTTTAACTATAGTTAATAATTGTGAATTTTTCCACCTTTTCTTACATTTTTCGTACACATATACTTTGGCAATCTGTGAATACACATTTTTGTGTGTATCAAATTGTGTTCATATATCTGTGAGCAATTCATTAGAAAAGTACAGGGTGACCCAAAATGGCCGAAGTGGTGTGAATTGCTTATAATTTTTTATTTAAGACATATTTTTTAATTTTTTTTTAAATACAGTAAATTTATGGGGAATATTTGTAGATTAGTTATTAAAAATGATATCCCGCAAGTGGTGGCCATTTTCTGCTTCGCACAAATGTGCTCTTTCCAACACATTTTCCATGACCTTTAGCAAAATTTCCGGTGTTATGTTGTTAATTTCGTCTCGGATATTGGATTTTAATTCGTCAATAGTCCTGGGCTTATTAACATTAACTTTCCCTTTTAAATAACCCAAAAGGAAAAAGTCTGGAGCGGGTAAATCCGGGGAACGCGGAGGCCAATTAAAATTGCTTGTACGCGAAATTATTCTTTCACCAAATATGTCGCGTAAAAGAGCCGTTGTGGCCCTCGCAGTGTGCGCTGTGGCTCCATCCTGTTGGAACCATATTTGCGGATGGTTTTCCACGGCTGGCCTTACAAAATTTTCCAACATGGCCCGATATCGATCAGCATTGATGGAAATGGCAACACCCCGTTCATTTTCAAAAAATATGGGCCAATGATCCTTTCTGAAGAAACACCGCACCAAACAGTACACTTAACTGGGTGTAATTGTCGTTGATGAAGTACTCTCGGGTTTTCCGTAGCCCATATCCTACAGTTTTGCTTGTTAACGAACCCATTTAATTGGAAATGGCCATCGTCACTCATAACTAAGTTATGAATAAAATTAGGATTCTCTTGTGCTTTTTGCTGGAAATAAATTGCATAGTCAAGTCGTTGCTGGTAATCTGTCGGTTTCAATTCTTGGACAATTTGAATTTTGTATGGAAACATTCTTATGCTATGCAAAATTCGCTCTGCCAGCACCAGGAAGGTTCCTTACTGCTCCTTGTTCTCGAAAATTTGCAACAAGACGGTTTATTGCTGACTGAGAGGGTGCAACCCGCACATTAAATTGACGACGGTATGCACGCTGAGTCAACACAATGGACTGTTGATTTACAAAGTAAATTTCAACGATTTGGGCACGTCGTTCAGTTGTGTATTGCTCCATTATAAATTCTCCAAGTCTTCTTTACAAAATACTAAAAATACTGAATACTGTAATAAACAAATTCAATCGAACTCTTCAAACGCTTTTGATGTTGCTATGCACAACGTAAAACGACATTCCACGCTTCAAAAAATATTAACTTATAAACGTATCAGATAGAACTCTCAAACGGCCAACATTCGAGTTTACCCAGATATTCCCCCTATTTCAGCTTTCATTTTATGTACCGCAACCGTGCACTTTTCACCTTTCCCATTAAATGCTGGTGTTAATGAAAATATCCTTTCTTTGTTAAGGCAGGTCTCGAAAAAGGTGTTTTTTGTAATCTTTCAAATTTTGAACTTAGAAGTTTGTAAAAGACAAGTCGTAGCAAATAGCAATCTTTTACAATGATGTCGTTCAGCATCCTATGCGATACAGTTTTTAACGGACAAATGAAAAATATTAAGCAAAGGCGTCCTTTTAATCAATTTTACAACATTCTCTCGAACAGCTAATGATAAGTTTATTTGCAGTTTAAGACCGCTGTTTCGCTGAATTGTCTCAACTTACTGTCCTCGTGTTCACTTTTTCTATATTTCAAACACGAGAATAAAAATCTATGATTATGTGACACATTTAAAATTTTTGTCCACTGCGTTTGTTTAAAATACTCGGCAGAATTAAAAAAAAATGTTCGAATAACCACTCTCCATCTAGTACTTCACAAATGGTTGACTAAATCAACATATTCTCACATTTCTTCAAACAACTTGTGGTGGAAAGAGGTCTCGCAGTAATTCCATTGTAATCCTGGCAGTATACGATGTGGCACCATCTTGTTGATACCACATGTTAATCAATCCCAAAACATGCAGCCCTCTGACAGTTACCGTTACGCCGTTTTCAGTTTCAAAGAAGTAAGGTCCAATGATTCGTCCTGACCAAACTGCACACCAGACTGTCACTTTAATAGATGCAAAGGTGACTGATGAATAATTTGGGGGTTTTCCATTGCCCAGAACCGACTATTCTGTTTACTCACATGTCCTTTCAAATGAAAATGTGCCTCATCACTCATTATGATTTTTTCATGAAAATCGGGGTCGTCACGGGAGAGCTCTAACATCGTATTGTCGTATGTACGGCGGCGTAAATGGATTTGTGAAAGGAGCTCTTGTGTCAACTGAATCTTGAATGGAAACAAATGCAAATCCTTGTGCAAAATTGTGACCAGAGATGTTCTTTGAAGACTAAGTTCCCGAACACGGCGTCGAATTGAGGTTGATGGATTGTTTTGAACACTTTCTTGAGCAGCAGTAATGTTTTCTGCCGATCTTGCAGTACGTTGTGGTCCATGCTTGGCCCTATCATCTACAGACCCTCTTTCTTCGAATCATTCACTATTCGATAAATAGTGCGTCTTGTTGGCACATTATTTCTCCCACAAATTTCACGTAACTTCCTCATCGTCACAGTAATCGGTGATTGATTTTGATAAAGTGTTTTAACGATTAAAACACGTTGGTATATCGAATGTTTTTGCACAATAAATTTGTCGCTTCTCTACTTCACGACTGCCAAATATGAACAGTCAAGGCTAATTTTTACCAAAATGGCGGCAAAACAAAGTAGTATGTATACCTTCCCGACGGACGCCCTGTAGTTGCACTAAATTTACTCAAAATGGACAGCACCGCCACGAGGTTTATGGGAGGTTCCCTCCCATACAAATTTACCGAAATTCCAAATTTCAATCATTCCTCTGCAGTTTCCAAATGCTAATTTTTAGTAGTCTAAATTTTTCTCCATTACATTGTTTTATAGTCCACTATAAAATTGTGGAAAATCGATCGAACAGCTTATTTATCCTATGTATTCTTACCTTTGTATCTTCCATCGATTATATGAAATTCGGACAAATTCGTCACTCATCATGTGTTTGGTAAACTGAGTTCTGAGATGCCCATTCTGGTGCTTTGTATACAAATTACCACGATTATCGAAATTTAAAATTACGCTGTAATTATGCTGAAGTTAATTTAATTGTTGTCAATTATATTACGTTACACTGCTGGGTAAAATGTGGAAAAATCGAAGAAATAACCACCGCTGATACTTTCCATACAAATTACATAACTTAGGTCATGCATTTCCAGATTCGTGTCTCTCATTCAATTGCACAATATTCAGTATAAATGAGCAAGAATAAAGTATCAATTATTCAATAAATTTTTTCACAATTTACTCAGCATTATAACAAAATATAACTGACAAGAATTTAAATCGATTAATTTCATTGGCATTATAAACTAAATACAATGAGCAAACATTTTAGTTACTGCAGACTACGGATGTTACAGGAAAGTGAGTGTCGTAAATGTACGAGTATTCCTACCAACCAGAGAGGTAATCATCCTTCAGATTTAAAAACGCATTTGGTCAAAACTTAGTGCTAAGTAGTTTAAATGCTTTCTTCTGGGTATTAAATTTCCACGATTTTCAATTCTTAAATTCATTCCGTGAAATTACTAAACAGTGAGTTGTTTTGTTCCATACAAATGATCGATTTAGCTCATATATTCTTAGCTTAACATTTTTCCAGCAGAAGAATTTCAGCAAAAATTTATACGCCTCGACTCATTGACAAACAAAGTTTTGAGAATACAAATGGACGGCATTGCCCGCCCTTACTGGTAACTCTCATACAAATGACCAATTTAACTTATGTTCAAATATATTTTGTTTGGTTCCATAATATTCAGTCAAATTTGATGAAAGCTAAGCGTATGGTAAGACGGTGCCTGAAAATTAAAATGAAACGCATTGGTACCGCTCATGCAAATTGACCGGTTTTTGAAAATTCAATTTTTCATCTGTAACATCTAACTAGCAGCATACAATAACTTAGATATTAGTCCATTGTATTAATTTATGGTGCTTCGAAAAACGTGTGAATAACACTGTGGAACATTTTTGGGGTTTTCGTCTGGGTGGTGAGAAATTCCAAGTCAGGGTGATGGTATACATAGTAGTATAGTAAAATCCTCAAAGGGTTTCGCGTTCGTATGTGTCAGTTTTTTTATGACCTTTTACATTTTTTCCTTATCTTGATGTTTTTTAAAACTTTGGCAAAAACGTAGTTTGACATAACTCGAGAACGACTAGTTCGATTTTGCTGAAACAAATTGAGAAAAATTAAGAATTACATTTCCTTTAATCCATTCATATACTGTTTCTCTACCAAATCAACATTTTTGCAATTATAAATAAATTTATAAATTATAAATAATTTTTTTTTTTTTTTTTATTCATATAAATCCCAAACGGAAAAAAGTGTCAAGTCTTATAACTTTTACGTAAGGCCACATAACCTATAAACAAAATGCGACATAGATCATAGAAATCGATTAACGCATTCTGCTTTTATTCAAAATTAAGAAAAGGTATGAATTTCAAAAATATGCTCGAGATATGCTCAAAATTCCTTGGAAAAAACATTGATGATTTTTTGTATGATTCTCAGAATTAAAAAAAAAAAGTAATAAACCAAAGGTTATTTGATTTTTATGGTTGCTGTAAAAAACTGAAAAACGGTCATAAATGTGCGCGGACAATTAAAAGGAAAAAAGGAAAGTGCACTTTTGTAATTATTTGGATTTTTTTCTGTTGGCTACCTGCATGATTTTTTTACACAAATTGCACCCACATTCATGTGTGGTCATGTTTTAGAACGTCAGTAAAATATTGAAAAATACGTAGTATAAATAGGTGTTCATTGTTCGATTTTTGTCATTCATTTTGTCATAGAATATGGAACTGTGCAAGCCAGATATAAATAGCTTTTGCTGCTGCTACGGTCAATATGTCTCAACACATAAAAAAAGGAGAAATTTCAGTACTGATTTTGTTCAAATATACGAGATGTACTTCAACCAAAATGTTATAGTGAACAAAAATTGGGTGCCAAATATAGTGTGTAAAAGCTGCTACAACCGTCTAATGGATTGGAAAAATAGAAGACGTGCAAGTATGCCATTCGGTATTCCAATGACTTGGACTAATCCTGGCGAAGGTCACAATGCATTGAATTACTATGCATGTGCGAATAAAGGAGCCGCAAAAAGGATAAGAAAATCGTATAATTACGTTGGTGTTGCAAGTGCCGCAACACCATTGCCTCATTCGGACCACATTCCTGTGCCAAAAGCTTCTAGCCCAGATATTTTATCTTCTATGACTGCTCCGGCATATGATTTACGTGATGATCCCCCATATGAGCCTGATGATAAAGAATTTTCAGGAGGTGCAGAAGGGCCAGCAGTGGAGTCACACATTGACATTATGTGTGGTTCAGAAACAGATGACAGCGATGAATGCGATGCCAATAGTCTCGAACAACCACCATCGAAAAAGTCTAGGCAATATTTATTAAAATAAATAAAAATAAATAAATAAAATAAAAATAAAAAATTATAAAAATGTTTACTTTATTTTCTTAGTAGTTTATGGCCAGAAGTCTGAAGTTCTTGGGGAAAATTTATAAAAAAACGCGATAAATGACACTTTTTTGAATAAAAACAAATATCAATATTCTTGTCAAAATGGGACACCTTCACTTAATTGTAAATAAAAGCAGAACGCGTTAATCGATTTCTATGATCTATGTCGCATTTTGTTTATAGGTTATGTGACCTTACGTAAAAGTTATAAGACTTACCACTTTTTTCCGTTTGGGATTTATATGATTAAAAAAAAAAAAAAATTTTTTTGACAAAATTTTCTTCATAAATTTATTTATAATTGCAAAAATGTTGATTTGGTAGAGAAACAGTATATGAATGGATTAAAGGAAATGTAATTCTTAATTTTTCTCAATTTGTTTCAGCAAAATCGAACTAGTCGTTCTCGAGTTATGTCAAACTACGTTTTTGCCAAAGTTTTAAAAAATATCAAGATAAGGAAAAAATGTAAAAGGTCATAAAAAAACTGACACATACGAACGCGAAACCCTTTGAGGATTTTACTATACTGACCTAGTACCATCACCCTGACTTGGAATTTCTCACCCCCCAGATTGGCTGTTGTACTGTGTAATCGACCAAATAACTACGCCGTTTATACCTCCCATACAAGCGGTTACACAGAATTCAATCAAACTTGACTTAAATCATGAGGTTGATACAATTTCTATATTGGCTGTATATTCATTTACATGTTTTGACTCCAAGCATACTAGAGCACCAAAGCAGAAGGACGTTGGTCAGTTCATCCATATACCATACGGTAACTTAACAGATCGATAATCTCGGCAAAACCACAATTAAAAATTAATCGCCGCCCTAATGTTTGTAGTATGTACAAATGAGACCAAACAATGAGATCAAACAACAACAACAAAAAAAGAGCATCACCAGCAACATCTATGTTCCTTAACTTCTTGGCTTTTGTTATTCTATTGTTGTCTATTTGTAAGATTTGTACTACCGCAAGTCAGTTAGATGGCTGAAAAGAAAACGATTCCACTTTTTATTGTGACTAAAATGAATGAATGAAAAACTAAACAATAACGTAACTGCAAAACGTAAACCCCTTAACTGGAAATACAATGCTTAATTATAAACATTAAGTTGAAAACATTTAGATCCCATTTCCTCCACAAAAGCAATGACCAAGAAATAAGCTTATATGTAACGAACAATCAAATCAAGCGCGACATTGAAAAGGGTCGTCCACTGCTCTTGTGTGAATTCACACAGAGGACAATGTGTTGAATACGTTGTGGCCCATGAAAAATAAATTATAAAATAAAATATATATATATTAGGAGTTGTTTACGGCTTAAATTTACAATTAGCGTCGTTAATTTCACACAATTTCTTTAAGCAAAATAAACAATAGAACTTACAATTTTAAAATTAATTTTTACGTGAAAAACAATGCAAATCATTCCCTTTCAATAAATCCGTTTTCCTCATATTCAGCCGGACTGGGATGAACGACGACTCAGAAGTGTTGTGTCTCTAACTACAATTTTCGAAAACCATGAATTTGATGTATTCTTGAAGAATAACCATAAATAGACTCCACTGATATGACCTACTATAGAGTAGTGCATAAGCAACGTTAAGATTTGATCAGTGAGTACATTTTTTGCTTAAGTCTTTTTTTCGTCTCTTTACAGAATTAACTAAATGATACTTAGGAAATTTATGATGGAAAGGCTGAGCGCAGAACAAAGAACCAAATTTTACTTTGAAAGTCAGCATTCGATTATTCAGATCATATCGAAATTTCTTTCATGTTCAAAATGCTTCTAGCTCTCCAACAATTTAACGATTGGTTCAGCGTTTTGGGCAACAAAGGACTGTCTGTGATCTACCGCGTGCTGGAAGACCTCGTGCAGTTCGAAATGTTGTGACCATTGCTCGAGTGCAAGCAAGTAATGAGAAAAACCCCGAAACTTCCACCAAGCAAAGTTCTCAGCAGTTAGAGATGTCTATGCGGTTTTTGCAAAGAATTTTAGATATGTTACATCTTTTCCCATATAAGATGCAATTGCTTCACGAGTTAAAACCAAGAAATGCACAAGAACGCATTCAATATAGTCGCCGCTAACGTTACTTATGCGCCACCCTTTATAACAAAGACACGTCTTAATAAACAATTTTTCATTTTTCCTTTTTCTTTTTTTTTTTGAGGCAAATTTTAGCTGTGGCTATGGTTTCTCAAACTGTTTTCCACATGCAAATAATCAGAAAACTTTGCAGAATCTCCCAAGAAGCGATTTACTACCCTTGAGTAATTAGTTACTGGTAATGCCAACATTACACAACGGGGACTTGAGTTAGATATATTAGTGACGACGTCGACGATTAGTTTGATGCACCTTAGATAAATAACATCAACTTGTTTTACAACAGCCAAGTGATTGTCCATACTCCGATCTCTAAGATCCAATGTGGTGTCCTGGGAAGCCGCTTATCTTAAATATACGAGACGTTATAAGGAAAACACAAGAGGAAAGAAAGAAACGCTATGTCCCATCTCTCATTCATGAGAAGTAAGGAAATTTATTTGTTGGTTGTTTACCTGGAATATTTGGACTCTTTACACGGGAGATGCCGCTGTTTGACCAGTAAATATTATTTACAAATACAAAGCTGAGATCATCCAGAAGATGCGACGGACAGGACTGTGGCACACTCGGTGCAAAAACTATAACGTCTGCTTCGGTTATAGCAATAAAAATTTGCTGTTTTTAGGCAATCGAAAAAATAATTTTTTTAAAAATCCTGTTATCGGGTATTCGACTGGCGAAAAACTGTAGGCCGGTTTCTTTCGATTTTCCTCTATGAAACAAAATTAAAAGAAAAAATATACAATTTTTGCAAGAAGGTACGCATTATTATTATGAAAGACTAATAAGTACGTATTATTATTATGAAAACTGTATTTACGACATTTTAAATCTATTGACAAAAATAATTGTTATTGAACTATTTTGCTTTTCAAATTTCCAAGCCAACCAATGCCAAGTTTCCATTACATGAGCCAGAAATGTACGAATTTCTTTTAGAGATGCCATATAATCGTAAATGTATATAATTTTCAGCAAACACGAGATCGTCCTTAGAATGGACACCTCTTTGTAGAGTAGTTGCCACCTACTATCATAAAGGGAATGATGAATGAACGAATGCCGAACATTGAATAAAATACAATATATTTCGTTGTCCGATATCATTTTAAAAAGCAGTTCTCAGAATCAGAGGTGTACGATATATTCAAAGTACTATATTTTAGAGGCGATATTTATGCATTCGTTTAAAGAAATGTTGTGCAAAGCTAATGGATAATAAAATGCTGTAAGTTTTGAAGTCTATATTTTACGGATGTTTGTATTGATTGTAAATCAATTACTCACATTTTCGACATTTTTGATATTATCTCATTTCTGCAACAAACATTCAATATTTAAGATACGAATACTGTTAAAAGTGACTTTATAAAAAAATGCTGCAAACTAATTTCTCACATACAGGTTTTTAGTAGCTACATTAAGTGGTTACAAATCCGCCGATCCGGCAAGACTTCAGCTGTTAAATACCTCTCATCTAAAGTGATATTTATTTAGTAAAACGTTTGCCATTTATGAATATGGATCGTCTAACAACCGAAAAATGGATGAACAGAAAAAATGGTCCAAACTTACTATAAATGTGGTGATTTAAATTTGTGCACATTTCGTGCATTACGGGGTGATTATGGTCGTCGCAATCGACTTACTGTGCAAGGAATTGGCAATATTATAAAGGAATTTAAAGAAACTGGAAGCGTGAAAAATTAGATCAGGCCTGTGCATCATCGCTAAGAAGGGATTGCCCAAAATATCTTCTGTTAGTGAAAGTTTGGCGGAGAATCCGAAATTCCATTCAGAGCGTTAAGGCCGTATGATAACCGACTTTTTTTCGCCTGCAATCAAAGATTATGAACTAGACGATATGTGGTTTCAACAAGACAGTGCCATGAACCACACCATACGACCGATTTTGGCTTTATTGCATGAGAAGTTTTTGCGATGTCAATTGGCCACCAAGATCATGTAATTTGAGGTCGTTAGACTTTATTGTGGAGCCACGTTAAAGGTCGTGTTTGCGTTGATAATCTCCAAACGTTGGAGCATTCGAAACTAACATTCGTTATCAGAGATACTGCCCGAAATATGCGAAAAAGTGATCGAAAACTACCTCCTCTGATGCAACCAACCCAAAGACGGTCATTTAAATGACATTGCATGACTTACGTAATGGCAAAATCCAAGCATTATAATGAAATTACAGTTTCATCGAGGTCACAGGTCTACATTTGAAACCGAAAAATGGTTAACCCGTTATGTGGAATGTGGCAGTCACTTCTAGTTAATGAAATGTTGCTGAAAGAAGTTTTGTGTTATGACGTTAGATCTGTTCCAACGTTGTCGTTAATTTTGATTAGGAAACTAGTTTTAAAGCCATGTCAACATTATTAAATATATTGAGCAATTTATACTTTTTTTTATACATTGTGTGGTCATTTTCAAATCAGAAATATAGTTTTCGAAAAACGATCTTAAAAATATGTTCTTTATACTAAAATCTATGCATATGATTGACATCAGTTTATGGAATCAGGGACTTATTACTTTAATAAAGACAACGGCCTGCATCTATACGCTGTAATTATGGTCATAAGCCACATTGTCCATCAATTTGGACCTGAACTGACTAAATAGTCACAATCCGCTTCAAGGATTTATGATTTATGGACACGCCTCAATAGAAGACCAATGCAATGCAGCCAAAAATACAGAGTGTCCGTCCGGAAGGTATACGACTTTGTTTTGCAGCTATTTTGGTCAACATTAGTCTTGACAATTCATATTTGGCAGTCGTGAAGTAGAGACGTGGCAAATTTATTATGGAAAAATATGCGATAAATCAACGTGTTTTAATCGTTAAAACATTTTATCAAAATCATTCATCGATTACTGTGACGATGAGGAAGTTACGTGAAATTTTTGGGAGAAACAATGTGCGCACTATTTATCGTGTAGTGAATGATTTCGAAGAAAGAGGGTCTGTAGTTGTTAGGGCCAAGCATAGACCACAACGTACTGCAAGATCGGCTGAAAACATTACTTTTGCTCAAGAAAATGTTCAAAACAATCCGCCAACCTCAGTTCGACGCCGTGCTCGGGAGCTTAGTCTTCAAAGAACAACTTTGGCCAGAATTTTACACAAGGATTTGCATTTGTTTCCATTTAAGATTCATTTGACACAAGAGCTTCTTCCACAAGACCATTTACGTCGCCGTAAATATGCCAATAGGATATTGCAGCTCGCACATGACAACCCCGATTTTCACGAAAAACATCATGAGTGACGAGGCACATTTTCATTGGAAGGGTTATGTGAATAAACAGAATAGTCGGTTCTGGGCAATGGAAACTACTCAAATTATTCATCAGTCACCTTTGCATCCATTAAAAGTGACAGTCTGATGTGCAATTTGAGCAGGAGGAATCATTGGACTTCTTTGAAACTGAAAACGGCGTAACGGTAGCTGCCAATGGGGAGCGATATCGTGATATGATTGAAAACTTTTTAACGCCACAGCTGCATGCTTTGGGCTTGATTAACATGTGGTATCAACAAGACGGTGCCACATCGCATATAGCCAGGATTACATTGGAATTATTGAGAGACCTCTTTCCACCACAAGTTATTTGAAGAAATCGAAGGAAATGTTGATTGGCCTTCACGCTCTTCTGTTTTGACTGCTCCGGACTTCTTTTTGCGAGGATATCTAAAAACCAAGGTTTATGCAAATAAACCAGAAACGATTGCGAAACTCAAATGTGAAATGTGTGAGAATGTAATGAAAAATGTGCTCAAAAGGGCCCGCATTTGTGAGGCTAACAGAGAAACACATTTATCTGATATTGCATTCCATAAATAATTGCCGACATTAAATAACGTTTATCTATATAAGATCCATTCTCTTTCATTTAATCAAAAACTACAAACAAACAAAGTAGTATACCTTCCCGACGGACACCCTGTACATTACATGAGTGCATGGAAGAAGCGTGCAACCGATGCCACGCCAAGGCATTAAAAACGAAGGTTATAAGAAAGACCCTCTTACCCCAATTTTGTGAAAATTGGCTATAACGGATTACTAGTTACAGTGAGAGTGCACTCAGAAAAAAGGCTCATACTGAATTGTATAACAAATCTATTCAATACCAGCAAATTTTTACTTCAAATGAATAAATGAGATTAGTATGTAACTAAAATAAGTATGCAAATTTCTTCGAATAATTTTTGAGGAAGAATGTACTAAGATAAATTTTACTCAATTTCAGTTAGTTTTGAAGAAATCTGATGGTTCCTCGGTTTCTTCAGATTAATCTTCACCCTCTAAACCTGCATCCGCAGTTCTGATACACCTTTTGACGCTCGTAGGTGTGGATATTGTCCTTATTCAGGGACCTTGAATGAGCGGGGACAAGATCTGCGGATTAAGGACTCCTGATTTTAAGTTAATCTTAAGTACCGGTGAAGGTGTACTCAGATACTCTCTACTTGTAGGGACTAATCGTAATATTTTCCTTCTTCATGGCATACGGCTACTTCCAAATTAGTGCTCTGTAAACGTTGGTGGAAACGGCGAAATCGGCTGGAAAGAACCTGATTGTGGGCTTTTCGCATCACCGTTATATCAGCTTCTGTCTAAGTGGATTGGAAAGGGTTTAAGGAACTGGTTTTCTACTAAACGTCAGAAAAACAAACATGACCAAGTATAAGGAGCCATTTAACAGAAAGTTTTCAACGATACCTGACGTTAATGCCCGGAAAATCGGGCGTTCTATGGACAGGTCATCGGGTTTCATCGGGTAAATTACAAGAGGTGGCTGATACGCTGATTCCATGTTTTCATGAGCTCTTTGTCGGCTGCATTCATCTAACTTACATCCCTAGTCTGTGGAGGGAGACCAAGGTGATCTTTATTCCTAAAGTCATTGGCAGCTACCTTAGGACGAGCAAAAAAATGTTTACAAGTGGTACAAGCTTTTCACAAAAGGTCGTGAATGACGACGCTCGTTCTGGACGTGCCAGCACATCAACAACCGATGAAAATGTTGAGAAAGTGAAGTGAATTGTTATGGAGAACCGTCGAATCACAACTAGAGAAGTTGTTGAGGATGTCGGCATGCAATCATTTCGGAAATTTTGGAGATTGAAGCGTGTAGCAGCGAAGTTCTTTCAAAAATTACTGAATTTTGACCAAAAACAACGTCCCATGAGCATCGCCCAGGAATTGTTGAATGACGTCAACGGTGAACCAGATTTGCTTAAAAGGGTCATAACTGGTGGCGGACCATGGGCATAAGGTTATGACATTCAAACCAAAGCCCAATCGTCCCAATGGAAAAGTCCAGGTAGCCAAGACCAAAAAAAGCATGCTAAGTTCAATCAAATGTCAAGGATTTGCTCACTGTTTTCTTTGATTACCATAGCGAAGTGCATCGGGAGTTCTTATCATAAGGTCGTGCGGTAAATAGATAGTATTACCTTGAAGTTATGCACCGTTTGCGTGAAGCAGTACGAAAAAACGCCCAGAATTATAGGAAAAAATTCATGGCTTTTGCATCATGATAATGCATCTGTTCATTCATATTTGCTTGTGAGAGATTATTTGGCAAAAAACAACACCATTATCATGCTTCAGCCACCGTATTCACCAGGTTTGACCCCCTGCGAATTTTTCCTATTCCCAAGATTGAAGATACCCATGAAAAGATGGCGTTTTGCGACGATTAAGGAGACAAGAATCGAATCGCCGAACACGCAAAACACTTGCGTTATTTATGCCTCTCACAAACAAACTAAATATGCTATATGGATAAAACCGTCAACATATCTTCGAGATGAGATTACCAACATAAAAAAATAATAATCGAAAGTCGAATGCACGTAGCCCGCGAAATTTGAATATTCATCTCATTTTTTGAGCACACCTCGCAGAAGGGGCAGTCGCAGCACTACCAAACCTGGGAGTAAACGTCAGTATTAGGAGGCTAAAGCATGATCTTCTTACGAATAGACGTATCAGGACTAAATTGGGGTCGTCGGACCTGAATAGATTTGTCAGTAGGGAAACACCTCAGAGTGGTGTTCTATCCATAAATCCAAACAAGACCGAAATGGTTCTGTTCACAATGGGGGTACTAAAATTCCTTTCGCGGACTGTGCAAAATAGCTCGGTGTGTTATTGGACAAGAAGCTGAATTTCAAACTCAACATTCTGGACAGGGCGAAAAAAGTCGCAGTGGCACTCTATGTGTGTAAAAGGGCAATAGGAAAACAATGAGTATTAAAGCCTTGCATTGTTCATTGCTTGTATACTGCAGTAACGAGACCGATAATGTTGTATGGAGTTACTGTCTGGTGGAAGGCTCTTGAGAAGTCCACATATTGTAGAATACTGAACAAGAATGTCCGAAGGATGGCTAGTCTGTGCATCAGAAGTGCGCTCCGTACCACTCCATCCAATGCACTAAATGGAATTTTATATTTGCTACCAATGGACATAATGTATGCACTGATGCCTCAAAATTAAATAATCAGGTTGGTTTCGGGGTGTACTCCAAAGACTCAGGGCTCAGTATAGCAAGACGAGTATTGGGGAATGGGGATAGTTCGAAGTTGGTCCCTCTGATTGTTATTCAGTTGGGAATAAGAAGATCCCTCTGCAGAATTTCTCAAGTAGCTCACGACTTTCAACCTTCGGGCAAGTATTCCCTTGTAATGCCATCTGGCATCCGTTTGATGGTAGCTAAAGTGAAAAGGCAACTAGTTAAGAAACCCAAATGGCGTGCTAACACCGATGTGTCTTAGGCCAGTAGGTAACTTCTGCTACTGAAACTCAACTCAGCAGCCCAACACTAGGATTGAATGCAGTGGCCGCTCATCTTAAATTTAAATTATCATGAAAATACCGAAGAAAATGATAAAACGTACACCCCTAAATGTTGACGACCACCGCAATCATTATAAGGACCATGACTTAAGGATGTGCACCTGGAATGTCCGCACACTTTACAGAGAAGGTGCCTCCATCCGGCTAGCAGATGTCCTTGACAAATATGAAGCTGACATTACCGCCATCCAGGAGACGCAATGGACATGACAAGGATGTACTCGGCGTAAAAACTGTGACATCTACTGTAGCTGCCACGCAGAAAGACTTGAATTCGGATGTGGATTTGTTGTGGGAAAGAGACTGAAACACCTTGTCTCGCGGTTTAACATTATAAGTGACCGTATAGCCACTATCCGCATCAAAGCGAAATATTTGGAAGAAGCGTATGACCACTGCCCTGGCCACGACTTTAAAATTGTTCTGGTAGATTTTAATGCCAAAAATAGGAAGGGAAGATGTTCTTGGTCCAACAGTCGGAAAATTTAGTCTACATGGTAACACCTCCGGAAACGGTTTCAGACTGTTTTCGTTCGCTGCGGCTCGTAATATGGTAATAAGGCAACTTGGCTATCTCCTGATCATAACACGAGGAATAAAATTGATCATGTGGTAATAGACGAAAGGCATGATTCTAGTGTCATGGACGTCCGTGTGATTTGTGGTCCTAATATTGACTCGGACCACCACCTGGTTACAGCTGAACAAAAAATGTCAGTAACCAGGCACAAATGAAGCTCGACGTTGCTAGGCTGTATACCCCCGAAATAGCCACAGCCTACTCCACCAAATTTTCTTAACTACTACAACTAAACGCACCTGATCCTGATGTTCCCGACGCACAGTGGCAACATATTGCGTATTCTATGGCAACTGCTGCAAAAACCATACTTGGGCATATGAAACCTCGCTCAGGCAAGCCCTGATACGATGAAGAATGTTGCATGGTGTCTGAGAAAAAGGATGCTGCATTCTGGGCGACGTTGCTGCTAATTGTAACGCGTGCAAGTAGGTATCATTACAAGGAGAAGAGAAGAGAGGCGCATCAACTCTTTAGGCGGAAGACGCGGTTGTGGAAAGAGCGTGAGAGTGAGAAAGTAGAAAGCTACAGGGGTAGAGGTGAAGGCCGAAAGTTCTACCAATGGATAAAAAGTACAGGGTGTGGAACCGGGCTTCCCTCATGTGAGGATAGCGAGGCAAATCTGGTCACAGGTACGCAGAATGTTCTGCAACTATGGAGAGAACATTTTTATAAGCACTTAGATCCGGATGGCAGAACGAGTGAGGAAATCTTCACAATTATTGACGATGGCATAAATTGCACAGCTCTGAGCCAAACAGAGATCAGAACAGCAGTATTGCGGCTTAAGAACAACAAAGCTGGGTTATGACGCAAATGAAGGAATCAGTGCTAGCAGTTTCGAGAGGAAAATACTCCTGAAAATACATGGACCCTTCGTCGTTATCGGAGAGTATCAGCGTCGCATAAATAGTGAGCTGTATGGGCTATATACCGACATCGACGTGGTCAAACGCATTGCTATATAGCGATTGAGTTGGCTGGGCCATGTAGTGTCGATGGACCCAAAAGCTCTGGCACGAAGATTTTTCGACAACGAACTCGATGGACGGCGCAGAAGAGGGCGACCGAAGCTCCGTTGGAAGGAACCGACTTTTCATATACTGTCGAAGCTTGGTGTGATGAATTGGGGGAGAAACGCAAAAGATCGAAGCGCTTGCAATTATTTTCTACTGGCGGCGTATAATAGATAAGGGTGTATATTTCAGTAACCACCTAAGGAGAATATGGTAAGAAGACTACCTGACCACTGTAGTGTTTGTTAGACCGAAAGGAAGGCAGATTGGCTGAGGTATAACGTCTTCACCACGGTGGGGATTAACATGCTCTGACAGTCAAGCCCCATTAAATCTTTGGATTCTGTCTTTCTGAAATCAAAATTAGCCCTCAAATACCGCAGACCTCTTAACGAGATAGCTCAGCATTTCAACATTCACCTTATGAATCCAGGCGAGTTGGAGTCCGTGGGCATGGAGTCTAGCTGCTTACAAGCTCCTGCTGCGAGATACAACATATTCAGCAGCAAATGGTAAGTGGGCGTTTGTTCAAGGAGTCCATAGAACAACATCTCTGCAATTTTCCCGCCCTGGCGAACAAACGGGTGTAAACACTGGGCTCTTATTTCTTTAGGGACCTAGAAGATCTGGACGATATAGATATTGTCCGACTTAAGATCGTCTTGGGCCCTCAGGATGGTTCAGCGGGGGAAATTAGGGACAACCATATCTCCAGTTTCCGTGGTATCTCATTGGACTATGTAGTCTAAGTGAGTCTGTCTATTCAGACTGCCACTCTGACCTAACCTAATCTATGATAGGGAATGTAACGAAACAGCAAAATGAGTATATCGTACACTCCATGTAGAAGTGGGTATAAAAATCGCGAATACGTTAAGGTATCCGAAAATGACATCTGTTGCAAATGTAGGTTAAATAAGCCATCAAATTGCAGGAAATTTGTAAGTTTATTCTTTAGTTCTTCAAGTTTTTATGCCTCATATGCAATACCAACGGTTGTCTTGAATTCATAAGATATTAGAAAATATCTGCTTGCATCTGGTTTATCAACACTTACTCGTAAATCGTGCTTCTCAGAATTATCAAACAAACTCCTGGAAAACAGCTTTTCAAGAAAATTTGACACTTTTATTTAATGAAAAGTAATCCTTATTTGTTATTACTATTGCATTATTAGGTATTAAAAATACAGCATGAACATGGCAAAACTCAAACAATTCTCAGAAAATCAAGAAATCATTTACGAATTTTCAAAATATACGGGAAATTAATAGATTTTATACAGTTTTGCTGCTGAAATTTGGGATACTACATTATAATTTCCTATACTAACTAATTCCAGATTTGTTTATTCTTGAGAAACGAATCATAGTTTGGCAATAAAGTTAGTTAGTCAGTTCTCTCTAATACAGATTTGTGTGTGCTAGAAATTATTTATATACATACATATATATATTTATATTTATATATGTATTTAATTAATGGTATTTGTTGATTCAAATCACACCCTAAGCTTTATATAGGATTTCAGGAATCAAGTGGTCTTTTTAAAATCTCTTAACAACCAATGGGTGCCCATCCGTTCATCAGCTTTAGGGAAAATATAATTAAAAAATCAAGAATGATACAGTTGGCTGCTCAACAACACACTTCACTTCACGTTGGAATGCAGTCAAACTACAATGTTTTTCTTGTACGTTTTGCCTCTCGTTCATCAGCTGCTTTGGGGTTTTCTGCTCAGGGGGGGGCTGTGAAATAACAGCGTCATATGCTCGTTTTGTGTAAGGGGGGTTGAAGTTGGCTAGTCCGGTTTAGTTAAACTTATCACTTAAGCTCTTTTCACAAAGTCGGTGACTTTTTGCTGTCGATAGTAGAAACCACCTTCTAAGAACCGCAAGCGTATTTCATCAATCACTCAATGTGACTCTAAGAATGTTGTAAATAGTTGATGAGGCGATGGAATGCCGCAAAATTACTTTTGTACTTTAGATACATGCCAAACGTGGCTGTGTCTGTTTAGTTTGCACAAGCCACTCACTTTGGTAGATGTATTCTGATATCAAGCCCAATGCCATTCGAAGCTGTGGGCGAAAGATGGGGGGTGAAAAGTTTCACGATTAATTTCATATAAAGTTCACGCATTGTGAATATCAACTAATGAAATTGATGTCAAACTTTCGACGTGTCTTACCTTTTACATTGGATGGGTAACTGACAAGTTAGCAACACCACAGCGAAAATCTGGTCAATCTATTACTTATTTGTGAAAGCGTGAGTACGAGTTGCATCCACCAGAACCGTCAATTTTTATGATGCCATGATGTTGTCTATAATTCAAGTGGAAAATACAGGTTATTCCGTGCTTCAATGCAATTGAATTTGTACAAAACACAAATGTAATGGCTAAAACATTGAGATCAACCTTCTGACTATTGAAAAGCTGATCAAATATCTTTAAGAATTAAATTTGTTACGTTATAGAATTTGAATATATTCAAAGGATATGTGATAAAAATACCATCTATATATGTATATATAAAAATCAATTGCTGTGCGTTAGTCTCGCTAAAGCTCGAAAACGTTTGGACCGATTTGGCTCATTTTGGTCTTAAATTATTGGTAGAGTATTCCGGATGGTTTAAAAGGTTTTATTTGAAGTGATAGATGGCGTTGGAGATGAGATTTTTGCAATTAATTTTTTTTTACCACATCGAGCTAATTGAATATGTAATTGCATTAGCAGAAATCAATTAGATTTCTATTTGTAAAAGTAAACCAAATTTTTTTTGGTAATGGGAACTAATTGTAATTAGTTTTACAATTAGAACAAAAATTTCAATTATCTAATGGGAATTAGTTGAACTAATTCTAATTGTTTAATGAATTAGAGAATTTCACAAAAGAAGGTTAATTAGCAATCATTAGCATTATCTAATCATTATTTAACATCTATGCCTATATGTACTATCTGCTTCAAAACATAACGTGCTACACTAACTCACAACCAAATATGTCACACATACATTGCATTTGTTGCATGATGTCCAAAATCGCGAACACAAATGAAGTGGTTGCAAGAATTTGATAATTTCTAACTACTCTTCTTAAGCAGTGGTCCAGTATCCCGATCGTGCGGAAGGCCTGCAACATAAGTGGAGTATGGTGGTAAGTTCGATCGAACCAAGGCGAACATAGTTAAAAATAAACAATCACTCTGGCCTTGATATTCTCTGTAGACACAAATATAAAAGAGAATATATCTGAAAGCTAACACATTTTTTCATATTACGTTTATTACTCTTCGCCACAGAGTATAGATTGGCGCTACTCTTTTTCCACTTTATCATTTGAAAATGTGCTCTCAGAAGATTCTCTCTTTTAATTGGAGTCTACATAATAACTGTGTTGTGATTATCCCAATGCTCTGTATCTATTTTCTCTCGAATTATTCTCTTGGAGTGTTTTGATGAATTAATTTTGATTAATTTAATTTTGCTATTTCTTGCGCATACGTTTCTAGTCTTAGAAAACAAATAAATATTAACTTATTAAGAACTGGTGTAAATAAAAGGAAAAATATACATTTGTCTTAAGTTGTAATGATTCCAAGATCGGTATGAAAGACATGTAAACATTTTTTTTACATGAACAAGATTTTTAATATTCTATAGAACAATTTTTTCCTATTTGAATAATATATTAATGTTCATATTATATTACATTATTTTATTGTATTATTTTTCCGTTTTGTTTATTAGTTGAATAAATTGTTAAATATGAATTGCTACGAATTTTTCATATGTTTTCTTACGTTAAAGGAATGAAAACCCAAGGTAACGAATGAGGTCAAATGATGGGATCCTTATAAAAGACCAATTATGCCATAAGGATAATGTATTTCTCAAGGACATGTAGGAGAGTATTTTCTAAAAAGACGGACGAAGAATGAGTTTCTAACAGTTATACCGATGATTTTTTTTGAATATTGTACATCTTTAAACACATCGTAATTAAAAAAAAGGTAGGGAGTCCATAATAATAATTTTTGTACTGGAGAAATGCCTTGGCTGGAGAAGGACACGAATCCACCACCCGAATGTTGCTAGCATCCAAAGGCTCTAGCACTACTACCTCGGCTCAAATTCCTTTGGTTACGTTACAAGTACGGGTATCAAACCCCACATCCATTCATCAGATTGTTCATGAGATGTGGAAATTTATATAGTTAGGTTGTATGAGCAGTATCGCTCCCCCTCCCCTAATCTTAACCTAATAATAATTGTGATTTCGTGGTCAATTTGTATTTCATTAATATACATTTTTATGCCATTGGCTACTGTTACTTTGGCCAGTAGAATAAATTTTTTAAAACTGGTGTAGAGCCGCCCTCCTTATTAGGAAATGTTTCTTCCTACATCACCGAAGTTCATGAGATATGGCCGTTCAATAAGTTAAATGGTGTGAGCGGTGTCATGATTTTTTCCAATCCTAACCTAATATACTATATGGCAATCTCGTCGTTGTTGGTAACAAACTGTTTAATTTTGATAATGATCAATTGGTTACTTTGATCACTTTAAGAGAATTTCAGTAAGCGTCGGTGCACTGTCTGTTCTTTATTCGAACATTTCTTTCTTATGTCAGTAGCTTACATATCGAATCTCATCTGTATACCTCATATGGTTCATTAGATATAGCCGTTCAAAATTGTTATTTGTATGGGTGATGGCACGTCCCTTTGTCCAATCATGACATAATGCAATCCATGATTCCTTCCAGGGCGACGTAAATATACTCTGAAAGTTTCATGGCAATCGGTTCATTCGGAACAAAGCCACAAATATATAAACATTCAAACATTTAATTTTATTCACATAAATTACAACAGGGAAAAAGTTAAGTTTATATTACAGATTATACCAGAGTAAATTTCGATAAGTTGTTCAATTTTGAAGGGAGGTACCGGAAGGAGAATGACGATACTAAATGCATTAAAAACAGATTAGGCTATGCTAAGTTTTAAAAATTATTGTATCTGCACCAGCCAGATAGATGGGCATCATGCAATCGACTTAAAACATCTTGGAACGCATTAGCTCAAGAAATAATAGGTGCTTTTAACGCTTGCTTCTGTGTTGTATACTTTTATTATATTAAAAAGCAAACCTTTAGTACTCTTGCCGACCACCCAGAGAGTTCGCCACTGCCTAGTATAAAACTGTGCCCAGATAATAATACCAGTTTTCAATTTATACATATGTTGGCAGCACTTTGCCAAGTTCAGAATCATAAATGTCTCTAATGCTACACCTACTGTTGGTTTTGTACGATGCATAGAGGGATTTGGGCGATCTATACAATGTGTAGTTTTTCTTTTGCAATTAAAGTTTTATTTTCTAAGTCGAGTTTCTGCTTTGGAAATATTCAGATTGTTGGGAAAGGCCTTCGGTGAACAGGCTTTGTTGGAAAGAAATGTTTACAAATGGCAGAGAACAATTTGAAAATTGTGTCAGTTCCTGACGACCATCGTCCTCGGTCAGTTAACAACTAGAAACCTTGCTGATGATGCTGACTTTTCAAACGAATCGATCAACTCCATTTTAAAATGCATTTTGCATCTCAGAGTTTTAAAATCTCGATAGGTACTAAAAACACCAAATTTTTTCGAATTGCGTTAAATTGTGTAAAAGGATAAGTTTTGGCTGTTAGCATGTTATAAAGCGAATTATTACAAGAGATGAGATTTGGATATATACGTCTGATTCAGAAATAATCAGCCAATGTCGCTCAAAATTCAAAAATACGCTGACGGGTTTCTTCGATTATTATGGCGTTGTACAATAAGTTTCTTCCGCCAGGTCAATCTCATCAACAAGAGATGAGATTTGGATATATGCTTATGATCCAGAAACAATCAATATCGCTGATGGTATGTTTCTTCCACCAGATAGCGAAAAATTCTTGCTTTTTTGGACTACAATAACAAGTCATCTCATAGACCGCTCCAAAAACACTGTCTTTAATTTGTTGGGGAGACTGAATATGAATCGCACCGCGCTCTGTTGACTATTTGGCATGCCTCTAGGATTGGAAATAACGTTGGCACAAATGTCTCGTATCCTTTGGGGGAACAACTTGAAGACAATGAAATAGATTACGAAAAAGAAATACAGATTTTTTTGAGGAGTAAAAACTGATCTTAGTTCTTACACACACACACACAAATATACACATATTCTAGCAAATGCCAGTTATTTCGTACGCATGATTCTATGTTTTAAGTAAATATTAAACCAGAAATTGAGTTCCTCTTCGATATACTCGTATTTGACACTGCCAGGGCATTGTTATTCCCGATTTCCACGATTCTGACTTCAATGGTTTTATCCTAATTTCGTAATCTTAATTTATTATTTACATTTGATAGAGCTCCTAATAATTATAATTTCAGACAATGCTATTGTGTTACAGCGGCATTTTCGTCTAGACGACGGCGTGGTTTTTGTTCCTCTCGTCTAGGAAAGTTATATTTTTGTGAAATCCGTTATTAAATTGTGAACAGGAGGCAAGAAAAACGTGCTCCTTAAGTTTGGTCTTTCCAGCTCCTTCCTTCAAATCTAGTCTGTATTTTCGTGATGTTACGTAGTAGAATGCAAACTAATCATGAAAATAAACATGATTTCAGATCCTTCCAGGCGGATCTAAGTCTCCCTTCTTCCTTGCTTATATCTTCTGGCGCACGACAACGACCTAAGAGAAGAGCATTGCTGGTTTTAACATTCAGACATTTTCTTATAACGTCTTGACGCCTCCATTCCTCGATTTACCACCAAAAATTAAAAATTCTCGAAATCGCTCTTCATACCTTAACTTAGGAATGTACAATCCCAATTTCATGACTCTACCTTTAGCTATTTCATTCAATCCGGTGTACTAGTGTTGAAAGTATTTCTTCTTTGTAAAATATCCTTACGCCACCCGTTTACGTTGCAGTAATAGTGTTAATGTTAATTTTAGCGATTCCAGCAACAGCCGTATGTTTTAGGAGATGATACCATTAATGTCCTCACTATTTCCTTTAGTTCAGTCCTTTTCGTTAAGTAGCGATTCCATTTTTCTCTCGTTCTTATGAGTTTCATTCCATAAAACACAAATTTCGAAAAAATCGGTTATTCTATTTTCAATGGTAAGCTCTCATCCCCATTTTATGCCCTGAAAATACGAATGTCGCGATTTTTAGTAAAAATCAGCGTACTAATTTTTATAATTCTATGTTCACCGGTTTAGACAGGTCAGTGATACCATTTTATCCTTTTATACCCGTAATGATCCCTTTATGGCCATGAATTTCCATGTCTCCACCTCCAGCGGTTTGCCGCTGTTTACCCTTTACGAGGGATATGGACACCGATTTCCATGATTATAGCTTTTGCCGTTTGATGTGGGTGTTCGTACCATATTTGACCCTTTCTACCCGTTAAAGCCTTTCTCTAAAAGAATACATTTCAAAAAACTTTCTCACCGTATGATTCTATCTCTGGCCGTTTGAAATGAGCAATGAAATCAGGTTTGTTCCTCTTAATCCTATTTTTATCCCTTTTTATAGCGCAAAATTCCGTAGAGTTCACTCGCTACACCGATTTTTTTTAAAACGCGGTTTTTCAAAAATTGCGTTATGTCTGTAAATAATAACATAAGCGAGAATTCGTTTTTTGTTATTATAGATTACGTCATTAAAATATGTAGATGTTGTGATCTAAGCACCGTTTCAAAATTCCATGTTTCAAAAGTTACATCGAATTTCCATAATAGCTATTTCTTGCAAAACGCTCAATGACTCAAAACAACAAAATCGTTAAATCGTTTTTCCTTGAAAGCGCCGACATATATATATATATCCACTATATTTTGTGAGCAAAGAGTGGGTAAGATTCTTATATATATAAGGCATTCATTTAGCAAATGATTTTTTCCCAATAACGATATTATGACACATCATATCGTTATGCTATTTTCTTCTAGTATTGTTTATCATTTTATTACATAATGGAAGATGATGTTTGATTCCAAATAGGTAACACTTTTTACCACAAATTCCGTGAAACAGTGGCATTATTACGAGAATAATTTGATAAAAAGTTAACTTCTCACTTCAAGTGGCATCATCTGTACACTTTGAGATTTCGGGAAAGTCCAAAGTCTATGTTTATTAGCCGCCAATGACAAATTAATAGGAAGCTTTTTGACAAATCACGGCGAAATCAGTGCGCCATACATTTTGGAACTGAACTATCACTGCATTACCAAATGAAAGAACGTTTTGAGTGTTCTTAAAAAGGCCCAATTTTATGTGCAGCGGCGTAAGAATAACGTCATTTAGATCAATTAATGGTTTATTTGAAATGTTTTGTTTTCCTGGTGAATATTCAGTTCTTTTTGGCCACTCAGTTCTGGTGTAATGATGACATGTAGCGCGACTATCCCATAGACAAAGGAAACAACAATATTTTGTCAAACCTTCTTGTATACCTTGTACATATATACTGCTTGTCAACAAACAAATGACCTGAAACAAATTAATTTACAGTTATTTACTATGGTCTATACCATATACAGGGTTGCCCATATTCGACGGACCCATGTTTTAAAAAAAAAAATCAAAGAAAAAAATAAAAATTTGGCGGTTGGCAATCTTATTCATTTAATTTGTTCCAAGTAGATTTGTTTACATCAATTTTTGAATATGATATCTCTCAAATGGCCGCCTCTGGCGTTGATGGCGTATTGTGCCCTTTTTGCAGCATTTTCCATCGTTTTCGCCAACATTTCGGCCGGAATAGCGGCTATTTCTTCACGAATGTTGTCCTTGAGCTCTTCTACGGTCCTTGGCTTGTTAACGTAAACCTTTGACTTCAAATGTCCCCACAAGAAGAAGTCAGCGGGCGTCAAATCGGGCGAACGCGGTGGCCAGTCCAAATCACCACTTTTCGACATCAAACGGCCCGGAAACAAATTCTTCAGAAAATCGATTGTTATGCGACTTGTGTGCGGTGGAGCGCCGTCTTGTTGAAACCAGAACTGCCTCATACGCTTTCGACGAATAATTGGCATCACAAAATTGGTCATCATGTCGCGATAACGCTCCTGGTTGATGGTAACAGCATGGCCATTTTCGTTTCGGAAGAGAAACGGCCCAATGACCGTTTTCGCACTAACGCCGCACCAAACTGTGACTTTTTCGTCATGAAGAGGCAATTCTTGAATCTCCTGAGGATTTTCAGTGGCGTAAATACGGCAATTTTGCTTATTTACGGTCCCATTCAATGTGAAATGGGCTTCATCGGACATGATAATTTTGTTCCAAAATTGCTCGTCATCATCGGCCATTTCGATGACTCGTTGGGCCCATTCCAATCGACGAGGCTTGTCCGCAGGCAACAATCTTTGCGTCAATTGAATTTTGTACGGGAACAAATGCAAATCAACGCGAATAATCCGTTGTAAAGTGGACCGAACCATGTCCAACTGCTGAGAACGGCGTTTTTGGGATGTTCTTGGGGACCTCTCAACACTGGCTCGTACGGCAGCGATATTCTCGGCCGATCGCCTTGG
>JAHXMU010000482.1:0-30614 GCA_019455685.1 Philornis downsi
TTATGGCGTTGCCAGATGGGTCCGTCGAATATGGGCAACTCTGTATTTAGTACAACCTTGCCAGACCGGCGGTTTTGAAACCATTAAATGGGCAACTCTATATAACATAAATATGCTCTGAAAATTTCATGATAATGGGGCCATTAGTTTAGACACCGAATCGGAGCAGAGATACAAATATAGAAACTTTCCATTTTATATATGTATAGGTATATACATATAGATAGATAAAATAAAATCTTATTTTAATTTCAAATATAAACTCTTTACAGATAATTCAAATCTCTCGTTTTCTTTTTACATAATTTTATTTCATCACTTTCAGTTCATTCAGACTCTGGGCAGAAGTATTTCATGTATCGGCCAGTGGCGCCGGTACAGTCAAGTGGCAACAAGTGTCAGAAGATTTGGTTCCTGTTAACATTTCATGCATACAAGATACACCCGAGTGTGTGTTTCATATTACAGCTTACAACAGTCAAGTGGATAAGATTTTAGATGTAAGACTCGTGCAACCAGGTGAGTTACAAGAAAGTCTGCTAAAAATCTGCTGTAACACAATTCAAGCAATTGTTCAACCTTGTTCTAGGTACACGTATTGGCCAGGCCTCAGAATGTTTTGTCTATTGGAAAGATCCCATGACAAATGATACATGGGGTCTTAATTTTACATCTCCCATCGATGCTAAACAATTTCGCGAGTGCTGTGTAAGTATTAACCTAAAACGGTAAAGCAAAGCCAACTTGGAACAAATATATAGCACAACAACAACTACAACTACAACAACAGTCACTACAATTCCAACTACAACAACAACTACGACAACATGACCCTCAACACCAAACCTTCCTACCACCAACATCACCACCTCCAACCAGAACAACTACAACAACAGCAAGGAACGCTGTAGCACCTCTTCCTGTCCGGACACCAAAAAAACAAAAAAAAACAGCTCGAGTCTCTTCTATCTCTTCTATCCCCCGCTCGCTTTCTAATCCCCGCTTCATCCATGTTTGCTTTGCTTTAACCGTGTATTGGCAAGGTTCCGAGTGCTATAAAACCAATCCCACCGCCAACAAGAAAAGAAAAGTAAAACGAAATTAAGTTTCCCAATCAAATGACTACAATTCGATCAATCAATCAAAAGCGATTTGCAAAATTTGTCAACTTTAAACACTTTCATTTCTCGTGTCTTTTTCCATAATCTCATATTTCATTGGTGTCCTTTTTTGTTTGACTATTTTTTTTTTATTATTTTCTTAAGGTTTGCTAACAGAACAATGAATTTTCGTGGCGCCAAAAGTTAAATCCGCAATAAAATTGCTTAATCATTCATTTGTCGCAATTGAATCGCTTGAATTTGTAACCGTCTCAATTCGTAAGTCTGCCAAGAATGACCAACTGTTGACTCCATTACATATATTGAATTGAATCAAAGTTGGGCAGGAAGTATCAGATGCGTTTTGTTACAAGATAGTACAGGATGGGCCATAAGGGTGTTGGCAGTTTAAATCTTCAATTTCTCGGTAACGCGCGGCGCAGGGTGGCGGGGGTATATGTTGTTCGCTGCGTCGCTTCCTGGAAATTTAGTCGCCATGGAGCCGTACACGGGAGTGCAGCGTGCACTTTGTGTCCGAGAGTATTGCGAAAACAATAAATCAGTGATTACTGCACGACGTCTGTATCGGCATGAACACGGTTTACACGATTTAAGTGAAGTTCCAAGCGCCAATGTGATACGAAAATGGACCAGAATGTTCGAAACAACCGGCTCAACAGTACCAATTACGGTTCGTGGTCGCCCAGTTTCTGCAAGATCAGCCGACATTGTGGAGTGTGTTCGTGTTAGACGTGACGTGACGGTTAGAGCGAACAATTATTGCAACATGCTAGCAGACTTTTTGTTGCCAGCTTTGCAAGGACTTCAAGGCAATACCTCGAGGATGTGGTTTCAACAGGATGGGGCCACATGCCATACGGCTAGGGTATCCATAGAGCTGCTGAAAAATGTTTTTCCTGGAAAACTCATTTCGAAAAGGGGGGATATTGAATGGCCCCCACGTAGCCCCGATCTCTCTCCATGCGATTATTTTCTATGGGGCTACCTCAAATCGGTAGTCTACGAGAATAATCCGACCAATTTAGAGCAGTTGAAGAGGGACATTATTCAGGAAAGTAACAAAATACCGAGAACAACTTTTCAACGAGTTTTCTAAAATTTGCGACTTCGGTTCCAATAGTGTCAAGCAGCCGAGGGAAGCCATTTGGACAACATTATTTTTAAGTCTTAAAAATTCCCATGCTTCTACTTTTTAAAAATACAAATATATTTTTTTTATGTTTTAAACCGCCAACACCCTAATGGCCCACCCTGTATAAGATAAGAGGATACCATTTAGTGGCTAGCGAGTTTTACTCTTCCAAGTCTTCTCTATATATACTCTTCCACTCTCTCTATACTTAAAAATCCACATCTGTATGTCGTCTCTTCCGCCAATTCTGAAACACCAGCCCGACATGATAAATTTTTAGCAGCTTCCAAAATATGTCCTTTCCAATCGACAAACGCTAGTACATTCTGTCAAAAAAGTACCGGCAATTGATCAATAAAACGCAAAACGTTTATTATTAATTCGAATTTATTGTATCGCCTTTACATTTGGCCCCTTCCAAAACGCCGACTTGAAATATAATCATTAAAACACTTGCAAAACATTTTTTTCGGAGAAGACTTCAATTCTCCCCGCGAATTCTCTGTTAGGTCTTATATCGACTGCAAATGGCTGCCACGAAGTGATAATTTGAATTTTGGCAAAAGAAAAAAGTCAGCTGGAGTCATATCACGTGAATACGACCACCATATTCACCTCGCCTTTTTCGTCGAATTTACTGTCCCAAAACGCCGCATAGTACTAAAATAATTTTCTTTATTTAGCGTCTGATTTTCTGGCTAGTATTCCAGATGCATAACACCGCGATAATCAAAGAAAACAGTCAACATTAACTTGACTTTCAATCGATTTGGACGTGTTTTTTCGGTTTCGGCTCAGATGGAAAGCTCCATTCTGAAGCTTATTGACCGGTTTGCATGTCAGATTCGTATACACATGTCTTATGATCAGTAATACTGCGTTTTATAAATAAGTGCTTAGCCTTCGTCGAGCAATTTGCCCTCTCAAACGTCACGACGCAATGCCCGAACAATATTCTTTATTTATCGTCTGACCTTGCGGCAAGAATTTCGAGTGCACAACACGGCGATAATCGAAGAAAACAGTCAACTTTCCGATTTAGACGTAATCGCTGTCGATTTTGATTGAGTTGGAAGGCGTCATTTCGAATCTTGTTGACAGGTTTGCATGTCAAATTCGTATATTCATATCAAATCGTCAGTAATAATGCATTTTATAAATGTGGGATCGAAATTTACCTATTCAAGCATGTCTTTAGCCACATATTACCCTTATAAGTTTTCATACCCTTCGAAACTTGTCGAGCGGCAAAATATTTCATATCCAAACTATCGTATAAAATGTTACGAATCGTTTCATGATTCTCTCAAACTTGAGCGACGATTTTCAGTCACCATTTCCTTCACTTTATCGATATTAAATTTGATTGCAGATGCTGATAGCTGACCAGAGAGAGAGAGCAAATCGCGGCACACGAAATTCCATTTGCAATACAAAATTTGAGGCAAATTTCTTATTCGTTACTTTAATTCATTATAAAAATCGGAAAACACATTTAAAATGAACTAACAAATATGAACGTTATAAAAAACCGAAACGCCAGATGGCGCTCAAACACCGCGTCAGTATAGAAAATAGTTGTGCCACAGCAGCGATAAAAAGAATATTGACAATTAGTCTAAAAGAGCTTTCTGAATGAGCAATTTATGGTAGTTTTTTGGACAGAATGTAAGTTCAAAAAGTTCCAGTTGATCCTATAATACTAAATTGAACTGGCTGTACAAATGGCGTTTCCTTATTTGCTAGGAATATTAGCTGAAGTACTGACAACTATGAATCAAATTCTCGAAACGTATTATCTATATGTTTTAAAAAGTCATATACGAGTACACAGCAATGTCGTCTGTTCCGTCAAGTTTCATGTAACAGCGCGTCTCAAAAAAATCTTTTTGGCTTAAAAAGGTGCCCCTTTGGAGCGATAAACTCTAGTATATTTAGATCAAAGAGCTATTTTTGTCGTCGTTGCTGGTTATTAGATGTCAAAACTGAGGTAACAAATTTACCATTTTCATACATTTTAACTTGTTAACATTTTTTATAGCCAAAAATTTCAATCAAACTTACATTTATATTCTTTTATTTAATTTATTTATGTTCACTCATACAAAAAATATAAATACTTCGAGTTGTTTACAAAATGAAAAATGTATGATGCCCCAAAAACACCCTGAAAACGCTGCATACAGCATTTTTTTCATTTAGCTTTTTTTGTCGCCCTATTTTTCAAAGAACGTAGAAATGTGTTTAAAAAATAAGGTGGATTTTCATTTTTCTCAAAAAATATTTATTTCCTCGTATTTATCAATTTTTATTTTAACTCCTTCAAAGTAGTCCTCCTCAGATATAATACACTTCTACCAGCGTTTTTTCCAATCCTCGATGCAGTACTGATATTCACTTTTTGATATGTCCTTGAGCTCTTTCAGCGATTCGGTGTTTATCTCCTCAATCGTCGCAAAACGCTGTCCTTTATTGAGTGTCTTCAATCTTGGGAACAGGAAAAAGTCGCAGGGGGCCAAATCTGGTGAATACGATGGCTGAGGTATGATAGCGATGTTGATTTTGGCCAAATTATCTCTCACAATCAAAGATAAGTGAGCAGGTGCATTATCCTGATGCAAAAGCCATGAGTATTTTTCCACAATTCCAAGCGTGTTTTCGTATTGCTTCGCGCAAACGACGCATAACTTCAAGATGATACTCCTTATTTACCGTGCGAGCTTGTGGTAAAAACTCCTGATGCACTACGCCACGGTAACCGAAGAAAACAGTGAGCAAAACCTTAACATTTTAACGAACTTGGAGTGTTTTGTTTGGTCTTAACTCTCCTGGACTCTTCTATTGGGACGATTGGGCTTTGGTTTCGATGTCATAACCATACGAGTATACCCATGATTCGTCACTAGTTATGAGCCTTTTAAGCAAATCTGGATCATCGTTGACATCATTCAACAATTCCTAAGCGATGCTCATGCGGCGTTGCTTTTGGCCAAAATTCAGCAATTTTGGAACAAACTTCGCTGTCACACGCATCATGCCCAAAATTTCCGAAAAGATTGCATGGCATGAGCCAACCGATATGCCGACATCCTCAGCAACTTCGCCAATTGTGATTCGACGATTCTCCATAACAATTTTCTTCACTTTCTCAACATTCTCATCGGTTGTTGATGTACTGAGGCGTCCAGAGGGAGCATCGTCGTTCACATCTTCTCGATCTCCTGTGAAAAGCTTGTATCACTTGTAAACATTTCTTTTTGATTCAAAGTACTCTCACCGTATGCCACTGTCAGCATTTCAATTGTTTTTTTAGCACTTAATTAATTTAATTTGATGCAACTTCTTTTACCCATTTTTTTCGATAGCAGAAAATCGACGAACACGCGAAACACTTGTCTTATTTATGCCAAACAAACTAAATATGCTATCTGGATAAAACCGTCAACATATCTTCGAGACGAGTGTACCAACGTAACAAAAAATAATAAACGAAAGTCGAATGTACGTAGCCCGCGAAATTTGAAAATGCACCTTTTTTTTGAACAAACTCGTATGTACACAATTGTTTTTTCTATATATTTATAGCTGCGCTTTACCGTGTCGTGTTGGTACACATAGGTCTTCTATCTTCAAGTATTGTATGGTTCCTAGACCATTACAATTAATGTTCGATAGAGGGAGTCCGAGTCATTTCAATTAAAGTGGTTTAGGTTACTTAAAGTTTCGAAACACTGTTCTGTTTATAATCCGAAAATAATAATAAATTCATTTGCATAACATGAACGGGATAATGGGAAAGCTTCTCACATTCGGTGAGCTTACCTAGACGCATTTTATTTGTCGACCTATTTCTATTAGCGACGTTTTTGAACGTCAGTTGGAGAAGGCTTTGCTTAACCTATCTTTTACCCAAATGTTCGAAGTGTTTATCTGACATACTGGGGCCACATCGCTCAGAAAAAAATGTTATGGTTGTGTCATAAGCATAAGCAAAAGTCGCGGTTCTAATTGTTGTCTAAGGTGGGTCACAAAGTTTTTAGATAACAATATAAAAACAGATACCCACGAAGTAATGCGGTATAGCACAATAAAATATATGGCTGTCATGGATAGTTCCCTTATGCTCATTATACTGGGTGGATATTTACAGACCTCTCTACAGTGGAACCCAGTGTATTCACAAATTTTCTTTAGTCATTACCGTCCCCAATGTTGTTCGCGAAACTATTTCTTGCGATTGCAGTTTTCAATGAAAGTTAGCAAAAATCATTTTCGTAGAATATTTAAATTATGTGTATTGAATATTAAATCATCCCTTTCGTTCTAATTTTATTAAAAAAAAAATCATGAAAATGCACTGCTAGCAGTTCAAAACATTTCACATATTTTAACTGGCGTTACCGAAGACAAAAATATTCCCTCATCAATTTTCATATGTGGTCTCTTTTCAAAATAATTTTACAAAAATATTATTGTAAAAAAACAATTTTCCGCTTAAAATGTTCTACAAATACACTGCTAACATCATGGGATATCCTGTGTCTCCTTTTTCCGGAGATACTTTTCTTTATTTTTTAAAACAGGTCAAAATATTCGACAAATGTATTTTAGAATATGGGTGTAGGGGCTCGGACACACGATCATATGAAAAATCTATAGCGAACGAATGATAGCGATTATTAAGTACTAACCTGAATGAACTGATTTGCCTGGTAAAGTACATTTCTGGAAAATTCATTTATTCGGTTGGTCACCATTCAATTCGGTCAGTCATAAGTCACTATAGGCAGACTTCGAGATTTGATTTCTGAAGGGTATCCCAACAAGAACGCAAGATTTAAATTTTAAATAAAGCACAGATATTTAAAAAAAGATCTTGAAACTTCATTATATCGTAAAGTAGGCAGAATGAGGTAAAGTATGGAACAACACATCGGGCAGATGGTAGTCGCGGCTTTGCTGGCACACACGCGATCAGTTAATGAAATTTTCAATGACCGTTTTGCATAAATGCTGCGGTATTCCATTAATGCAGCGTCCAATTTCCTCTTTAAGACTTGAGTCGTCGTCGGCTCATTCGCGTAAACTATCGACTTCAAAAACCCCCAAAGAAAAAAATCTAATGGTGTTAAATCGCACGATCTAGGCGGCCAATTCTGGTCCCCAAAATGAGAAATAACACGACCGGGAAATGACTGATGCAGCAATTGAATTGTTTCTCTGGCTGTATGACATGTGGCGCCGTCTTGTTGAAACCACATGCTCTCCACATTCATTTCTTCAATTCTAGGCACGAAAAAACTGGTTATCATTTCACGATACCGAACACCATTGACTGTTTGCGCTTGACATGCCTCAATTTCATACAAAAAGGTCCAATGATTCCTCCAGCTCAAAATCCACACCACACAGTGACACGTTGAGGATGCATTTGCTTCTCGTGAATCACTCGAGTATTTTCCTCACTCCAAATGTGACAATTCTGCCCATTGACGAAGCCATCAAGATGGAAATGGGCCTCGTCACTGAAGATGATTTTATCGGTAAAATCAGCATTTTCATGTTGTCTCTCCAATATCCAATTAATGAACTCCCTTCGCTGTCCATGGTCAGCTGGCTTCAGTTCCTGAGTCATTTGAACTTTGTATGCATGAAGATGCAAATCTTTCGTCAAAATTCGCTGCATAGTGGATTTGGAGACACCAATTTGCTGAGTTCGGTGTCGAATTGAGGTGGATGTAGTTTGAGCGACATCATCACGTACAGCTACGACATTTTCGGTCGATCGACCTGGTCGAAGGCGCGTTGTTGTGTTGTCTTTACATCACTAACAGACCCAGTTTTGGCAAATCTATCCATTAATTTCATTACAGTTGACTCTTTTGGAGCATTATTGTGAGTCTAAATTGATGGCAATTTGCGAAGTGTAGCCGCAAAAATTTCACCATTTTGGTAAAACAATTTCACAATGAGAATGCGTTGTTCATTCGTGTAGCGCTACATTTTTACTAACCTCGTACCTTCTACTAGCAAACAATAACAATTGCTCAAATGTCAAACAATGACACTTCGAATGGCGCCAAATTTAAATCTTGCGTTCTTGTTGGGACACCCTTTATTAAGAAGTGTTGTAAAGGATATTTTATGTTCTTGTAATTTTATTTTGAGTACTTGCTTAAAGCTAAATAGGTTAATCTTTTAAAAGCGCTCAATCTTTTTTCATAAGTTATACTTTTTTATATAAATATTATACTTTGATGATCATTTCCCCAGATTTCCAAAGAGGACTAATCACTAAGTTTATTACCGGGAACAAACTTTCCTTCCTCCTAATCTTTCACTTTACCTATTATCACCATTTCACTGTTCCTTAGTGCTACGCATGTCCCGTCGCTGAAAATTGAATACTTTCAGTGAGCAAGCCCGACAAACAATTGGTATAATCGCGTCTATTGTATTTGGCCTTTTTATGACGGCACGTAATGTATCCTAAAAAAGGACGAAGTAAAGGAAGATATGATTTGTACTACATAATTAAAACAAGTTAATGAAATACTTTTTTGAGTTGAATCATACATAAAACATCAGGACTTATTAAAACTTCTAACAAAATCAGCCCTATCAATTTCATCAATTTCTACCCTGAGCTCAGGGTAGATTTTTATTTTTTATTGAAATGTTTATCTATTGATATTACAAACTGAACAATACGTTTGAACTTTTACGGTCGGCCGAGAAAATTAATTGTTATTCAAACCCAGGTTGAAAATTCGTCTATACCCATTTTATTCAAAACCAAACCCAGATTCCTTACTCTTACAAATACAATCGAAAGTTTCGAGCTAGGTCGATGATCCCTAAAGGGAAACTAACGGCCATTTTACTTTTATAAATTGAGTTATTTATTAAATAGATAAATAGGCTTAATTTGCAAAACTAATAAAAAAAACAAAGTGAACCATTTATTTTGAAAGTGAAAGTGGTGAAAGTCCATTTAAGACTTGCTGAGACTTCATTTTGTATTAATAAGGGCGATCCCAAAACTAGCCAACCTGACGTACAGTTGGTACCAATAGTTTGAAAAAAAAAATCATTTTGGTAAAAGGTGGTAACCTTATAAAACATATGTTTTCAGTTTTAAGGCGCCAAGTTGTTTAGTATTTTCATTTGAGCCATCAAAAGTAAATGATCTCAGTGAATTTGTGAACATGGTAAAATGGTCATGGCCACCGTTATGTAATTCAAAACTCCCATTTGAAAGGTCTCCAACCAATATTAAAGCCCAGCTAGATTCTACTCTGGGGGAGTTTGCTCCTTCGTTTACGACAGTAAAATATTGGGCCGTACGAGCTGCCAAGACAAACACCGTAGTGGTCTTCCAATTGAGGTGTCCACGCCAAACACGATTAAGAAAATTCACAAAATGATATTGGATGATCGCCGGCTGAAGGTGCATTAAAGAAATTTCAAAAACTGCTATACATCATATATTGACCGAAGGTTTGAAGATAAGAAAGCTGTGCGCAAAATGGGTGCCACGTTTGCTTTCAATAGAGCAAAAACAGCGTTGTGAAGGTGTTTCAGTAGAGTGTTTGACGATGTTTAATCGCAATAAAGAAGAATTTTTGCTTCACACCTGAGACGAAGGCACAGTCAAAGCAGTAGACTGAAATTGCAGAATCGTGTCCAAAAAAGACGAAGACGGTTCCATCTGCAGGCAAGATCATGTCGTCTACTTTTTTGGGATGCGTATGGGATTTTTTCTATTGAATACCTTCAGAAAGGAAAGACCATTAACGGCGAATATTATGCTATTTTATTGCATAATGCGGAAAAAGGCCGCATTTGTCGAAAAAGAAAGTGTTGTTTCATTAAGAAAATGCTCCAGTTCACACATCCACTATTGGGATGGCCAATATAAGTGAATTATAGTTATATAGTTGTAGTAGCCGACGATCATTCAAAACTTTTTTGAGGATTTTCCTAATCGTGGATCGAGGATTTTCCTGGCGTGGACACCTCAGTTGTCTTGACTGTTAACTGAATTGAAAGGTAATTCAAAAAGTGCTGTGCAACGTATATTATTGACCCAAGATTTGAAGATGGGAAAGGCGTGGGCAAGATGTGTGGGAAATGGGAGAATCGTGTCCTTAGAAGACGAAGAAGGTTCCATCTGCAGGTAAAGTCATGGCGCCTGTTTTTTTTTGGCATGAGCACAGGATTATTTTTATTGATTATCTTCAGAAAGAAAAAAAAACCATCAACGGCGAATATTATGCTAATTTATTGCAGCGTTTAGGTGATGAATTTATGGAAAAAGGTCGCATTTGGCACAAAAGAAAGTGTTGTTTCATCAAGACAATGCTTCAGTTCACACACTCACTACTACGGTGGCCAAAATTAATGAATTAAAGTTAGAATTGCTTTATTAGGCATCTTTTTCGCCAGATTAAGCTCCCTTGGACTATTTTCTATTTCCAAACTTAAAAAATTGGCTTGGTGGTAAATTAATTGCCAACAATGGAAAGGTGGAGTCTGCAGTTGATGGCTATTTTAAAAAGTTTGGCAGTTCTTACTTTAAACAGGGCATAGAAGCTATTGAATATCGTTGGAAAAAGTGTATCGAGCTAAAAGAAGGTTATGTTGAAAAATAAAGCAAATGTTTCCCAATTTGTTTGTGTCTTCTTTGTTATGTCGGCTATTTTTGGAGCGGCCATCGTACTTTAATCACATTTTGTTTCTCGGTAATTATGTATATGTAACAGACCATAAGCTAGCTAGAAGGATAGTTAGTGGTGATTGCTGTAGGTTGAAATTACATCTTGGCAGCTTGTACGGCCTCGTTTAAACTCTGCTACCTAATATTTTACAGTCGTAAATGAAGGAGCGAACTCCTCCAGAGTAGAATCTAAGTCCGCTGTAATATTGATTGGACTGAGACCTTTCAAATAGAAGTATTGAACTACATAACGATGAAAAATTTCTCCAATGTTTACAAATTCATTGATATTGTTTACTTTTGATGGCTCAAATATTAAACAAGGTGGAGGTTTGAAACTGAAAAACTATGTTGTATAAGGTTGCCACTTTTTGTGAAAATTATTTTTACCAAAGCACTGGCACCATCTATAACGTCAGGTCGGCTAGTTTTGGGACCGCGCTCGTAGATACAAAGTCTGGTTGACTCTAAGGACACCTTACGATATTTCAATTACAACCCAGTGAGAAGCAGTCCCACTTCCGATTTGAACTAGTTTTATGTGGTAAAATTTATCATGCAATTGAACTAAATGTTGCTTCCTCTCACGTGGGTCAGATAAAACCCCATAAATGCGCTTATCGTTTGTAGTGAGACTTTTCTCGAATGTAGTGAGACTTTTTGTTTATTGCATTTATTTCATTTTCTTATCCAAATGTTTTGCGCTAATCTCACAAAAAAATAACTTAACCTGGCGGCAAAACCTACAAATTGTTCCATATACAAGTACAACAACAACAGAAAAAAATCAAGTTAAACAAATCAAAATGAAAAACGAAATGCCAAAGCAAAAAAAAAAAAAAAAAAATTAAAAACGGTACAGTTAAAACAACAGTTAGAAACGCACACACTGAACCTTGTGAATCCAATACAACTAACCTAATCATAGTGCGACGTTTTACAGTCGCCTTCTTTTAAATTTTCACGCAAGGCCTCATCGAGTTACTCGCTGAAGTTGGATCCCCCGGGCAAGGGCAAAGTGAAAGGCAAACGGAAGCCATTGAGTACCCCAGCCTCTCCCTCAAGAGTGCGCAGTGAGCCGCAGTGCACCTGTATGACAGCCGAACAATACGCCAGGCTACGAAATGATCCTAGAGTAAGAGGTAAGTGAGCTGTTGCTATGTTGCTGTTGTGATGTATAATCATTTAAATAGGTAATAATTTAAATAACAATGCAATGCAATGGATGTGAGTTATAATTGTGAAATGTCTTAAGTTGTGGTCTTATATAGAAAATTATTTTAGGGACGTTTATGTTTTTGACACACCTTATGATCACATTCAAAGAGGAGCATAAACTACAAATTGTATTGTTGAAAATGCATGGTCGTTAAGCAAAATAAACTTGGCAACACTTCAAATATATCATTTCTTTGTTGTGATTTATTTGTTTACATAATATTTTTGTAAATATTTTTTCCAAATTACATTTACTGCACATGTTTTCGTGAGGTTTGTTTGAAATCTTCTTTATTTTCAATAAAAAATATAATGATTTGGTCCCATTTTCATTTTTTTTACTTTTTTACTACTTTGTTTTACAAGTTATGGGATAGTATTTGTGTGGCGAAACATATATTATGTTGATCAAAAAAATTAAAAGCAGAATCTTACATTTTTCAAAAAACATTATTGGACATGTAAATAAAGCCCAAAAACAAATGTCACGAATATTGTAAATTTGAAGAATTGTGAAAATATCGTACAACAAATTCCATTTCCCAAATCTCATATATGGAAATAGAAAAAAACTTGAAGTCATTCAAAAAGAATAGAATTTTCACGATTTCTAAAAACGCGGTATGTGCGCATTTATAGCTTCTTAAGAACTACTTTTATACCACTTCCAAAGCAAAGCTAATTAAGCAGTTCTTAATAAGCTTCTTTAAATCGAAACGAAAATAATGTCTTTGAGTTCGACTTGTACATACTTATGGTTGCAATAAAGAGAATCTCTTGCAATGACAGTTGCAATATTGCAAATATGATGGCCTAATAATCTTTTTTTAAAGTTTTGTAAGTTTGTTACACACAAATCCAGGAAAAGTTAACCTATTATAAGAAAATAACCTATTATGTATGTTCATGTTTATCTTATTCGGAATAATATATATTTTTATAAGAAAGCCTTTCGAGGATCATATATGAAAGAATTCTAATGTTGGTTGCACTGAGGCAAATAGAAAAATTAAATACAAATTCATTGATATTGTTTACTGTTGATAGCTCAAATAAAAATACTAAACAACGTAGCGCTTTGAAACTTAAAACATGTGTAAGTTTGCCACTTGTTGTAAGTTTGCCACTTGTCACGAAAATAATTTTTTTCAAACTACTGGCATGATCCCTCGTGGCTACAAAACCTGGTTGAATCTAAGGAAACCTTACAATATTTCAATTACAATCCAGTGGGAAGCAGCCCCATTTCCGATTTCAGCCAGTTTTGTGTAGTAGAATTTATCATGCAATTGAAGTAAATGTTGCTTCCTCTCACGTGGGCGAGATAAAACCCCATAAATGCGCTTATCGTTTGATATGGTTTGTTCGAATGCAGTGAGACTTTTTCTTTATTGCATTTATTTTATTTTCTTATACTACAAATATTTTGCGCTTATCTCACCTAAGAAACTTAACCTCCAGACTAATTTTAGTACGAAACCTCAGATATAAAATGCAAAAGTTCTTGGATCTAACGAAAAAGTATGCCAAAATAATATAATTTTTCATTGCGACCAATATGCTCTTATGCAAACGTGAAAAAATCTCACATAAAAAAGTGTTTCCGTCCTATGGCAAGTCTATATTAATAAAAAAAACAATCAAAAATCAGAAAAAATATTTGGAAGGAGTCTAATGAATTTGTAGATCTGGAAGATTTTTCCGAAAATAGACCGAAAATGCTCATTTAATCTATCGACTACAGACTACAATTTTCGAAATTGCCTTAGTTTAAGGTGTTTTGTACCTCTAGTAATTCTCAATAGAAATTATAAACAAAACAAACAAAAATTTTTGGATCTGGAATGCTCAGATTTTTCCGAAAATAGATTGAAAACATCCAAAAATGTGAAAATGTATTTAGAAAGAGTCCAGTGAAAATTTTTAGTTTTGGAATTTTGAGACTTTTCCGAAAATAGACTGAAAACGATGAAAAATCTGGAAATGTATTTAGAAGGAGTTCAGTGAAAATTTTTCGATCTGGAATGCTGAAATTTTTCCGAAGATAGACTGAAAACAACCAAAAATTGGAAATGTATTTAGAAGGAGTCCAATGAATTTGTAGATCTGGAATGCTGAGATTTTTTCGAAAATAGATTTTAATTTATTGATGTATATTTTATAGACCACAATTTTCGAAATTACCCTCCTAGTTTAGGGCGTGTTGTATCTCTAGCAGTCCACAACAGGAATTGTAAACAAAACAGACAAAATTTCAAATAATGAGCTTCCAAAGTTCTGCTTTAGAGCCATTTATTGTCTGTTTTGGAAGTAATTAATTTTTTGTTATTTAAATATTAGTTCTGATTGAAAATTTCTTGCTCTTTATGGTAATTTTTTCTACACAAATTTCGATCATAAAATATCGATTGTTTAGGAAGTTCTTTTTAGCCTGGATTGGTAGCACTGAAAATAGAGCTACTCTCATATCTAATAGAGCAGCACTGTAAAATTGCGCAGAAATAATTTTAAGATATTCTTCTATTTTTTTATGAGTGAAATGTATAAAATCTGATAACTTTGCACAATTTATTTTATGTTTTTTCAATATTATAAATATAAAAAATTGATAACCATTGATTGAAAACGTGATTGATGTATGATCTCAAAAAGATTGTAGGTAAAAGAATTTATATTTATAGTTGTACGAAAAACTGCAAAGAGTCCAGTTGAAAGAACCTCAATATAAAACTGGTTTATTTAAAAATCAAATTTGGTACAAACTAAGGAACTGTTTGCTTTCAATATTGTCTATATTTCAGTGATCTTTCTAATGAATTAAATCGCACAGTCCCTCCTGTGCCTTTTACAAATGCAAAATTTAAATTTATATCAAATTTTGGCAGCCTTTTTTGAAGAAAGTTTTGGTTGCTTTTTTGTGGATCTCCGAAATTAATGATTTTTCCTGCTGGGGTATTTGGGCCCCACCAACGTGACCCAGCCAGTTTAATAGCTGTATTTTGCTGCGCTTGACCACGTCGATATCTGCATCCAACTCGTGGTTCAAACGACTTTCCTTAACGATGAAGGATCCACATATTTGATGGAATATTTTTCCTTCCACGACTGCCGGAACTGATTGTTGTGCTCATAACGAATTTCCAAATAGGGGAATCGATGTTCACAATTTTGCCGGCGTTTCCCAAATTTATTATTTTTATTGAATCGTTATTGCGAAATCATCATATTGAATTTCACGGTTTGAGCAGCTTGTGAAAATGGTAAAAGTTTATAATCAAAATGTTACTGAATACGTTGCGCATTATACCCATTTTACGGCAGACTCGGCTTCCCTCCAATATTAGCTCTCTAACGTTTGATAGCCAAATTCGAGACGGTCAAATGGGCAAAATTCAGTCAATTATCCGTTAGTCAAAGCAACATCAGATCGGTCGAAAGTATCATCACTATCCATGGAAGTGTGCAGGACAACCCGAGATAGATGCTCAAAGTATGTAAATGACGATAGACAACGCCTTTTCCTCGCTGATTGGGCTTCGGAGCATTTGAAACAGAATTCCAAATTTGGCTGAAGAATCACTTTTAGCAAAGAGGTGCAACATAGCATTTGCTATGTGTGTTCAAGTAAGATATTCAGGAAAAGAGCCGTGTTAGTTACTCTCTCTTTTTCAAATTTCTCTTCAGCAAGAAATGAGGACTCTGCTATTATTGAAATTTATTTGTAAGGATACTACTTTGATCTTCCACCTTAATTTTATATATATTGCTATAGCTTTATAACGTACCCCTCCATTTCACATCGTTTCAGGTTCATCAACTTTGCCACGTAACGTGGGCTCCCGCGTTGCAGCAGATGTCGATGGGCAAACCCATGCAAAAGTCACAAATGCCACCAGTAGCACTTCATTATATGACAATGTTGCTAGTGGTGGCGCTGGAGCTCAATCTCTGAGCACTGGTGGAGGTAACTGTTTTGCATTTTATATTATATATCCAATTGGTCAAGATAACTGAGTGGCTTTTTTATTGCAGACACATTGGGACGACAGATGAAACCACAGGATAGTGCGGCAGCAACGAATGGGACCGTCTGTGCTGGTCCAACTGGACCTACAGGCGCCGCCAGTACCGGTGATATTTGCACACAGAATCATGTGGGTTCTCAGGCTGGACCCGAGGACGCTTTGGGTGGCCAAACCGAAGTTGACTTGACAAAGAGCGAAGGCACCCAGGTTGGAGGGCCGTTGCATCAGTCGGTGGGCACCTCAACAAAGCCAACTGGTTCTAGGACCAAAGAGTATAATGAAGAGATGGTGAGTTTTACATGCGAACGTACCAATTCATATGTATGTTTGTATGTCATATTAAAATCACATGTCGCATAAAAATTGTAATAAGAGGGGGGAAAGTATCCCATCCCATCAGAGCAGCTAGCAAGTGGTGGAGATTTTCTTTTGCTCAATTTCTATAAAGTCTGAGATCTATCTTTTCCTGAGAAACAATAAAGCAAGGCGATTCGTTGTTATAAGTGAGGATAAAAAGAAGCAGGACATACAAAATTTAAAATTATCTTTTCAAGCGATAGTTTTTCTTTTATAAGATGAAAGCGAACAAATTAAATAATATAAATAATAAAAAAATTTGCAGAAAAGTTGGAGAGCCAGGATGCTTTAGAGATTTGACAAAATAAATATCTCCTGAACATAACCAGTAAAATTGCTCGAAATATTGTCGGAGAAAAATAAACATTTTGAAAATTAAATAACAATTAGGAAACCAGGAGTAACTTAAATTATATTCTTTTTTAATTTTAGACAAAATTGCAGCTTTAGGAAATAACAGTTTTAAAAAACAGTTTTAGCAAATGACTTTTGTAACAGAAACTGTTCTATAATTATGTTTATCTAAAAGATAACACGTAAAATTTCTGAAGTTTTTGAAGTACACGAGTATATAATTAATTTTAATTCAGATCTCAAATTTAAAGAAATGATATTACTAAACAAAAAACAAATTCCCTTACATCTTATGAATGAAACATGGCAGAGCTTCTCACATTCAGTGAGCTTACACGCATTCCATTTTTACACTCACCTAACGATTCCGACTGTCACAGTTTGAGAAGCATTTACTGGGCTTGTTGTCGATTACTCGACTACTCGAAATGGTCGTCACATACATCGAGATGACCGCCATTGAAATAATGATAGGTATCGGGGGTTGAACCAGCTATTATGCGAATGATAGTCGAGTGTACTAAGAACTGAATATTACGGTACAAAGTAATTAAAGGTGCTCCAACTTACCTAATCTGAAAAAAAGAAAAAAATTCAAATTTTTCAAAATTAAAAAGTTAAGATTTTTTTTCTAAATTTTTTTTAAATTAATCCCTCTAGAATAATCGGAGCTTTGCATCCGCGCTAGCAATTAAACTTATTCCGTGAAAACTATTTCCATTCCATTCTGTTCTGAGCAATGTATTTAGTTCAAATCTTTACGTTCCTTTACCTTTAAACTCTACTTTTAAAAATTTCAATTTTTTTTTAAATTTTTTTTTTTAATAATCTTATTTTTACAAAATTTTGAATTTTTGCTGTTAATATTTTGATCTTGAATTCAGTTACAAAATCCATTTAATAAGGTAAAAAATAACTCTAACAGAACCCCTGAGAAAGAAATGAGTACTTCTTTTTGAACTTCTTAGCACTGTAGGGATGATTCCTTTAACTATAGGACATTTTCCCCAAATCTCACATCCGTTTAGGTGATTTGGGTATACAGATGAATTGGTATACATTTTGCCCGAAATTTATTGTTGATATATTCTGTTAGAACTGTGCCGGGTATTGGTCAATAAAACATAAAATATATTTTTACTCATTCAAATTTATTGTATTGTCCTCAAAATACCCCCTCCTTTCGAATTAATACACTTATTTCAATAAATAATCGAACGCGTTTTCCGGAAAAAACTTCAGTTCTCGACGCAAATTTTCTTTTAAGTCTTCTATCGATTAAAAACGGAGGCCGCCCCGAGGTGATAATTTGAGTTTTCGAAAGAGAAAAGTCTGTCGGAGCCATATATCAGATAAATACAGTGGTTGTTCGATGATATTTGTTTTGAGTTCACAGTGATAGCCTTCTGAAGTGATGCACAATCCATAAGTTGTTTTCCACAAACCGTACATTTTTAGGCGAATTTACTGTCTTAAATGCCACTGAATACTTAGGAAGTATTTCTCATTTATCGTTTGTCCTTCTGACAAGAATTCCGAGTGCACAGCATTGCGATAATCGGTGAATTTGATTTCTTAAACGCTGGTCTATGCCCAGATAATATTCTTTATTTATTATTTGTTTTTCTGGCAACAATTTCTAGTGCACAGCAATGCGTTGATCGGTGAATTTAATGTTAAAAACGTCGCCCAATATCCAGATAATATTCTTCATTTATTGTTCGTCCTTCTGGCAACAATTCCGCGTGCACAACACTGCGATAATCAAGGAAAATAGTTAACACTACTTCGACTCTGAGGTGGTATTTTCGGTTTCCCCCAGGTTGGAAGGCGCCATTTTGAAGCGGGTTGACTGGTTTGTACGTCAAACTAGTAAACCCATATTCCATTGCCTGCTGTAATGCACTTTATGAAGATAAGGTTGGCATTCATTTGTTCTAAAATATTTTCAGCGACTTTTACGCGATTGAGATTTTGGGGAAAAAACAGGTCTATCGGGATGAGACTAGTTTAGTGACAACAAATTTTCGTCAAAAATGGTACTAATTGATTCGTGAGATTCGGAAAGTTCAGCGGTCAGCTGTTTTAAACTTAACTGATGACTTTCAGTCACGATTTCCTTTACTTTGTCGATGTTAACTCAAGTTGAAGTCGCAGATGGCCGATCAGAGCGGGGCGAATTTTCCACCGCATCTCGAATGCATTTGAATGCCCTGCATCACTCATATGAACGAGTTTTTGATAAAGTAGATTCCCAGTAAGCTTTCTGTAATATTTTTAACGATTCGGCATAAGAAATGCCATTTACAATACAAGTTTTAAAAACAATTCTTTGTTCGTTATTTTATCAATTTGAGATGAAATATTAAAATATAGTACTGTAAACAAACTAAATGACAAATCCCGATCAAACTACGTGTCAACATAGAGGACAGATGTGTCAATTTAGTGACAAAAGCAATTTTGACAATCCCTTTCATAGTACTTTTTTTTTTGACAGAATATATATTTTGAAAATGAACTCTATTTTTGAAGTAGTTGATAACCAATCTATTTGCGTTTTCTCAATGTACACAATTTAAGAAAATAATTAAATTTAAATTCAAAATGATAAAAATCACAAAATAAAATTTTGAAGTGAACAGTACGTTAAAAAAATGGGCATAGTTTAGTTCAATTGGCATTACCAGTGCACTTGGTTATTGTTAAACTAGCAGTCTATACATTGAGTTCGCGGATACTTTCCCCTCTATCCAAAGGGAAATCAAATCTGGTATATAAATTGAATGTAAACATGAAACGTCACAGCCGCCTACTCTGTCATCCCATTGCTGAATGTCTCCGCTTAGGGGTTTTCGCTCTAATCGTTTCATTTCTTATTTTTTTAATGACGATTATGCTGCAGGCACGCGAGGCACATGATATCCATCAGCAGCACCAGCACCAACACCAGCACCAGCACCAACACCAGCACAACATAATTAACAACAACACCAGACGCAAAACCAAAAGCACTGAGGACATGAACGTCGACACCAGCACCTTGAAGCGTATGCTCAAGCCCATGACCAGCACCGAAAGCCCAGTGACCTCCCCGGAGATGGGCCGACGCCGCTACAACTACTACAATGCCAATGCAACGAATACCTTTGGCCCGCAACACATGCATCCCCCACACCCGGCCATGGGTGGCATGACTGGCATGCATCACATCATGAACAACAACAACACGTTGGGATTAGCTGGCGGTCGCACCACCAATCAGTCGTCGCGATTTTCGGGATCAAGGTAAGACAAACGCACAAGCCACGTTGCCCGGCTGGCGGCAACAGAGACTCTCTGTTGCACTTGCAACAAATAGTGTCAATTGAAAACGCAAGCCGTGAACATGGGACGGAAGCAGGCACAGGTTGTCTAATTAAATTCTATTATTTACTCTTGCTGTGCCAGGTCCTCCCATGAAATTGGTCGTGGCTACACACCGCGAAATTTGTACTTGGAATTGGAAAGAGAACGCGGCTGTATCGAAGGTTCACCCCCATCCGACAACGTAATGTTCGACAACCAGTGTTATGCCACTACGCCCAGCTCCAGCAATGGCAATTCCGATCAGGATCAATCATCGTATGTACAACGACCTCCAGGCGGGCCACGTCATCCACATCGTCACCAGGGCCCCAATGTTACGCCAACTCCGGGCAGTCCTACCTCACGCCTGTTGCTGGAATACGAAATGCATTTGCGTAACACTCTGGCCAAAGGCATGGACGCCGAGTCTTATAGCCTCCACACATTCGAGGCTTTACTCTCCCAGAGCATGGAGAATTTGGGTAAGTGCGTTCATATGAAGGATTAGCAAGAAGAAGATTAAGCTTTTGTAGTTAGTCTAGTGTAAACGAATTTCTGAGAATGTAATGCGTTTTTATCTAGCCAAGTTCATTTCATTTGTTAAGTAAGTCTGCAAAATTATTGTAGTGATTTCTAGAACATCTTTTTTGTGTTTAACAACTCTCTCTGTTTTTCCATCTTCTGTTTAGTTTCTATTGAAGAGAAGTTTAGGCAAAGAGAATTGTTTTTATGAAATTATTTTGTCAGTCAGGTTTTTGGGGGAAAGAGTTTAATTTCCCATCAAGTTTCGATGATAATTTTTGCATTAAGAAACATATAATCTTATCTGGTGCATTGATGAAAGCAAATTCACAATTCAGTTCTACATTTTATTGTGTGGCAATGACATCTTTAGTAATATTCTGGTACTTAGATGGCGACTAGAAGATCATTTTTTCTTTGAACACCGCAATTAGAAAAGAATTCCAAGTGTTTCTGCGTTTCTTCTTCAACTCCTTGTCAGTTCTGTTTTGACAGTATTTCAGTGTTTTGGTTGCCCTTCTTCATCTAGTTCATTGTGGTTCTTCCGTGGAACATGACCCAGCCAATACATTCACATTATTTCGAGGCGCATCAATACTCCCCGTTAAGCATATTTCTCGAAATATCATTCGTTCGTAAACTCCCAAAACTGATTTATTCGCTTCTGTCATAACTTAGAATTTTGCGCTGTACAATTGATTTATTTTAGTTTGATTTTTGTTTGTCCAGAAAGGGCTTTGTCATCATATCGCTTGTTAGGCCCATAGTAGCATCTCTCTCCTAATTTTCAATTTTATTTAAGGCGAAACCGAAATACATGAATTTATTCACTGCTTCAAAGCTTTAATTATCAATGTTCATGCAGCGTCCCAAGCTAGAGTCCTTGTTTGTTGATAGGAATGAGATCTATTGATTTGCATTTACTGCCAGATCCATTTTTGCTGACTTCCTCTTAATGCTTGAGAAGGCCGCAGTAACATTTTACGGTTTTCCATCTATAATGTGCATAACATTCGCGTTCGAAAGAACCATATGAGTTTTGATAGCGAAGTTAATCTGCATTATATCTCGTTATATCTGTGTTTACAAGGAAAAACGACTTAAGTTAAGTTAGAACAAAATAGAGTCTTTTACTTATTATTATTATTTGATATTATATTATTTGATATTATATTGATATTATTATTAATTGATATAAGCAAGAATTTGTTTTGTTTGCTCCTGTCGTTGGTATCCTTTAAGCACATTATGTCGCCTAATCTCCAGTCTAAAATTGGGTGTAATTCACAAGATATTTTTATTTTTCAAAAAAGCGATTTTTGCAAAATTACGTTTCATGTCTAAAAATTTATACAATCAAGAATTTGTTTTGTTTGCTGCTATCGTTTGTGTTCTTTAGGCGCATAATGACATCTAATCCTCAGTCCGAAATTCGGTATAGTTCACAAGTTATTTTTATTTTTCAAAAAAGCGATTTTTGCAAAATTACGTTTTATCTCCAAAAATTGCTATAAGCAAGAATTTGTTTTGTTTGCTACTGTCGTTGGTATCCTTTAAGCGCATTATGTTGTCTAATCCCCAATCCAAAATTCAATTTGATTCGCAAGTTATTTGTATTTTCCAAAAAAGCGATTTTTGCAAAATTACGTTTTTTATTTTTTGTTTTTGCTGTTATCATTTGTAGCCTTTAGACGCAGGATGTTGTCTAATCCCCAGCCCAAAATTCGCTGCAACTCACAAGCTATTTGAATTTTTCAAAAAAGCGATTTTTGCAAAATTATGTAATATCTCAAAAAATTGTTATAAGCAAGAATTTGTTTTTTTTACTGTTGTCATTTGTATTGCTTAGGCGCATGATGTCGTCTAAGTCTGGTTTCAATCTTCTGTTTACTTCGAGTATTATGGCAAATTTTCATAATAGCGATTTTTTGAAAAAAGGCTCAAAATCTCAAAATAACAAATTTTATAGTTAAGTCGTTTTTCCTTGTAAGCACAGATATTCTTCTGTAGTATATTGAAGAGATGGAATAATAGGTCTGTTGCTGTGTCTTTAATTTCCGTTTTAACGTAAAATGACTCATTAAGGAGTACGTAAATCGATCAGGATTTCAAATAGTTTTTGCCGCATTGCACTGCTGAAGGCAGCTTTGCAGTCGACGTAAAGACGCTACGTTTCGGTCTGGTTTTTCTTGGGTCTTCTCCAGAATTTGCGTTGTGGGAGTATTTGATCGGTTGTTGATTTATCAGATCCAAAGCCATACTGATGAAGTCCGATTAGGTCAAATAGAATAGGTTATGGTCTTTTACATGTTACGCTCGTTAGAACCTTTTTAAGTATTGGAGAAAAGGCTTGTGCAGCGGTTAAAGGACTTAATACATTTAAGATCCAATCATAATGCATACATTCATTGAGCCAAATCCTGTTTAGTACTTAATATGTTCAATATCAGTTAATCGCCCCCAGTATGCACACTAGAATCGCGTTTTTTTTGGTTACAGAGCGTAATACATTTAAGATCTAATCATCAGTCATAGGTTTTGGTCTTGTACATGTCAGGCTCGTTAGAACCTTTTAAGTAATGGATAAAAGGCTTGTACAGCGTTTAAAGGATATAATACATTTAAGACCCAATTATCGTGCATACAGTTATTGAGCCAAACCCTGTTTAAGACTTAATATAAATTCAGTATCAACTCATAGTCACAGGACTTATGTGGCTCTATCGGCGGTCGATTGGAACCCCCAGCTTTGTTGAGTTTAAGCTGTGATACTGCTATTCTGATCTCGTTTTGGTTCGATGCTGGGCAATCTATGCCAATTTATGGCAATAATTGGCTCCATTTCCTAACATTTTGCTACCATTCGGTTTTAGAATCTTATAAAAATGCTCTTTTCATAAACGCTGCTCTATTGTATACATCGGTGACCAGATTTCCTTCGCTATCTGTACAGGAGAAGAGCCGCCTTCCACAACCTTTGCTTTTAACCTGTTGGTAGAGTTTTCAGGCTTCACTCCTTATATTTTTCTATATCCTCGATCTCCCCGCTTTTTCTATAATCGTTTATGCCGCTTTAAAAAATGATCTTCTTCCCAATATGTCGCAAAATATTGTCAATATGTGGCATGAACATCTGGCAAAGGAGCCTGATGTCAGGCTCATAATAGTCATAATAGTTGAGTTATTTGCTAGGGTAGACTGTAGCTATCTTGTGGATATGCAGCTTAGCATAGTCTAGCTTCTTTTGTGCCTGGTTAATTTGTTGTTCCTTCTGCTAAGCCTCGTTCGTAGCGTAGCTGCATTCAGATGTTTATGCAATTCTATATTTGTAACGCTGATCTCGCCCACTATCCAATGGCTTCCATCCATTATTACGTGAGCAATCTGGATAAATTTCTCAGGAATTATCTGTAGTTTTTGCTATTAAAGGCAAATGGATAGACGATGTTGAAATCGTCTGAAACAATGACTTTTTTTGTTCTGCCAACCCTGGTTAGACAAAATAATTATATCCCCAGTAGATCATTAATAAAACTGATGCTTTCATTTCTTCCTATCTTTGTGATTGATCACGATTGTGCTTCCAACTCATGTGGAACGAGGGTCTGAAAAACTCCATTGCAATCAACCGCTTTACTTTTCTATTATAAACTAATGCGATCTTATTGTCATCTTTTTTGTCAATTTTCCGTAAGATTTTGCACAGCTAGAGAATATTTAACATTTACTGACTTCAGTCACGGGTTTTTATAACGTCCGTATGGCAAAGTTGAGGATTTCATGTTTTAGCCAATATTGCCACCTCTACTTTCAATATCATGGCTACTCTACTTCCCCGATTTGTCGCTTATCAAAAGAATGAGAGCTCTATCCATGTTCTCTAATTTACGCGGATTATAAATAAAATTGTTTGAAATAATTTGAAATCATTGCAATAATGTCATATTCGGCTCTACCGATATTCCGCTTTATCCCCATTGCTTATTTTTTTTTTATTTTTAATAATAACTATCTAGTTGTAAGGACATTAATCATTAACGTCACTCATTATATTTCCATGCACCACCACTACTAAAACTAATAACTCCACCATTACCACGATTTCTATCTCCATATGCCCACATGACTACCACTTCTATCATCAACAATAAATCAATCAATGAAAAAAAAAAAAAACAAAAAATACTAAAAATAATAAAAATACAACTCACCACCAAAAAAAAACAAAAAAAATATCCATCTGAACATATCAAAACCCCAAAACACGACATCTCAGAATTTGCCGAGAGTTTGCCCGGATCCATGCAGCGCAGTCCGTTCCCAATGCGTAGGCGTAAGTAGCTCCAGTTATCATCTACTATACCTAAGACTAAAAAAAAAAAAACAATAATCGTGCAAATCGTGCTAAAAACGTTTCCTTTAGCTTCTGTTTTCTTCTCGTTTGTTTTGAATTTCTATATATACGAGTATATTTTCACTAGTGGCAGCCTTATGTTGCACGTTTGTTATCCTTTCGTTCCGTTCCGTTTCGTTCCATTTTATTCGTTCTATTGATTCGTAACAGCTGCACAGATTTCATTGATTGCACCTCTATCTTTTTGGTTTTCTAAATTAAAACTGCTTCCAATATCTTTTCGAAATGTAGCTACAAGTGCTAAATCTTCTACTCTACCTTTGCCTCCACATCGTCCTTTGTCTACAGTGCGCGATAAGGAGCGCGATCGTGAGCGCGATGGCTACTACAGCGATCGCAATGAGTTGGTGCGCGAGCGAGAACGCGAGAGAGAAAGGGAAAGAGGCTATTTGTCGGATCACAACACAAGGTATAGTATGATATGAGCTATAAGTAGACGTGTAATTGTGTGTTAACTTTTAATTTATTGCGTTAGTTTCTCGAATTCACGTTGTGCTTCTTGTATTGGTGAATCGGCTCGGGCCCAATGGTTCCGTCATTCGGATGGTTGGCGTTCTGGTAGTTCGACAATTGGTTCAGGTTCCGGTCAAGGTTTGATTTCACAACAAACTACCAGTTCGGGCACCAAACGATCACCATGGGACTCGTTGCCCTCTTTGCGCCAGGACAGTAGCTTAAATGATTCGGGTTACAAGAGTGCCAGAGCTGATTCTCTGGAACAACGGTGAGTTTATGTTGTAGTCAAATAATTTTGTTGTAGTCACCAGGAAATCCCTTTTTAAACCTAGCCCTTTATCACTATTTCGAGCCAATCCATCCGAATGGTCTATTTTACCATATTTGGCACATACGTAAAATGTATAGAAGAGAAAGTCCTTTATTCGATTTTACGGACCATTTTATTATTTGTTGTTGATTTAACTATACTTAGCGATTTCCTAATACGCCTAGTAACGGTGTTAAACTTGGTTTTTGGCTGCATTTTTGTTAGACAAATTTCATAAAATATTTGGAAGTATATATAGGTATAAATAGATGTGACCGACCATGGTGCGACTAATGTTCACATGATCGCAGGTTCAATCCCCCATACAGCCACATATCATTATTAGATGTGTCTGACAAACACTTCGAGTAATCGACAAGTTTTGTACATGCTCCACAAACTGTTACGTTCGGAATCGTGGTTAAACAGCAGGTTCCGTTGAGTGGGTCTAAAAATAGAGTGCGTATAAGCTCACTAAATGTGAGAAGCTCTTCTATGTCTCACTCATGAAGTACAAGGGAATTTGTGTTGAATTTTTAAATAGTTGTATACAAATTTATTTTTTGAACGATTAGGACATCATATATATGATAGTGAGTTCGAGTCCTGATTAAGCTCTCTGTCATTCTTTAAGCTCTGATTGCTTTCGTTCGATTAGTAGAGTTATAACCAAATCTAGTAATGGTCTCTTTCAAGACTTCTCCAACAAAGGTTCGTAATACTTATTAAACAGTACATCCAGTTTGGAGAGTCCAAAAACAGAATGCGTGCTAGTCCACTGAACGTAAGAAGCTCTCACATCCCATTTATGGAATGCAAGAGAATTTGTTTAAATGTATAAATTCCGTTGACTTCTTGGACGCAATGGAACACTATTATATGGTGATCGATATCTTAGGTGCCGTACAGGATATTTTTTTGCTTTGAATTCCTTAATCCTAGATTAGCTAGCACCATTCGCTCGTAGTTGATCGGAACAAATGTTTCTCGCTGCAGATTTAATGTTTTCCGAGAGAAAATTTCATTTCTTAGCTGGATTTCATTAGCCATTAGTAGGACCTCACATTTAGGGGTTACGAAGTATGATTAATTGTTCAAGGCGAAATTTATGAAGCTGGAATTAACAATATTCACGACTTCCGCATGGACTAATCTTCATGTAGTATTAAGTTTGCCTGACTGACTGTGCTGCTTAAGAGTCATCTGAGTTAACAGAATTACTGTCACCTTAATTTATCAATTTCAACTAGAATGAATAGATGTCATTGAAACGACGACTTTCAAGACATCTTGGCTGCGCTTATGGAGACAAATTGGAATATTTGGAGAGGATGACTTTTGAGTCGACCAGCTTAGCGAATTACAAGACATATAGATGAATGGATATGGTTTCGCAAATAAAAGAAGAGTTTTAAGTCTTCTACTTAGATAACTTATAAAATATCAAGTTATATGAATTCAAATATATTTGAATAAATTACTTTCAAGTAATTTTAGTGAATTTCAAATTCGTCTGACTAAATGCATTGATTCATCTAAGATGCATTTAAAATATAAAAATTCAGAAAGTCTGGCGTCAATAAATCCGACCAAGTCGTGCAGGGCAGTCTCAGTGGACTTGCCCTTGCAGTAAGCAAGTTATCCATTCGACAGCAGCTTCCGGTCTATGCTCGTCCTAAGGTAGCTGTCAATGAGTCTCTCCAGAGTTTTAAGGAGAAACGATGACAGGCTGATAGGTCTAAAATCTTTTGGTCCCATATGGGAGATTTTCCCGGCTTTGGGAATAAAGACCACCTTGCTCTCTCTCCACATATCAGGGATATATATATATATGTTGGGTCGATACAGTGCACTCTTATATTCCTTAGGTTTCACTTTGTAGTTGTCCCTGTCCTGTAAAGCTCTTATGGAAGAATTTCCTACAGCATTTCCTGAGATTTACATGTTGCAACGATGACCATCGCGGCCGTTGCTTACCCCTGGCCCTATCCCTGGAGCATGAGGCCTGCAGCGAGTGATTCAGAGCCTTTGTGACCTGTCTCACAGACCGCTCGATGCTCTCGATGTTTCGGGCATTAATGTCAGGCATCCTTGAAAATTTCCTATTAAATGCCTCCCTATACTTGTCCATGTCTGCTTTCCTCACATTCAGTGGAAAGACAGTCCTTTGAACCCTTTCCAGTCCACTCAGACAGAAGCTGATATAACGGTGATTTGAAAAGCTATGATTATCCAAAACCTTTCCATTCTCCAATCCTATCAGCTGGTTCCTCAGAAACAAGAGAAATATCCAGCATCTCTTGTCTATTTCTGGTGATGAATGTGGGTTCATCCACGCTATTACAAATTGTTAGATCAGTACTTACAGTAAACTCAATAAGTGACTCACTCCTGTCGTTAATATCGGTACTACCCCATATTTGATGGTGCCCACTGACATCACCGCTCACGATCAGGTTCTTTCCAGCGGTTCTGGCCGCTTCCACCAGCGTTTTCGGAGCACATGAAGGGATCTCCGTGTTATGTGCCATGTACGCCGAAATCAGTCACCTTAGTGCGCTTCAAATTCATCTGATTAAATGATTCAGTTAAATAGAAGATTGTTAAGTCAACTGACATGCATTTAAAATATATTCAGAAAGTCTGGCTTCATGAAAAACGACTTTGCAGTTATGTAGATGTTGGGTAGGTGACTCAGAATATGCGGATGACTGTGAATTCTTCCTTCCAAGTCACCTTATTGCATTTCAATATCATCTGACTAAATGGCTCGGTTAGATAGAAGGTTATTAAACCATCTAAAATGCATTTAAAATATATGCATAAAGTCTGGCTCCATGAAAAATGATGTAGATTTTATGCAGATGGCTCAAAATAGACGAATAGCTCCGAATTCTTTCTTTCAAATCACCTGGGCGCACTTCAAATGTATCCGATTAAATGATTCTGTTATAGAAGATTGTTAAGTCAGCTAAGATGCATTTAAAATATATGTGCAAAGTCTGGTTTCATGGAAAATGACTGAAGTTATGTAAATGTTGGGCAGGTGACTCAGAACAGACGGATGACTGCGCATTCTTCCTTTCAAATCACTTTGGTGCACTTCAATATCATCTGACTAAATGATTCAGTTCAATAGAAGATTATTAAATCATCTAAGATGCATTTAAAATACATAATGAAAAATGACTTTGAAGTTATGTAGATGTTGGGCAGGTGACTCAAAACATGCGGATGACTGTGAATTTTTCCTTTCAAGTCACCTTAGTGACCTTTCGTAAATTGCTTGGATTCATTGATTTTCAATTACCATAACATGAATTTGAGAAGCTTATTAAAAGTTGTCTGAACGTAGTATTTTAATACCATCTGTGTAGATATCTTTAATTTCATTCATTTGAATGTCTTTCAAGTTGACTTTGTGGACTTCATTCATCTGGCTAAATAAATTAGCTAATTACATCTGACATACATTAAAAATACATACAAATGATGTGATTGTATGAAAAATTACTTTATAACTGTCTAAATATGTAATTCAGTTGAACAGGCCAATGATACCAGATTCTACTCATGGAACTCGAAAGTTTATTAGACAATTTTGGCTAGGTATCCTTCAAATTATCTGGACTTATTCGTTTCCATGACATGAATGTGAGAAGCGTATTGAATGTTAAATTGATGTCATTTGTGGAGATATCTTTGACATCATCTCGACGAATGCTTTTTAAGTCGCTTCAACGGACTTTGTATTCCTCTGACTAAGTGATTCGGCTATTTAGACAATTGTTAAGTTATCAGAGAAATATTTGAATATATAGAAAATGACTCTAAATTCATTAAGACTCAGAATGATGGCGAATGATTCCGAATTCTTCTTTTAGAATTCAAAATTGTCTGACCTTGCACTTTCGACAGCCAGTTTCAAATTGTCTGGATATATTTTTCATAAATTGAAGAATATTTTCTTGATACAACCACTAGACAACATCTGAGTAGATGCCTTTGAAGTTATTTTGATTAACACTTTTCTGGTTGCCTCCGCGTATGACCTCAAGGCAATTTGTGTAGAATACTTTAAAACCATTCAGTAAAATTACTTTGAAGTAGCACTTGAAGTACAAGTGATATAGTAGTGAAGTACGGTATGTAAATTCGAGGTGGAAGGCTGAAATCGTCTTCGAAGTAGGCTGGTTAGAGGACTACGAAGTTGTCTATTTGGATAACATTGAAATCGTATGGTTGTCCTCTAATTACATGACCAGGGTTAGTTGGTTACATGTATTTGAATTCGCATAGTTGTACGCATTTACAATTGCCTGGTTAGACGACGTTGAAGTTGTCTCGATGAACAACTTTAAAATCACTTTTTATATAAATTCAAAAGCTCTGTAATCTCTTCACCAGTTATAGCTTTGATGTCATCTACAACCGACAAACTCGACTGTTTTTAAGGATGTTTAAGTTACGTTTTGTTAGTTGAAACCGTGTCGATAGATGACTTATCCATCCAAATGAGATTAAAAGTAAAATTGATTTCAATATTACCTATACATAAGCAGACGCATTTAAAATTGTCGGTTTAGACTACTTCAAAGACAACCTATCTAGCACATTGTTGAAGCATCTTACAGCACA
>JAHXMU010000482.1:35614-165319 GCA_019455685.1 Philornis downsi
TATATATTTTCATAATTATTGATTTTATAATTAATATTTAAACAGCATACACTTGAAATTGTCGTTTCTCTAATTATGAATCTTATTCATCAAACATGTAGACATAATTTTGTCATTTTATATCAATATTTCATAAAAACCCTGATTCTAAATGATAAAACAATTCCTCCTTTTTAAACTTGTTCATTTAAATATTGCGGAAAAAAGCTTAAAAAAAAACTTAATTTCGGTTTAGAAATCAATTTAAAGTACCACTTTATGTTTCATAGTGGCCGTATTCATATAAATTTGTTAAGGGTTTGGCAAACATTTTCACACTGAAAATTTTACTCATAAACCTTTAATAAATATTTATGAAAATACTAAATTTTCCTGAAAATTTAATCAGGACGTCTACTCTTGTCACCATAACAATTACGATTACATCGCAACATTTTATAATCTAAATTTTATAGTCAAATTTGAGTTTTGAAATATCATGGAAATACAGCAGCACCAGCTTACTAAAGAACGAAATATAATAACTTTGGATTAGGTTACAGTTTGTAATCAAATCAACAATCTTACATTCTATTTTCAAGATCGACCTGGTTGAAAATCGAATTTAACGATTTGACTTTTGGCAGTCAACATTGAAATGGGTTTTTTTAGTCAACAGCGTTTTTAATTGCTTAAGTCAGGTACTATCTTCTTTTCATAAGAAGAAAATTTTACAAGACGCTGTTTGCTTGTCAACAAATTTAGCGGCATTACCAGCTTTTCTTGTATTGATTTCCAACACTGGAATCGCAACAGCTGATTGCTTAACTACATAATATATTCGATAATATATTTGTAAAATTGTAAAGTATCTTCCTTTCTTTATTACTATTTCTTTTTCAAGTTTGGTAATGTATTATCGAACATATTGTGATGTACAAAATTTAAGTATGTTAGTCCGATTTCAGTGTTGGAAATCGACAAAAGCAAAAAAAAGGTTGGCGTTACCACTTAAGAAAAATTTCCTTGTGAGAAAACGTAGTACTGTATGGTGGACAAATTTTGCTTCAACTTCCACAACCAGTCACCGCGAAAAGTCAGCATAGTATCAAACTTTAGGCAAAATATATTTTCATCAACATTTTCAAGATTTATGTCCTCATTCCAGAAAAATCAAAAAATCAATCACAACTACTCCGTTCCTTTTTGGTTTTAATATGTTGAAAGAGATATATACATATATATTCTGAATTTCCGCCTAGATTTTCGATACAATTTAGTATAAAAGTAGTAAATCCTACTACCAATCGCCATGCTTTTAATTCAAATCCCGTTCCGAACGGCAAAAGGATGGTTGACTTTATAATTATTACTATTTTTTCATAAGATTTAATTTTGCATTAACATGTTAGGCTTTACATTAAATGTCGCTGTGATTCAGGTTCTTTTATATACATTCAACCAGTGTAAAATCGATTAAACTATCTTACATTCCTACAGAAAATATCAGCCAGCCTCCATAAAACGAATTCGTTCGTCAAGCAAATCTGCATAGATTTTCGTTTTAAGGGGCTGTTATAATTCTTGTGCTGGGTTACCCCAAAACTACTATGGGCCAATATGAAAAAATGTTGAAAAAGATTTATAAGATCAACATTGTTATCTGAAAATGTTGTTAGTGGACGAAAACTTTTATACATTTTTCAAATGTTTACATTTATAGACGATTTGTTCGGGTACCACTTTGAACGATCTGTGCAAACACCCTGTATACAAGTATGTCCTCCAGTAGCTTATAAGTTCAGTACATTTCAACTCACAACCTACCAAAAAGGTATCCTTCAAACTAGCACAGATAATATGGTTGACAAAGCAAAATACTTCATGAAAATTGTTGCAGAATATTATTTTCGATCTTCTACTGTCATCTCAATGAAAAATATAAGAACAAAATGATATTTTAGCATTCATCATCGGCTCCTGAAATGAGGATTAATTTTTCCTTTATTCATCTACTACATATATATATATAACACGTTGAAATTGTCCTGCAGAGTCAGTCCTTTTAGTTGCCCTTGAAATTCTCTTATTAGACGAAGTCACCTCGTAAGATGACTCTGAAACTGTTTAGTCATATATCGGCTGTGGCGAAAGTGAGGATGCCAAAGAATACTAAGAAGGTTCCGATTGAAGATTTAAAACCCCCATAAGCCGAAACTGAAATATGAAAACAATCCAGATACATTTGTAATTTTGTTTTGCCAGAGAGTAACAAAACAGATGATACGAAAAATCCCTTCTGTTATAACATTGAAGTCACCGTCTTTGATAACGTTGAAAACGTTCGGCTAGTTGAGTTCTAATACGTCGCATTAGTTAATTTTCCTACTGTGCAAGGAAACTTTGAGGGCTTTTATTTTCAACACTTTGAAGCCACCCTGATGCTAAATTGATATGAAGTCATCCTGTTGAATGACATTGAAAACATTACTTTTGATGCTTAAAGGTTTTTGAATACATTTGGCCAGATTGTTCTGAAGAAGTGCGGTCATTTTTCTAATTAAGTGATTTTGATCATTTAAGTCATTGACATGGTATAATTAGAAACGTTTGAAATCTTCCGACTACATTACTTTGAAAACATCCTCCTGAAGATCTTCTGTTTAGGAAACTTTGTGATTTTTCGGACGATTTTAAAGTTATTTAAATTTAAAGTAATTTAAGATTTAAAGTAATTCTGATTGATTTAGTTAGAGTACTTCAATGATGTTTGATTAGGTGACTCTGAAGCTATTTAGCTGGAATTTGGCTTTGAGAAAACTTCTGCTTACATGACTTTGAAACCGACTAGTTGGCTTTGGCCTGATACGTTTATCTGTATTTCAAGGTCATCATGTCGTGTCTGTTTCTTCTAAGTGGCGACTGAAATAGACATCCTTATCTATTATACGGCGCCCGTAGAAAATAATTCCAAGCGCTTCGATCTTCTGCGATTCTCCTCCAATTCGTCACACCAAGCTTTAACAGTATTTCATGTGTCATTAAAGTTTAGATGTCATTAAAGTCACCGGACAGGTTACTACGAAAACACCATCAATATGACAGCGTTTTTCTAAACAGATAATTTTGAAATTAGAATTGATCATCGCATTGTATTTCTTTGATGGCCTACGCTTAAATGTCACTAAATTCGACTGGAAGTCTTATGATGAACTAATTGTATGACTGCATTTTCTTGATTAGATGACTTTTCGAAATTTGGAATTTTTTTCTGAAATCGCTGAAATCGTCTGGATATCACACTTCGAAGTTACCATATTAGATGAATTTCCTTAAAGTCTTTTGGACGACTTTAAAATGCATTTGGATATCGCATTTATAATAAATTGAAATTCGCCATCTACTAAATTTAAATCTACCATTTAGAAGACTTTGAAAACATCCAGTTAGATGGCTGGAAAATTATTTAGTTAAGGTTTGTCCAGAGAGACATCCTTGAAACCTTCTATTTAAACGACTTTCAAATGGTCTGAATGTCTTAGAAATATAAGATCATCTCGATAAATGATTTGAATTCAGTTATCTTGTTTGATTTCTTTGATGTTGTACATTTACATGATTTTGGTTTGGTTGCTGTGAAGATTGGTAGGAGGTCATACAATCTGGAAGATAGGCTTCAAGGTCGATCGGTCCGAAATCGTCTAGATTGCCGTGAAATTGTCTAGTTACATTGTGTCGAAGGCGCTGAACTAAATAACTTTATAGTCGTTCTGTCATCTGGCTATAAATTAATCATGTTTTTATGTTTGGCTTCAAGACAACTTTGGATTCGGTAACAAAAACCCAGCAACAAAAAGTGCATCCAAAGAAGCGAATATTGATCACAACTTGTAATAGGGAGGTGGTAAAAAATTGCGTAACCACCAACGAAATTAACATAGGTGTGTCATAGGAGGGAAACACTATTTTATGCTGCCTCTTCGCTTTAAATTCATGAGTGAAGTGGGAGTAATGAAAATGCAAATCAAATTTTCGTAATGCAAAGAATTGATTTTTATTGTATTATCTGTATATGATTCTATTTATATTAAGTCAGTTTCTTAAAGCAAACTGGCCGCAGATCCTTACGGATTTGGTACTTTGTACACAAAAAAAGCAGTAGACCGCCACCGAAGTAGAAAGGCACCATCCATCCTCTACCATGGACTGAAGTCCACAGTATTGGGGACGGATATTCATGACATAAAACTTTATATTTGGTTGTTTGTAGTTTTCAACTAAAGTTGAATAAAACACACAAAAAGCTTTGATTTTGATAAGGCTTTTATTTCATTTTAATGCTTGGATCTTGCTATTACGTACGAAATACAAAGCCATTTAAATGACTGCCTCTGGATTGGTTGCAGAAGTTGATCCTTTTGATGTAGCTTTCGAAAAAATACGTCCAAATGACACCTATAGACCATAATACAAACCAAGCAGTCCCTTATGGAATATTAGTTCAGGATATTGAATTTGTGTTGATGTTTGTAACATCCTGATATATTTGAATTTTATATATGACGATCGACTCAGAATCTCTTTTTGGTTCGGTATACAATTTAACTGGGTGCCTGTAGAAATGCTGGTTCTGATTTTCGAAGATTCTGGCGTAGAGGTCGGTCTGTATTTGGGTAATGTCACGGTTATGTTGATATTGAGAGTAGCGGTCATTCGTAGCTGATTGGCGTAGACCTGTATCTTAAGTAAATCTCACAACAAACAATCTGAAGAGATAAAATCGGTGGATCGAGCTTTCAATTGTTTCAGAACTCAGTCAGTAAATACATGATGCTAGTTGCATTGTACAGGGTGGGCCATAAGGGTGTTGGCGGTTTAAATATTCAATTAAAAAAAAAAAAACTACGAAACATAAAAAAAAATATATTTGTATTTTTAAAAAGTAGAAGAATAGGAATTTTTAAGACTTAAAAATAATGTTGTTCAAATGGCTTCCCTCGGCTGCTTGACACTCTTGGAACCGAAGTCGCAAATTTTGGAAAATTGTCGGTTCTGGTCCGAGACTAATCCCCGACGCTTGCATGAACGTCCACTTCACAGCCCTAAGCTTGTAACGTCAACCGGTGTTATTGGACCATACTTTTTTGAGGACGAAAGAGGGCATGCGATGACAGTTAGAGCGAACAATTATTGCAACATGCTAGCAGACTTTTTGGTGCCAACTTTGCAAGAACTTCAAGGCAATGCCTCGAGAATGTGGTTTCAACAGGATGGGGTCACATGTCATACGGCTAGGGTATCCATAGGGCTGCTGAAAAATGTTTTTCCTGGAAAACTCATTTCGAGAAGGGGGGATATTGAATGGCCCCCACGTAGCCCCGATCTCTCTCCATGCGATTATTTTCTATGGGACTACATCAAATCGGTAGTCTACGAGAATAATCCGACCAATTTAGAGCAGTTGAAGATAAACATTATTCAGGAAAGTAACAAAATACCGAGAACAACTTTTCAAAGAGTTTTCCAAAATTTGCGACTTCGGTTCCAAGAGTGTCAAGCAGCCGAGGGAAGCCATTTGGACAACATTATTTTTAAGTCTTAAAAATTCCCATGCTTCTACTTTTTAAAAATACAAATATATTTTTTTTATGTTTCGTAGTTTTTTTTTTAATTGAATATTTAAACCGCCAACACCCTTATGGCCCACCCTGTATATGACTTAGTCTCAAGTTCTGATGCAAAATTCATCAAGTTGATGTCTGTGAAAGGCCAAATTCTTGTGTGCGGCACGACAATGCCTGCTTAGGGTTCTTCTGCATATGATGTTTTCGACACATTTGGATGCCAAATGTTGAACATTTAACTAGGAAGGACGACTGAGAAGAACCGTGATCAGAGAATCACCATTGTGATAATATAGATTTATGATTTGAATATCTCAATGTTGGTCAGTAAATCGAAGTGCTCGTCACTCAACGAGCGGTAAAAAGCTATATTGGGGCTTGAGATTACAATCAGATAGTCACGTGTTGAATCTAATGCGCCACGGTTGGTCAAAATATTGACTTTAACATTGAATCTACTTATAACGATCTTAATTACATAGCGACAAGAATAGACATTTTTGTCTATTATGCACCGCACTTAGAAAAAAATCCCAAGCGCTTGGGTCTTCGGAGTTTCTCCTCCAATTTGTCATACTAAGTTTTTACAATATTTCAAAAGCTTGCTAATGCAAACCAAGCAGTCCCTTTTCGCAATCCATTCTGGGTTCTTCGAGCCCCATACACGACAATTTTACTTGTTGACGTAACCAGCGAGTCAAAAATAAGCTTCCGCTGAAGGAAATTTTGTTCAATTGAAAGCCAATATTTGAATTAGTACTTTTGTAGTAAGTTTTAACTATTTATGTTTTAAACGATCCATATTCGTATATGTCAAACTGTTTACTAAACAAATAGCACTTCAGATGGCAGGTATCTACCAGCTGACAGCTTTGCCAGGTCGCTGGTTTTGAAACCACCCAAGATAACCTTATATAAAGGAGGATAAGTAAATTTTTTACAAAAAAAAAAAAAAACTTTAAAATGAGTTTCTATAAGCCTTTGATACTCGGCTTATAGAAACTCATTTTACTTACTTCTTCGGACCACATTATGTTTTTGCAAAACTAGTTTTTGAAGTACATTATTCTAACATATTTTGCATTAATTGCTTGGAATCATAAATGAAAATAAAACCATTTCTTTAAGCGCTTCACTGTGGTGGTTTTGGAAGTGGTTCAAAATATTAATGGATTCCATCTTTAGAAGTCATGAAAATGTGATGCTTTTTAAATGACTTCCACTGTAAATTGCTAGCAAGTTTTCAAAATTTTTCAAAAATAGCATATTTTTGAAAAGATATCTAAGTTGGTTCCACAAATTAAATACATTAATCCTGTTGCAAATTGCCAATATTTTTTGGAACAACATTCGTACAGTGCATAATCGAATCGAATCTCCGATAAGCATTATTTTGACCAATCTCGTAATCGTCACATTAGGAGCAATTTCCATTGATTTCCTCATAGGGTACTTGAGCGGTCGATCATGAACTTGTTGAGCTTTGAGACGCATATAGTAAAATGTCTCACAAGTGCCATAACACATTTTACGCCAGCGTATTCAGTTTCGGAAAACCTAACAGAAAGACAGGTTCTACGTCCCTATCGGAGCTATATCATTCTTCAAGAGTAATGGTTTTAGAAAACTTGTTAAACTGTTCATAATCAACAAAATGAGATAAAACATTTAATTTTTTATAGGGCTTTTGTTTTTTTTTTGTAGAAATTATTCCAGAAACCATTCAAAAAAGAGTTGTTTTCGGTTTGCCCATGAGAAAAACATTAGTATTTTGGATTAACTTCTGAAGGACCAGACATAAACAACTTATGTTTCCCTTATTACGCATGCGTTCGATTAGCCACGCCGTGATTAATGACCAATGTATGCACAATATCAGCTCTTTCCCAACGGTCTTGAACAGCTCTTTACTTTACTTCCCTTTACTTATTTTATTTTTACTTTACTTTATCGTCTTTCAGACATGGTATTGCGTTTTTGACTTCGTTTGAACCAGTTGGTGGGCATTAATGGCATAAAATGTAATCGGAGTGATTTGTACTCCTGCGCTTCCTTCTGGCGCTATCAGCTTGTGAAAATGTATCTTCCATATTTGTAGCTTTCTTTGCATGTCCGTGAACAAATTTCCATTTTTGTCCTTATGGGGCGAAGTTCCGTACCCGGACATTTATATCTTTAAACTTGGTCTCTTTCTTCTTTACAAGGCTCTCTTTTTAAAAAGGCTCTTTTCACAAAAAAACAACGTCTGGGTTGCTTTACTTCTCTCTCCTATAGCTCTCAACCACATTACAATTTTCTGCAATCATTTTTCAGGATCATTTTCCTCAGATGGTTGACCGTAAAAGGGCTTATCTGATAGAACAAAAAAGAAACAGGATAAAATACAACAGTAAAATACTACCCAGAATAAATTGTATTAAGCTAGCAATGTGGAACTATAGCAATACATTTACATATCTTATAATGAAGTCTCGCAATAGTAGAGATTTTACGATATTCGTCCTTACAGAAGGATAATCAAGATAGCAAAGAGACAAAAGTAAAGTACATGACTATTCGGTCGAGGAGACAACGTAAAAGATGACCGGGCAGCTCCCATGACTTTCTTTTCTTTGGATTGCTGTAATGAATCCATTTTTCATCACTCGTTACAATACGATGAAGAAACCCGTTCCTTTTTTATCGTTGTAGCATTTGTTCAGAGGCGAACAAACGACGCCCAACGTCCTTTGGCTTTAATTTATAAGGAATCCAAGCTGATTGCTTTTGAATCATTCCCAACACATGCAATCGCTTGGAAATGGTTTGAGGTGTAGCTCCTAATACTGAAGCAAGCTCTACCTGCGTTTGACACAGATCCACATCAAGCAATGCCATCAATTCAGTGTTCTTTTAAGGTTTCTCGTCTCCTTTCACCCGAGCGGTCGTCAACATCAAAATCACCATCTTTAAACCGACGGAACCAATCTTGACACGTTGTTTCACTTAAAAAAGCATCTCCGTAAACGTTTTGAAGTTCTCGATGAGCTTCAGCCGCCGTTTTCTTCGATTGAAATAAGAAAATCTATACTTCCCGCATATGACGATTGTTTGACACAAAATCATACATAGTCACACAACCAAAAGAATATGACGTCAAAAGAAAATCACTATTGTGTCGAGGCGATGTGTTTACCGTATGCCTAGGCTTGGATCATGATGTTTAGGTTATGGCAGAATCGACTAGCACTTACAGCTGGCGCCATCTATTGGCAAACGGAGGGAACTTAGTTGCACACCTATTACGCTGAAAAAGTTCAGATTTTCGAAGATTCTGGCGCACACATGGTGCCAGTTCCGTTATATATGACTTGGTCTCAAGTTCTGATGCAAAATTCACCAAGTTGATGTCTGTGAAAGACCAAATTCTTGTGACTTTAACATTTAACATTATTGACTTTAACATTGAATATACTTTTAACGATCTTAATTACATGGCGACAAGAATAGACATTATTCACCGTGCTTAAAAAAAAAATCTCCAGCGCTTCGGTCTTCGGAGTTTCTTTTCTAATTCGTCATATTAAGTTTTCACAGAATTTCACAAGCTTGGTCCCTCCGGTGGAGCTTTGGTCGCAGTCTTTTGCACCCCTCATAGCGTTTGTTGTCACAAACTTTTCATTCCAGCAATTCATCTAAGCAATGCAATCACTGTATTTTGATGCGCTTAACTACGTCGATGTCGGTATATAGCTCATACAGTGCATGTTTAGCAAAACGCCGATACTCTCCTTTAGTGATGGTAGCTCCATATATTTTCCGGGGTATTCTTTTCTCGAAGATTACCAGAACTTATTCTTCCACTTTTGTTACCACCTAAGACTCTATGCCATACAGCAACACAAGTACGACCAATGCTTGGTATAGATGCATATTTGTTCATCGATAAAAACTTCGTTATTCAATTGTTTGCTTAAATCAGTTCGCAAACAATGATCCTGCCGTAATCTTCAGGCTGATATCATTAGTTTTCTTTATGAAGGAGCGGATGTAAATGAGTTCATCCATTTTATCAAAGATATATTTTTACATCATATTGAAGGCTTTACTTATAATAGTTAGAAAAATCTGATTTAGGTAAAATACGAACTGTTTTGTTCGATAAGTTGTTGCCATTTTGAAGGTAATTCGATTATACCTCTCTCATAGAAATCCTCCTCCCTACTGGCAAAAATCTGGGACAATCGATTGTTGCACGCCTCTCTTGAGCCAATTTTTTCACCAGCAAAATCATTCACCATTGACAGGAACAGGTGGTAATCACTTGGTGCTAGATCTGGACTAAAAAGCAGAAGCAAAATAACCTCCCAACCTAGCTCCCTGGGCATTTGGTGAGTTCCGGTCGATGAATGTGACCTGGCGTTGCCCTGATGGAACATAAATCTTCTCATATTGGCTAAAGCTGGCCGCTTCTGAGCTATTGCTTACTTCTTCAGAGTAAATGATTCCCTGCTAATCTCACTAAATAAAGAGTAAAACCTTCCTGATCATCAATCCAAGACAGGATTGATGACGGTTCACAACCTTTCGCATACTTTCCTTGGATTTTGTGGTAATCGTCGCCAGTTACCATCCACTTCGAAAAAACGTCGTTAAAGTTGTTTTTTCTTTTGCGTTAATTCATGTGGCGTCCATACATAGAACTTGTTTTTGTATTCAGCCTTATTCAAGTGGTTCCAAACGGTTTATTGTGTAACGTTTAGTTCCTGGGCGATTGTAATAGTGCTTAAATGTCTCATGATTATTTTCCCTAGCTAAAAGCTCATAATACCTAACTTAACTTAGGAGGTTCCCATAGTCTTAGTACATCCTATCAATTTTTGTTCGAACTTATAAATTTGAAATTTCAATCTAATCTAATTTTATTTGATATAATATCTTCTGATATCGATATTTTCTGCAGTATTTTGGTAATTCTGTATGAATCTGGTACAATCAAAGCATTTAACAGCGGACTTATTTCTGACTCTGGCAGTATGCTGAAGCAAATGTTTGAGATTGTTATGAGACTTTGAAGAATGATAAAGATTTTCATTATCTTATCGACATTTTCGATCCTAGATATCAAAATTGTACCTAAGTGGCTTTTACAGGAATATTGGCTATGTCGGATCATAAACAATTTTTTTATATTTTTGGCTGCCTGATTTGCTTTTTCGCATTTACCGGGGAAAATCGTACAATATGGAGTTTCGTCTCTTTGTCGGTGTCCAACTTTGACATATACTCAAACAGTACTCAGTTAGTATATCATAAAACTATCTTTTGAGTGCGGAATTTCACCTTTCCAACGCCACCTAGTACAATCCGATTATAGTTATACAACGCGAGATACATATTACGAAAGCCATATATTGAAAAAATTATCGATCTCTTTTTATTATAACTCATTGTTTTAAACGTTCACACAGCGGCCGAGTGGGCTCTTTGTTTGTTGAAACAAATGACTTGTTTCTGTTCTCGTCCTCAATGCTTGAGAAGGCTGCAGTAACATTTCACAACTTTCTGCTAATAATGTCCATACTTATAAAGCTCATCGCTTCAAAATAGCGGTTACCCGAATTTCAACTTCGCTCAGCCATCTACTTGATATCTCTTCACATTTATATTAGTGCTCACACACGTTCAAACCAAACATCACTCTCTCTGATCGTTAAACCATGCAAACTTTCCAGCCCTGCACTGTGTTGTGATATCTTGACGTGATGTTAGTTTTAATTACTTTGACTAAATCAAATCCAATTAACCAAGTTTTTACTTTCGTTTTTTCTAGTTTTTTTTTTCCTATTTGTTCTTTATATATAAATTCGATTAATACACGTGCTATATTTGCTGACAATTCATGTGTGCGATGCGATGTGATGCGATGTTGCACGATGCAATAATACCAAAAAGAGCTCTTACACACAACAAATACTCATACGTACGTAGCTACGAACGAAATCTACACCAGGTATGTATGTACGTAGTACTACTACCCAGGTACGAACATACACACCTAACTACTTACACAGGCCGACATACAAACGATGAGAGTTAGAGACGATGACGAGTTAACGAGCGATGGATGCCATTGTATCAGTATTTGGACAATGCAAATTTATATTAAGTGCATTGTATTCCACTGTTACAGTGACACATATATAGGGGCAACCTACAACAAGAACAACGGCCAAGAAAAAAAAAACTCCAGGTATTCCAGTGCACAAAGCTTTGGGGAGCAATGGGCGAGAGAGAGAGAGAAAGAGAGAGAGACGGAATTTAACAAGCTTTAGGTTATGAGTTTGCGTACAACGAGAAAGGAAGAGCATGATAGCGGAGCGAAAGTAAGAAAAAAAAAACGCTTGAAATTAATAATACATCTGAGCACTTATTCCAATGTTTAACTCGTAAATGCTGTGTTTTGGTCCGTTGCCCCATACACCTCTGAAGCTTTTCCTTGTCAGAGTTAGCTTTGCCGCTCACATCTCAGTGTTAGTGGTAGCTGATGATAACGATGATGATGTCGCTGAGGATGATGATGGCAAAGAGAGTTTGTTTAAAACAGCAACTCTGCATTACTTGCTGTCAGTTGAGGCGTTCGTACGAGCCAAAGCCATAAAAAAGCTCGGTGAGCTCTTTCCTTTCCGTCTTCCAACTGCTGGCTGGCATCACAAGCCTAGTGTTGTTCCAGCACTCATGCGGTCATTTCGTAATATTATCTTCTCGTTCTGACGATGCGACTTTTTTGTTTACATCACACAGAGACACAAGAAAATCTACTAAAACAGAACAACAGAAATCCGTAATTGCAAAATTGTGTGTGAAGCTCTGCTTTATTGGCAAAGTGTGCGTGCGTGTACATATGTGTATGTGTGTGTGTGTGCGTGTGTGTATTTGAGTGTGCAAGATTCCAAAAATCTCTAGCCTGTCGTCCGCCCGCCCCCTGTTAACTAAAAGCGTAGTTGTATTAGAGGCGGGAGTGGCATAAACAAAAAGAAAGAAAGAAAAGGAACAAACAAAAAAAAAAATGAAAACACACACACACAAATATGAAAAGAGGAAGCAAATGTGCAACCCATATTAAGAAAATCTCAGTAAATTACTCTCGAAATCCTTTACATACGAACATTTATACATAGCTATAGTGCAACACAAAAAAGATAAAAAAAAAAAAAATGAAACAATACGATGAAAATTCTACACAAATTAATAGAAAATTAATTGGATTTTCGCTGCCAGCATATGAGCCGTAATGCAAATGTTCAAAAACGAGAATTGATAGTAACGACAATAATTTTTACGAGTACAAAAGACTTAAAGTGGCGTTTAACAGCATATGAGAGAAGCCACCCGCTGCCAGAAGAGTGAACAGTTCCTGTCTACAACCGCCACCAGCCTGTCATCTCCTTCCAGCCCAGATGTGTCATCATCAAATGCGTATGTGTTCCATTATTGAATTCTTTTGGGTATTAATAGCATTAAGATTTTGGACCAAATACATTAAATTCTATTTTTGTTATGTTTAGAGAGTTAGAGATGAAATCACGAGGTCCTCCCCAGCCTCGAGTAGTTTTTATGGTAGCCTTAATGCTTACTCGCACACACACATGTCTTACGTTGAGTTGGCTGTTTGCTGATGCTGCTTCTTCGCCTTCATTTGCAACTTCTCCTGTGTGCGTTTTTTTTCTCCTCGCTTTGTTATTTTTTCGGTACTGTGTCAAGGTACTTGTAGTACTTTCACATCGCCAGCATCATCTCCACTGGTTACAACTCTGCCGCATAGGGAACACTGCCACAATAATCGTTAATTTACCCTCTACACTCACCAGAGTTGACATTTCATTTGGTTTTTTTTTGTTTTGTTTCCTGCTTATTCTTCTTTTCGTCATCTATTTTCCCTTTTGGTGGCACTTTTGTTGCTCTAGGTTTGTGTGTGTGTGTGTGAGCGTTTTTTTTTTTTGGTTTGTTGCAAAAAGGATCCCAAGATGTACAACCAACCAGTGCTATAAGTGACACTGCAGTATATTTTTCCACTTCTTATTGTTATTGTTTAGGGCCAATTGAAATGTTTGTTCTTCTACTCTAATGAGCAGTTTTACCTAGTGGTGTACAGCTGCTGTAGCCAGCAGTTTGCTGCTTTGCTTCTTTTTTTTTTCAAGCCTCTTTACATTTCTTCATTATATTCGCAATGCGGTGCTGATTTGAAGGGTAGTGGGAGGATAAAGTTATGCCTTACAGCAAAGTGACATCTATCCGTCACAAGTAGTGCAATAACCGTCATCATCATCATCATCATCAGATCGGCAATGAATGTCACTGCAACAATAAAATGTTGCTGTTAGAACCTATCTCTAGAAATCGCAGAATCAAAGGAAAAACGATAACGATGATGAGGCAATAAAACTCATTTATATTGGAAGTTGTTGTGACTGCAGTCTACATCATAATAAATGTCAATGTAAGCAACAAAATACTTGGAAAATCAACTAAATGAAATTTAGAGGATGATCTCTTAATGGGCCTTCCAAAAAGGAATTCTCTAAAATGCATGGTTTACATTACAATGCTTACTTAGATGAAGACTAGAATAGACATTTTTTCTATTATGTGCTGCACGGAGAAAATAATCCCAAGCAATTTGGTCCTCTGCGTTTCTTTTCCAATCTATCACGTCAAGTTTTATTAGTATTTCAAAAGCCTAGTACTTCCAACGGAGATTTGGTCGCCCTTTTCAGCGGTGGCCTTCGTCTTCGTTGGCGAAAACTTTTCATGCTGGAACGTGTGGGTCCATCCGCATAACATGCCCTGGCCAACAGAGTCGCTTTATTTTGATGTACTTGACCGCCTCACTGTCCGGTATACAGCCAACACAGCTCATGATTCGTGCGATGCCGATACTTTCCGTTAACGATGATGAATATATATTTTTTCCGTAGCACTTTTCTTCTAGACCTGATTCATCCGCTTGTGTCATAATTTATGATCTTACGCCATACCTCCAAATAGATAAAGCCAATATTTTGTACAGCTGCATTTTTGTTTGTCGAAAGAGGACTTTGCCTTTAAATCACTTGTTTAGGCCATAGTAACACCTGTTTCTAAGCGGCATTCTTTTTTTAATCTTCATGCTGACATCATTAGTTTATAACACAGAGCGGAACACAGGTTGATGACTTCATCCACCACTCCAAAGCTATAGTTATCAACATTCATACACCTTCCCAAACGGATAGACTCTTTACTCATCGAAGTGAATAACTATATTCCTCGTTTATCACCAAATCCATTTTTACCGTTTCCTTTTCAATGCTTGAGGAGGCTGCAGTAATATCTCTCAGCTTACTGCTAATAATGTCTACGCCATCAGCGAACACAAATAAGCTTTTCGTCGTATTGACTGTAGCTTTCCTCATAGTCATTTCAAACAGTATGCTGAGAAGGTCACAAGAAAAGCTGTCATCTTGTCTAAACCCTCGTTTGTTTTAGATTGGCTCACTAAGATTTTTATCATTCTACAAAGATGTATAAACTTCGTGGGAATAGCAAAATCAGCTCTTGCTTTATACAGTTTTTGCCGTATTGGTCGATATAACCGACCAAAATATGGCATGTGGATGTACCGAAAACATTATTTTTTTCTTAGACAAAGAGAATTTTTTGCAAAGAGATTTTTAAGGGAACGACCAGAACAGAATTTTTATATATTCCGCGTAGGATTCCATTCATCGAATTTCATCTATTCGACTAATGAGCTCTTTTTTAAAAAAGTGGAAAAAGCCAGAAAATCCATCTTTGTGTTGTGAAAAAGACGAAGGTCGAAATTTTTCTTCAAAAGAAAAAATTTGAAAAAGACGAAGGTCGAAATTTTTCTTTAAAAGAAAAAATTTGCGTTCGTCTTTATCACAACACTAAGGTCGAGATTTTTGTTTAAAAGGCAACTTTTGTTTTCGACCTTTAGATGTCAAATCTGTAAAATACAGCATTTTGTATAATATAAAATATTTTACAGCAGTGCCCGCATAGCGAAATCGTATGACTTAGGGTCCATAGTTGTAGGACATCTATTTTTAAAACTGCATACCAAGCGGATTGCCTGCGAATTATCGTATTTCTATCAATATTTTGAATTTCTCTTTGAAACCGCAAATATCTGAAGTAATCTGAAGTATTCTGTCCTCAGTTCACTTCAACTTAGAGAATTAATGCTCAATAATTGGAACAAAATTACTTAATTTAGCTCTTAGAAATTAAGACGAAAATATTGATTTCAGTTAAACCGATAAATTTGAAAAATACTCGTAAATACCACTGGGTGACCACTAATTATTATAAAGCAATACAATGGATAATTTTTCAATTTTTCGATTAGAAATTTCAGAGGAAAATTTGAACTTCAGTTTCTCAGTCAATTAATATGAGAAAGGTCTAGAGGGAGCAAGACGTGGATTCTATTTTCATTCTGAGGCCTAACTTTATCCAATGATGTATGCCAAATTTCCAAATTTAGTGGAATTGAAGAAAAGACATGAAGCTAAGAATATATGGATTAATTCGGCCATATTTGTATGAGAAGTAGCGGATAGGGCCATTGACGTAGCAATAAATTCTCTCTACGAGTGGCTACAGCCATCCGCACCCCCCTAAATTATTAAATTCATTTAATGCACTTAACCTAATAATCCTAGGGGGTGTAAAAAAAGTTCTGTGAGACTAAGACCCTCGCCTCCCCACAGCACTCCCCTTGCTACGCCTATGGATAGGTTCACTTCAAAAAGTGGTTGAATTTTTATCACTAATTATACAGCAATTCAAAACACAATAACAAAACCATAATAGACAGGATTTCGGGAAGTCAGCCAATTTGAAAGCTACTGTAGAAGAGGCTGATCCAAATAACCCATCTCGAACGTTATAAAGGGTGTCCCAACAAGAACGCAAGATTTAAATGACTGATGCAGCAATTGAATTGTTTCACTGGCTGTATGACATGTGGCGCCGTCTTGTTGAAATCACATGCCCTTCACATTCATTTCTTCAATTTTAGGAATGAAAAAACTGGTTATTATTTCACGATACCGAGCACCATTGACTGTTTCCGCTTGACATGCCTAATTTTCATAAAAAAATGGTCCAATGATTCCTCCAGCCCAAAATTCACACCACACAGTGACACGTTGGGGATGCATTTGCTTCTCGTGAATCACTCTAGGATTTTCCTCACCCTAAATGCGGCAATTCTGCCTATTGACGAAGACATCAAGATGGAAATGGGCGTCGTCACTGAACATGATTTTATCGGCAAAATCAGCATTTTCATGTTGTCTCTCCAATACCCAATTAACGAACTGCCTTCGCTGTCCATGGTCAGCTGGCTTCAGTTCCTGAGTCAATTGAACTTTGTATGCTGCATAGTGAATTTGGAGACACCATTTTGCTGAGCTCGGTGTTGAATTGAGGTGGATGGAGTTTGAGCGACATCATCACGTACAGCTGCAACATTTTCGGTCGATCGACCTGGTCGAAGGCGCGTTGTTGTCCTTACATCACTAACAGACCCAGTTTTGGCCAATTTATCCATTAATCTCTTTACAGTTGACCCTTTTGGAGCATTATTGTGACCCCAAATTGATCCAATTTGCGAACTGTAGCCGCAAAACTTTCACCATTTTGGTAAAACAATTTCACAATGAGAATGCGTTGTTCATTCGTGTAGCTCTCCATTTTTACTAACCTCGTACCTTCTACTAGCAAACAATAACAATTGTTCAAATGCCAAACAAGGACACTTCGAATGGCGCCAAATTTAAATCTTGCGTTCTTGTTGGGACAGCCTTTATTTTGTTGTCGTATCAAGCGACATCTATCGTCATTCTTTCGAGTGAAGGTAAAAAAGTTCCAAAATATTCGTTGGAGTAATAGATTTTGTTTGAAACGGCCTAAATTGTAAATTCTAACCTTTTACTCCACATGCTAGGATTCTCGTACGCTCTGGCCACGTATCGTCTAAATGCTAGTCAAAAAACTGAACGTTATTCGTTTATAAGATCTTTTGGAAAGTCGTAAAAAAATTTATATCCATATGTTGCAAAGGAAACATTCACGAAAATTACAAGTTGATCAAAATTTTATCATTTATGTTACAGTTGGCGACAATAAAGAAATCAAGGAAATCACCTGCAAATAATCATCGACTGATAAACAAACGAATAATGATGTAATAAAAGAATAGCCTGCAAATGTAGCAGCAATAATAATATTAAATGCAAATGTAATAATTTTATAAAATTATTATTTTTTTATTATTTCTATATTATAAATTGCAAATCACTACTTTACTTCAATAGTTGTACTCACCACAAATTCTTCGAAAAGTTCGATAATTTGTACAATTTGTTGTAAAAAGTCCAAATATAAGTACAAAGGAAAAGGCCATTGTCATATCTCAGGCCTAACCTACGAGGGCGGTCCCAAAACTAGCCCCCCTAACAAATAAGAGACAAAAAAGTTTGGACAAATTTTCTCTACTTATCAACATAATCTTCTCTTAGCTCGATAATCTCCATCTTTCCAGCAATATTCAACAGCTTCTATACCCTGTTTACAGTAAGTAGACACGTAAATCAATCGTTTTAAGGCACAAAAATTTGTAAACCATAGAAATTTTGCACTTGATTTTTAGACCTTTATCATCACGAGTTCTAGTAGAACATACAGAGCAAAAATTTACAAAATTGAAGGGGATCGCCATGGGTGTAGTATTATATTTATAGATTTTACCCTGCTATAAACTCACTGAAATTAAAAAAAAAAAAAAAACTATTCTATTTCTCATCCAGGAAATGTAAAATAAATTACGATTAAATAATTCGAATCTGTGAAGACTACTTAGGGATAAAAAGAGAGATTAGTGAAAGCAAGCTATATTTCGATCTGCGTTTCCCCTACAGAGCCACGGTAAGGGAACTTGGCTATTGATCTCAATCTATCTATATATATAAAAATGAATATCTGTCTGTCTGTGTACAAAAATAGTTTGTAAGAGAACTCCTCTCACACGGCGTACCCGATCTTCATGAAACTTTCAGGGCTTATTCGTGTCGGCCAGGAGAAGGTTTTTAACTATGTCCGAAGGTCGAAATCGTCGGAAAAGTGGAAAACTGGACATTTTTCATTATATATGTAATTCTACTGTACGAGCGTTGTCATTGAACTCCTCCTAAACGGCTGGACCGCTTTGCATAAATTTTTGTATATGCGTCTGGGTGGTGCCCGGGATGGTTTAGATTTACAATTCGGTCCAATTGGGCAAAGGGGCGTGGTACCTCCCATACAAACAAAAAATCAAAAATCAATTATTTCTGCTCCTGCTTACGGTATTTGAACAAAATTTAGTGCGTAGGTTTGGTGTACATATCTTAAGTGCTACTGCAAATATGGGCGGGATTGGACAATGGGGCGTGGTACCTCCCATACAAACCATGAATTAAATATCCAATATTTCTGCTCCTGTTTACGGTATTTGAACAAAATTTGGTACATCGGTTTGGTGTGCATATCTTAAGTGCTACTGCAAATATGGACAGGATTGGACAATGGGGCGTGGTACCTCCCATACAAACCATAAATAAAATATCCAATATTTCTGCTCCTGTTTGCGGTATTTGAACAAAATTTGGTACATCGGTTTGGTGTACATATCTTAAGTGCTACTGCAAATATGGGCAGGATTGGACAATGGGGCGTGGTACCTCCCATACAAACCATGAATTAAATATCCATGGCCTTTCTTATTATAATAGACCGATTGATGAAATATTTCCAATAAAAATAAAATTTGAAGGCAAAGCAACGTTTGCCGGGTCGGCTAGTATACGTATATATAGGTACATTTTCTTGTTCTTGAAGTTGCTAATCAAAAAAGCAATGGAGTACTATTATATAGTACTAAACAACGAAAAAAATGGCAATCCAAACTGACCCAAACTGATATAATGAGCGTCTTTTGTATTGCTTTCGGCGTTCTCAACGAAAGAACAAACAAGCTGTCAAACTCCTTTAAATAGTCATCAACCGCAGGCTCCACCTCTTCATTGTTGACAAATCTCTCACCATCGAACCATTTCTTCAAGTTTGGAAATAGAAAATAGTCCGAAGGAGCTAAATTTTTAGAATAAGGAGCGTGCTGAAGCAATTCCAACTTTAATTCATTAATTTTGGCCATCATAATAGTGGAAATGTGAACTAAAGCATTGTCTTGATGAAACAAAACTTTCCCTTTCGTCAAATGCCTACTTTTTTTCCATAATTTCATCACCTAAGTGCTGCCAGAAATTAGCATAAAATTCGCCGTTGATGGTTTTTCCTTTCCAAAGATAATCAATAAAAATAATCCTATGCCCTCCCCAAAAAAACAGACGCCATGTTCCAGACTGCAGATGGAACCGTCTTCGCCCTCTTTCAACACGATTCTCCCATTACAGTCCACAGCAGTTTCTTTGTACCAGGTGTGAAGTTGTGGAGCCATATCTCATCCATGGTTATAAATAGATGCAAAAAAAAATCGGCTTTATTGCGGTGAAACATCACCAAACACTCTTCTGAAACATCTTCACCACGCTGTTTTTGCTCTACGCTCTATTGAAGGCAAGCACGGCACCCATCTTGCGCACTGCTTTCTCATCTTTAAATCTTCGATCAATATATGATGTATAGCACTTTTTGAAATGCCTATCATTTTAGCTAGCTCATGCACCTTCAGCCGACGATCATTCAATACCATTTTGTGGATTTCATTAACCGTGTCTGGTGTGGACACTTCCATTTGTCATCTTGGTAGCTCGTACGGCCTCGTTTAAACTCTGCTATCCAATATTTTACAGTCGTAAACGAAGGAGCAGACTCCCCCCGAGTAGAATCTAGCTCGGCTTTCATATTTCAAATGGAAACATCGATTCACATACATCGAATTATATAACGGTGACAAATGTTTTTCCACGTTTCCAAATTCACTTAGATCATTTACTTTTTAAGGCTCAAATGGAAGTACTGAACAACGTGGCCCCTTGAAACTTAAAACATATGTTTTGTAAGGTTGCCACTTTTTTCCAAAATAATTTTTTCCAAACTACTGGCACCATCTATACGTCATATCGGCTAGTTTTGGGACCGCCCTCTTGGAAGGCAGAATAACAAACGTGCGTATGAATCCGCTAATTATTTCACATAATAGAAGCGTGTTCATGTACAGGATTTACGAGCGAGTTTTTGTTTTTTTTTTTTTTTAATATGAAGATCCAGAATTCCTTTGCTCATCTCCAGTCCCATTTTTATATCTTTAAGCTTACCTTGATCAAGGAAACTTTTAGCTGAATCTATTGGAGATGAAGACATTGAAGTAACTAAAAATAGTTTTATTACCCTGGTACAAAGTTATAAGTTTGCACTTTTTTAAATTCAGCACCATTAAATTAATTTTGCAATGCCATTTTGGAGTTTAACTGAATCATTCATGTGGCTACTTGATCACTTACAGGGGAAACCCGTGGGAAACCCAACGCAGGATCATTGAAAACACATTGAACCTATTGCACAGTTCAATCGGCCCTTTTACGAGTAGCCGTGGGAGATGAGTATTCCCATTGATTTATGAGTTCTCATTGGCATGTTAATATGTCAGTCTCTGCATGACATTCCAATAATCATTTATTGTAGAGCAAACTATGCATTTGAGATCTTCACTGCAAACTGTCATACCGATCCTGAAGCCATGCATGAGTATTGGTGGCACAGCTCTGTATTTTTGTTATATTTATTTATCGAACAATAATCTAAAAATCTAAAAAATAAATAACTATGTACAGTTTTGGAGTTTTATTCCAAGATATTGCAACAAGTAAATCTTGTTATTACATAAAAGCGAATTAATTGAATGGAATTACAATCGATTTGGAAGGTAAAATTAATAGTAAAGCCAAACAAGAGAAAAATTATTGTTCATAAAGGAGTGATTATCTGCGAAGACACAAATTTTCAGTTTGATGAATTCCTTCTATGAAGTTATTTATAAATCGTTACACTTTTTTATTACGAAAAAAGGGCAACAGAGAATCGTATTAAAATAGTTATCGTTTAATCTTTTCAAATAATCCTTAAAATGTTCATATCCTGTTTCCTTATGAAGCACAGCAGTACGGCACCTCCAATGTCTGTTGAAAATCATTTTTAAGCATTTGTTTTGAAGAATTTGCATTTTCCGTAAGAGGCTCTTTGCCGCGTTGTGCTATATAGGTGAAGCGAAAGTCTTTATAGGCCTTAAAACTTACTTCTAAATATGATTCTTATTTTTAAGACTTAGACTCGATCGTCTGTGTAAAAATGATCATAATGCCCTAAATGAATACAGTACCTTCTCGCAAGATAATTGAATATGCTTCTGGAAGGAGAGTTTTTTTTTTTAATCGAAAATCACCCCAAGATATTTGACGTCATTTGGAGTTTCTATGGCGTTGCCTTCAAAGTATTTTTGAATGACGAAATGCTCTGCCCAACCGAAACCGCAAATTCCCTGTTGTCTAGGAAGTCAGCGATAGTTTTACACAAACACTTTGTGTAAATCCGCTACAACTATTTTAAAAAGTAGACCGTGATGCTATATAGTGTCGAATGCTTTTTCAACATCAAGTAATATTAACCCTGTTTGACTTTCTGTTGGGCTTATTCATAATTATTTTGGTTTTTATTCTATCAATTTGGTGAATAGTGCTATGTTCTTTTTTAAACCCAAATTGCCCATCGGGTATTATCCTCTGAGACTTGGCAACCTCATCTATCCTGTAATGAATTAGTTTTTCATATATTTTTCCTAAATTGCTTAAGAGACTTATTGGTCTGTGGCTGGTAGGATTGCTTGAGGGTTTGTGAATTAAATTTCTTAAATTAGACGAATACAACTGATGAATATTATGGTCGATATCGATGTCAAAAATCTGCTAAAAAGGATTACCAGTTATGTATCCGTTATATCTGGACCCCCCACTGTAATTAAGTTAATTAAGCCAATTATCGATTATATGACATATATTGGATACACTTCTCAGAAGATAGTTTCCAAACTGTTGCAACAAGAGTTGATAGGGATTTCAGATTCCGATCCTGTCAGCTGTTTTTGATCCCAGTCTACTGCGCCCTCTAATAAAGTTCATGGCAAATATTTTGACGCTGAAGCGTTATCATTCAGTGGTACAATAGGCGATTGAACGCTGTATTTTCATCCGCTTAATCACATCAATTTTGGTATTATTCATTATTAAAATGGCGTCGATAGTGTCCATTAACAAAGTTGAAATCGTGAATATTTCCGGAGAATTTTGCTCTCGAGTACTTTTAAAACTAATTCGCTTGCTTGTGCCATTAACCAGAATACCGTGTCGTACAGCTAAATAAGTAGAACTTGTATTTGATAGAAGTGGATTTTCGTTCATCGAAAGGAACAGTTGCCTTCACTTTGTTGGATAGCATATCCTTCTTGAGCTTCTTTGATCTTGATTTCCTTGGAAATTTCAACTGTTTTAATTGTTCTCTAGTCTATGGTTGGGTGAAATAATGATAATAATAGAACTTTTCCTTCTGCTTCAAATTAGAGTCGAATTGATCGACTATATTTGAATAACAGTCGTCTGAATGGCTCAAACCCCCATCTTGATCTTATTTGATATGCATATCTGTGGAGAAGTCCAGAAGTCAAAGTTTCTTTTGTCTTATGCTTTGTGATGGGTAGAATGTCCGATTTATTGTGTTGAATATCTCAAGACACACCTTCAAAATGTTCAGAAGATTGCATTTGTTATGGATTGTAAGCAAACGCGACAGTCTACTAGAAGTAAAAACTTTCTCACATTCAAACACTAGCATGTGATGGGTTATTAGTACAATTTATACCTGGCCCAGCGAAATTATATTTTCTAAATATAAGGTGATCCAATTTTCGGTTTCAAAAGTACAGTTAAATACAAGATACATAAAGCTATGATGTCGATGAAACTTTTATTGCATTATAATACATAAAGGCAAATTCGGTCGTATTGAACCACCTTTAAATCACCAGTTTTGTAGTAAGTTTTAACTATTTTTATCGCATACATAAAAGGCAAACCTTTCACTAAATAAATAGCACTTCAGAAGACAGGTATTTAACAGCTGACAGCCTTACCAGACTGGATGTTTCGAAAATATTAAATGGCTAATCCTGTATGATTATAACACAATGTGATTTGTGCCTTTTAGTACTGATAAAAAACTAGCTTATTCAATCTTATTGCTTTGCCTGACCTTGATGATTTTCAACAAGATAGTTACCCGCTTCAAATAAAGTATTCACAATGAATTTAGTTAAATTGCGACTTTGAGAAGTGATTAGCTTGGCTTCAATGACCAAGTTTTCGGTCTCTATATCTAGGTGACAAAACCAAACTCCTTTGCATACCACGTGAGATAAGAAGAACTCCTTGAACTCCATTTAATGAACTTACTCACATTCTATTTTTAGACTCATTCAACGGGACCTACAGTTTAACGAAGATTCCGAACGTTTAAAAATCATTTTCTAGACTTGTCCATTACTCGATTACCCGAAGACACATTGAGGTGACTGCCGCTCAAAGGTCAATAGGTGGAGTGTTAAACCCACGATCATGCGAACGATAGTTGCGTGTACTAACCATCGCGCCATGGTTGGTCGATAGGTGGTAAGTGGTTGCAATGCTTGAAAGCTCATTGAAAGTGAGAAGTTCTCATGCCTTTTTCATGAGATGCGAGAGAATTTGTTTATACCTACTTAGGCGGCTAAATATGCGTTGTTCATTATACGCTGCAGGTAGAAAAGAATTTTAGCCGTTTCGACACACCTCAAATTTATACCACTAAGATTTGACAGTGTCCAAAAAATGTCGTCCTTTTAGTGGAGCTTTGCCCAAAGCCTTTTGCGTCATCCATCGAATTTGTTGTCGAAGATTTTTCGTGGCGCAGTGTTTTGGTCTATAGCCACAGCATGATCAAGACAAAACAATCGCTGTATTTAGTTGCACCCAACAATGTCAATGTCGGCATACAGACCACGATTTATTAAAAATTAATTATAATTTTAATTATATATTTTCAAACTCTCAGAAATAACACATCTGACTGTGTTGTAAAACAGGACTTCACGCTGTGTAGCAAAACAAGTGAGGTGGGATCAGCTCCTATTTCTTTGTCGAGTGAGAGGTTTGATACTAAATTCAATTTAATTAATGCCTTACACAGCTGGATTTTTCTTTGTCGAGTGGAAGTTTTGCAATGAAATGTCTTGGTAAACTAGCATCTGTTTGTAATTAATCTTCTAACTCTTCCCCTAATTTTGCAGGCTGAAACCACTAGTTTTATTAATGGCGGAACCGAGGTGGACGAAATCATACACCACTCCGAACTTATTGTTGTCAATGTTCACGCATCCTTCCAAACGAGACTACTTGTTCGCCAAAACAAACAACATAACTCTGTCCTCGTTTATCACCAAACTTATTTCTGCTGGCTCCTTCTCATCCTCATCCTTGTCGTCAGCGTACCTAATAAACATGTGGCTCTTAACGATGATGGCATCAGTCAAGCCCCTATAGATTTCCTTATAGTCATCTCCAAAAGTCGGTTGAAATTTTCATATGATAGGTTGCCAGTGTGCCTCAATTTTTATTTGGTGCAAAATGACTCAGCAAGATTTTAGTCTATCTTTACTGGTGACATCTTGTCGATTAGTGTTATTTTACAAAGATATTTTTGCTACATAAAGTCTTCTCAAGAATACCAAACTCGGTTATATTTGCAATCCAACCGACAGTACGATGGTGTTAGCTTTATGATCGGCGAAAAGTTGGTATGTGCTGATCTGTTTTTTTGAGTCTTCTCTGAGAGATGTATGGCCAGCCATAGATTTGTCAGTTCTAAAGTCCTGATAAAGCCCAAAAAGATCAGATACCACACAAGATAAAAGCTTGTAAATGACGTGTAAAAAGGCTGATATCGCGATAGTTGGTTCGCATACATGGATTACCTTTTCTGAAGATGGGACATACGTGGGCAATCGGCCTAACAGAAAAGACACCAAAAAGTTGGGAAAAATTTTCTACCTATATATTTTTCAACATAATCTCCTCTTAGCTCGATACACTTTTCAAACGATATTCAATAGCTTCTATATCCTGTTCATAGCAAGAACCGTCAAACTCCTTAAAATGGTCATCAACCTCAGACTCCACCTCTTCTATTATTGGAAAATCTTTTACCACCGAGCCATTTTCTTCAAGTTTGGAAATAAAAAATAGTACGAGGAGGCTAAATCTGGTGAATAAGGCGAGGGATAAAGCAATTCCACATTTAATTCATTAATTTTGTGAACTGGATGATTGCCTTGATAAAACAACACTTTCTTTTTCGCCAAATGCGGTCTTTTTCCATAATTTCATCACTTAAATGCTGAAATAAATTAGCATAATATTCGCCGTTGACGGTTTTTCCTTTCTGAACATAATCACTAAATATAATCTCATGATCATGCCAAAAAACCGACGCCATGACGTTGCCTACTCATGGAGCCGTCTTCGATTTCTTTGGGCACGATTCTCCCATTCCAGTCCACTGCTTTGACTCTTTCTTTGTCTTATGTGCGAAGTGATGGGCCAATGTGTCATCCACGGTTATAAATCGACGCAAAAATTCGACTTTATTGCGGTGGAACATCGCCAAACACTCTACTGATACATCTTCACGGCGCTGCTTTTGCTCTATTGAAAGTAAGCGCGGCACCCATCTTACGCACAGCTTTCTCACCTTCAAATCTTCAGTCAATATACGATGTGTAGCACTTTTTGGAACATCTTTGATTTCAGCTAGCTCAAGCAACTTCAAAAATTGCTTTCTGGGGAACATTTTTTCTTAATTTGAGTAGTCAAAACTGAAACCGGATATTGTTTTCGTTTCTTGTCGGACAAAAGATCTAAAGCTTGATAGCAAAAGGTAAAAATTCCTCTATGACCTCTTGCCTGAATTTTGCATACCAGGGTCTCAGAAATTTTTTCCTCTATATACACATTTTGTTAGTTCTTTTATATCGAGAAATTTTGAATGCATAATAATAAATTTGAAAATGTTGAACTATATCTCGAACTGTAGCTACGTGATGCAGTTGTTATTAATTAACGCCTTTAAATTGTGACGTGACGTGGGAGCATCACGTGGGTTGTGGTTGATGCCAAAATCGCTGGTAGAGACTTTGTGCTCGAATGTGGAGATGCATTGCAACCAAGACCCATAGAACAGCAGAGGTGGTAAGATAGGCCTCACCTCCGCCAATGGCGATTATGTTCCATACTAGCATAATCAATTTGGTGCCTCCTGGCTGCGAAGAAAGGGCTGACAATGTGCGGTAGTACCAAAATTGTCAGCGCCTTTTCCTAGACAGCCCAAGTTTTACTTGGCTATCCAAGGGGGGCGTTGGCAATCGTATTCTAATATGCCCAGTGTGTCGCACACCGTGGGTAAGACCTTCACGGCGAAACTCACATTAAACCCTCGTGGACTTTTGATCACAAGCATCGATCCGAATCGCATATCCTTTAATAATGTTATGTTCTAGTAGCTGGAAATTATCTCTTTATAGTCTTTAAAGAGATGTACTTTTTTTTTAATAAAATAAGTATTTCCGGTACCTATCGAAATTTGAGGGGTTTGAGGGATTTGAGGGGGAGGAGACCCAAAACATCTTTTAACGTGTAGTTGACTGATCCGCAGCATTATTAGAAAGGTTCATGGTTGCCAACTGAGGACCAAAACACCAAATTACTGGACGTAACTTTCATCAGTAGATGTTAATTGTCGTCCGGTTCGCTTCTGGTATTCAACCCGTTCTCAGACTTCTTTTAATTTTTTGTACAGGGTTATCCATTTTTCGCATATAAACTTTTATTTCGTTAGAATGCTTGGACATTGCCATCATGAAATATAGGTACAATGTCATTTCAATGACCGCCCTTGGATTGGTTGCAGCAACGGCTCCTGCAGTTTCATTTAAAAAAAATACGGCTCAATGACACCTCCAGACCATAATGCGCACCAAACAGTCACTTTTTCCGGATCCACAATCACTTTTGGGTTCTCCGAGCTCCAAATGCGACAATTTTGCTTGTTGACGTAACCACCGAGTGAGAAATGAGCTTCATCGCTGAAAAAAATTCTGTTCAATTGAAAGCCCAACTTTAAAATCACCGCTTTTGCAGTAAGTTTTAACTATTTTTACGCATTCATAGGTTGTTAAACGATCCACATTTGTAAATGGCAAACCTTTCACTAAACAAATAACACTTCAAATGACAGGTATTTGACAGCCTTGCCAGACCGGCACAAAATGGATAACTCCACACTAGTTTTAAATATTTTTTTCCACAGAGTCTCTTCACTGAAAGCTTTTCGTAGCATTCTAAACATTTCCACAACAGAAATTCCATTTCTCTGGTCTACAAAATTGCATATTGTAAAAACGGCCGAAATCACTGTTTGCGTTGTACAAAACAAAGCATAGCTCAGATACTACCGAAGTTAATGATGTGAAATTTTGCACAAACGTCCGTCGTACTATCATCAACTTTAAAATGTGGTCTTACTTTTTGCACACGACTTGTTCGAATTATTTTCTAAAATGCAAATATTAATTTAAAATACTGGCAACAGTCATTACTTCTCGGAGTAATAGCATGAATTTTCGTAGTAAATCTATATTTTTATTTACTGTTGCTACATTTTTGCTACACGAATCCATCCAGTTTATTCAGTTACTTTGTAAGCCGAATTTTCGAAAAATTTGAACACTCTGGTGTCTGCAAACCGATCATTTTTATAATGCAAAATGGGAATTTGAACCGAAAATTTTCTGGAAATTTTAGGAGCTAGAAGAATTTGGAAACCAGAGTGATATCCAAGCACAAAAGCTATGCGTTCCGATTGGTTTGATCCCGAAATGTACTAGTTGCCTCGTTTCTATTGCCAAAAAATTGGGACAGTCGATTTTCACAGCTTCTCTTGAGGTGAATTATTCAACAGCATAACTATTCGTCATAAACAGGAAAATGTTGTAATCACAGTATCTGATACAGAATAAAAGATGATGCATAAGAACCTCTCAGCCAAGCTCCCGGAGCCTCTGGGAAGTCACTCTTCGTGTGTATGTGGACCGGCGTTGTCCTGATTGGACACAATTCCTCTTCTATTGGGAAAATCTAATAGTTTCCAGGCAATTGATTCCTTCAGACGATGCAATTGTTGACAGTACAAGTCCGAATTATGAGGGCAGCTCATAGTAGATGATTTCCTGCAAATCATATCAAAGACACAGGAAAACTTTCCTGACTGTCAATCCTGGCTTAAGCACCTGGCTTCGCAGCCGTAAACCGCAATTTGACCACGACCGTTTTCACTTCACGTTGTCTTAAATAATTCGCAGTCACCAACCGCTTGTGAAATTGGTCGATTTTGTAGGGACTCGGCTGCCATTTTCTGATGGCAATTCGGTCCATGAGATTTTTATGCGTTATTTCATGTGATTGCCCTACATTCAGTTTATTTTTATAACCAGCCTTATTGAAGTGATTCAAAAAATTTTTTGTAGACATAATGTTTAGCTTCTGAGATACCGAAACGAACTTGACGACTTCCATTTTTTAATCGACTGTTTTGACAATTGGTCTACCACAGCGTGATGCATCTTCGACATCAATATTACCAGAATGGAGTCGACGGCATTGGCTTTTATAGTATCAGGATCATAAGCACTATTCATATTGCACTATCCATATTCTATATTTTCCATATCTATATTTTCTCTTTGCTGGTGTCCATGTTCGATGCGCTCTCAAGCAATACTGAGTCAAATAATCACAAAAGCGTTTGAGCAAATTTTTAAAGTACGAAATCTTATCCTTCTAACGCCATCTAGCGTGGCCGTATCGCACTTGTACAACACAAGAGACATATTACTAAAGCCATCTTTTGAACAACATGAAGGATTTGTTCTCATTATACCTTACATCTATGAGCGTACATGAATTTTCAGTGTACCGCCATAATCTGTTCCCTTCACAAACTGCTCCACCAAGAGAAAAAAACTTTCTTTAGTAGACTTAAATGTTTACGAACATATATATTGGTGGTTTAAAACCATCCAGCACAAAAGTCAAACACGAACAATTAAGATCATGTGACAAACGAAAACCACTTCTTCAAACAATTTCCTTTGTCGCCTGTTCGACCTTATAGCTTGGCGGCAACGTTCCCACTAATACTGCGATAATTTAGTGTTATGCCAAAGATTAACGTACATGATGCGATAGCAGTAGCGCAAAAAAAAACACCGGTGTTCCACATTCTACACAAAAAAAAAACCTAAATTTTTACCAGCAGAGTTCAAACGAGGCTTAAAATAGAAATATAATTTGTTGGTACCACCACTAAGTCAGTGGATAGTAAAACTGGCGACATAAGCAAAAAAAAATGTCAAAAAGTTTTGGCACTGCATAAAACCTGCAATAAAAGCTTTCTAGCAACTCAAGGAAAGCTTTGTGGTCGGGTGTTTGTCTTGGCTAGCCACAGGCAGCCCTAGCTTAGCTTAGACCACAACCTTTTGTGCTTAAATATTCACACTTTGATTTCTGCTGCCTGCCTATCAATGCTATCATGTTCACACTGTGCCAGCGAGTGGTGTGAGAAAAAGTACGAGCAATTTACCTGTACTATTTGTCAATTTTCCCTTGCGGGCAAATTTCAAGGACGAGAAAAGTATCACAAGGTTTTCAGTTTACAAAAACGACCAAGAAAAAAAAATGAAAGAAATAAAAAACCCAGTCTTAAAATTGCTAACAACAAACTGTATGCTTTTACATGTCTCTTTGTATGTATGTACGAGTATGTATGTATGTATGTGTGGTGTGATTGTGTGTTTGTCTGAATGTCTTGTAAGTATATACGACACGATTAAGTATCTCAGCTTCCTTCACATCCGTTTCCCTCCAATTCATTTTACATTCATTTCCTTGATTTCTCTTGTCATCTTCTATTGTAATCATCAATTTTTCCTTTCGTTTTTTTTCCTGCTTTACTTTTGCTAATTGAAAATACAAACCACCGTTTGCCAAGAGACCTTAACACATTTTTACCTCAAGAAAAGAAATGAAAGTTGAATAAGTGGGGCGCTACCCGGGGTTGAGTGGCAGCTTTTTATATACGATGTCTTGGCGTTTTGAAGATGGTAATAAATTTCTTAATATTTCATGTAGGAATGAATGAATGTATCATGCTTTGCCTAATTTTTTCGGATTCAAGGCTGATGTCTGAAGGTGATTAAAATGGAAATGGATTAACAGGGTTTTTTTTGTGTGTTTTGTTTACCAGCAACAAATCTGTTTATTGAAGTGAAACATTTTCGCAAATCGTCATTGAACGTTAATTGTTATGGATGTTTGTATTCTTTACTTCTTTGGTGACAGAATTATTCGTATGCCATTGTTAAGGATTAAATATTTTGAAATTTGTTTATTGTGCTTTGTGATACAAGAAAAATGTATGATGAAGGTTTATGAACAGGATAAATGGTGTCCGCTTAAGGAGGAATTAATCATACAGGCTTTTAACGGTCTTTTAAATTACGAAATTACGAAATTATTTTCAGTTCTATAATATAATCTTTCAAATATTTAGAACTACGAAATTGATTGAAAATGAAGGAATTGAAACAGTAAACAATCAAACTACTTTGTTTCCAATATTCGCTAACCATGGCTAATTCGCAGTCGCAATTGAGAATTGAGAATATGAAAGCCAGAATAATTATATTGGTATTCACACACAAATAGACAATAGTGATGGCCACATATGGCTGCAGAGAGTGCAATTTGGCTATCAAATATGTTAGGCTGGTTTTTTTTAATCTGAATAAAATTTTCGTTTGCGACTCATTGGAACAAATATTTCGAGCCTATTTAAATTGAAATAAATATTAAGATTCTTTCCTTATCCATCAATGAATATTTTATCATCTATAAATAGTTTTTCAAAACATGAAGAATTTTATAAAATATCCATATCTCAGTAACGGACAGTCCAAAAAGTAAAGGTTTTGAACGAAATGGAATCCTAATCGTTTATATGAAAAACATTACAAAAAATCTATAATCTATAACTCAGATGCTGAGAATCCATAGTTATTTAATAGCTTAATTTGTTTATCATGATTTTAGATCTTAGTTGAGTATCAAGATTATTTTTCCATTAGTAATTCTCTATTATTAGACGACGCGGGCTGCATCCCATTAAAATGGGAAAGAAATATTTTCTATAATCCTAAAACACTCAACTCCCTACCTAAAACAGAATATGGGTTGAATTGCCAATAATACGAATATTTGCTTAATCTTTTTCACATGCAATCTGAGGAGGTCGTTCATTGGCATTACTACAATTTTATGAATTTCGTTCCATTTATCCTAGAGCTTCTTTAATAATTCTTAAATTTGTGTGGTTTTGTCATTGGTTCGTCACAGAAACCCACAAAACCTTACGAAAAAAATAACACAGAACATTTTTCCTGACTAGGACCACAATAACAATTGTTTTAGAGGTGTTCAACTTAATAACAATCCACTAGAATGACAGATACGATAAACTGTATTATAGCACCGATTTAAAGTTGACGGTAGGGATGGTATACGAACGGATATCTTCGATTTAAAGCTAATCGGAAACTTAGCAACTCACCTTGCTCACCTTAACATCCCGAATGTAGATAAATTTGGGCTTAATTCTGGATATTGTTATAATTTAATTATAGCTGCAAGTATCAGGCAATGACATCAACTTGATCCAAATTTCGTATGGATTCAGGTTCAGGGTACGGTAGGCTGCGTTTGTATTTACTGGCCTGATTACAGCTACAGATATCAGGCAATAACATCGAGTTCTCATCACTAGTACTCCTCATGTAATCACGTTATATGTACTTACATATATACACAGTGAGTAACCTCTCTCTACCTTACGGTTAGTTAAATACCGCTGTGGAAAAAGTCAACTGAGGCCGCTGTGTAAACAGTCAACCTATGTCGCTATGTGAACAGTCAGACGAATATGCTGTGTAAACACTCAGCCTAAGCCGCTGTGCAATCAGTCAGACTAAACCGCTGTGTAAACAGTTAGATGACGACGCCGTTAAACAGTTAGCAAGGACTAAGACCACTCTGGATTGTATTACATATGGCCGTTTAAATTTCTGTATAGTAAAAGCGAAGCTATATGGTTTTTTTAATCATGACATAACGAAGCATATGTATGACAATTGCGTGATTGATAGCAACATACACTTAAATGTCGATGACGGTCGCTTTGACTGCTATATAGATTTTCCAAAAAGGAGCATGATATCGGCCACCTTTTAGTAGGACATGTTGCTTTCTATATCCTGTATTTATACCTTTAATAGTCCATGAGACATGGCCGTGCAAATGCCATTATTTGAGCGGCGTTACTTCCTAATTTTAACCGGATTATTAAAAAAGACGTGACTCTGTCCAGTTTTTACTGACACATACTTCGCTCTAGGGTAGTGTCACCATATACATATATAAAACATCATCTATATACGTTTCATAGCTGATGTTGTGATGGGTGTCTCATTCACGGTTATAAATCGACTTTACTGCGGTAAAATATTGCCAAATACTCTACTGAAACGCATTCATTTCGCTGTTTTTGCTCTATTGAAAGCAAGCGCGGCACCCAATTTGCGCACAGCTTTCACATCTTCAAATCTTCGGCCAATATACTATGTATAGCACTTTTTGAAATGCCTATCAATTCAGCTAGTTCACGCACCTTCAGTCGACGATCGTCCAATATCATTTTGTGGATTTTCTTAATCGTGTCTGGCGTGGGCACCGCAATTGGTCGACCACTACGATGTTCGTCTTGACAGCTCGTACGGCTTCGTTTAAACTCTGCTACCTAATATTTTACAGTCGTAAACGAAAAAACAGACTCCGCCAGAGTAGAATCTAGCTTGGCTTTAATACTAATTGAACTGAGACCTTCAAATGGAAATATTGAATAACATAACGGTGATCATTTTTTCCATATTTACAGATTCACTGAGATCGTTTACTTTTAATGGCTCAAAATAAAAATACTAAACAACGTGGCGCCTTGAAACTTAAAATACATGTTTTATAAGGTTGCCACTATTCACCAAAATATTTTTTTCAAATTACTGGCACCATCTATACGCCAGGTTGGCTAATTTTGGGATCGCTCTCGTGTAAGGAAAAATATACGAAAGATAAGGAAAGCGTGCTGATACAAAAAAATAAAAAATATATGTATAAAACTACGCGCATAATTCAGAAAGAGAATGTCCAATTGCAAAATATGTTTCTAAAGAATGTGGAAATGGCGGTACCATGCAAACGAGTGCAACAAGTTATCATTTAAAAAAAAATTGCTAAAATACAGGTGTGTCTATAAATTAGGAACGGGGCGACCAATCATCACAAAACTTAATTTTGGTCCTCTGGTAGAGCTTTTTACTATATTATGCCTTAATTTTGCCGAAAATGTCTACAAAATCGCTAAAATTGTAAAACCAACCGTAATATTGCGATTGCAATTTATGTGTACGAGGCGTGGTCAAAAAATAACCGGTATTTTCAACTTTTTCAAAAAGTATTTATTTATTCATCAATAACTATCTTGTCCCTTCAAAGTAATCCCCCTCAGATATAATACACTTATGCTAGCGTTTTTTCCATTCCTCGAAACACTTCTGAAACGCGCTTTTTGGTATTGCCAACAGCTCCTATTTCGATTTTTCTTTTATCTCCTCAATCGTAGCAAAACGATTTCCTTTCATCGGTGTCTTCAGTTTTGGGAAGAGGAAAAAGTCAACGGGAGCCAAGTCCGGTAAATACGATGGTTGAGGCATGATTGCGGTTTCGTTTTTGTCCAAAAACTCACGCACAAGCATCGATGTGAGAGCTGGCGCGTTATCATGATTTATTTTTCCTCAATTCTGTGCGTTTCTGACGAATTTCTTCGCGCAAACGGCGCATAATTTCAAGGTAGTATTCCTTATTGACCGTACGACCTTGTGGCAAGAATTCATGATGCACCACGCCATTGCAATAGAAGAAAACAGTGAGCAAAACCTTCTCAAACCTTGATGTGCTTTTTTCGGCCTTGGCTCTTTTGGGCGCTTCCATTGCGATGGTTGGGCTTTGATTTCAATGTCATAACCATACACTCATGATTCGTCACCAATTATGACCTTTTTGAGGAAATCTGGATCGTCGTTGACGACGTTCAACAGCTTCTGAGCGATGTCCATGTGACGTTATTTTTGCTCAAAATTTAGCAATTTTGGAACAATCTTCGCTGCCGCACGTTTCATGCCTAAAATATCCGCAAAAAATTGCTTGGCATGAGCCGAACGATATGCCAACATCATCAGCAACCTCTCTAATAGAGTGATTCGACGATTATCCAAGATCATTTTCTTCACTGCTTCAAAGTTTTCATCGGTTGTTGACGTGCTCGGGCGATCAGGACGAGCATCGTCATTGACATCTTCTCAGCCTTCCTCAAACCGGTTATACCACAATTGAACTTGTGTTCTGCTCATAGTGTAGACTCGCCAAATGCCACAGTCAACATTCCAAATGTCCTTGCACATTGAATTTCATTTTTTACACAAAACTTAATACCGTTTCTTTGATCGATCATTTTTTCGAATAGTAAAAAATCGAAGAGCACACGAAAGCGCGACTAAGCTTTTTATCTGTCAAAAACAAACTGACAATCCAAAATGGCTGATATTGTCAACATATATAACACATATGTGTATCAACATAACAGGAAAAAAAATGCGAAAATCGAACATACGTAACTCGCGAAATTTGAAAATAATGGTTATTTTTTTTATCACACCTCGTACATTGGTTTTTTTTGCTTCAATTCGGAAGAAGAATACATGTTTTTATTATAAAAGTGAAACAAAAAACCAGAAAATTGGCACCGTATTCTAAACCTATCGCCAGAATTTGTGTGTTTTGGGATCTTATTCATAAATAAACATAGAAGTAGCTTCAAAAGGATATTTCATAATTACGAATTTTAACACTTTTTGAAGGAAACGTATTCATAAAGGTTATTTTACTTATTGAACGCAAAATGGAGAACCGACAATCATTAAAGAAATAAAGCGTATCCAAATTATCTGGAATTATTACGTGTACAACCGCTGTTTGCCAATAGATGGCGCCAGCTGTAAGTTCAAATCGATTCTGTCACAACCTAAACGTCATGAGCCAAGCTTAGGCATATGACAGACATACCGCCTCGACACAATAGTGATTTTCTCTTGACGTCATATTCTTTTTGTTGTGTGATTATGTATGATTTTGTGTCAAACAATCGTCATATGCGGGAAATATTGATTTTCTTATTTTAATCGAAGAAAATGGCGGCTGATGAGCTTCAAAACGTTTACGGAGATGCTGCTTTAAGTGAAACAACATGTCAAAATTGATTCCGAAGATGAAAAACCTTCGAAGATACTGAATTGCCGGCATTGCTTGATGGGGATCCCTGTCAAATGCAGGTAGAGCTCGCTTGAGTATTAGGAGTTACCTGCCAAGCTATTTCCAAGCGATTGCATAAGTTGGGTATGTTTTAAAAGCAAAGAACGTGTTTCCTTATTTGGTATTGTTGATTGTTTTTCCACATCAACGTCAACTTTATTAATTCCCTTTAAACGTACAAAGTTGCTCTATTTATACTAAAATTACTTATTCTCGAAAATGCTACAATATTTCAGAGAGAACACATATTTACATAATGGGTGCAACAAAGACAAACATATTTACAGAATAGTGCTGTTTATCATAGACTTAATTCTAGAATGTTTTTATTTACATAACAAGTGAAAAGGAGATACCAACAGACGACTATGTATATAATGGGAGTGGGAGGAACAAACATCACTTACTGTCGTAAACGTAATTCTAGAAAAGTCCCATCCACAGATAAAGAGAGAAAGAGATTACATATGTATATCATACTTGAATGTTCTGGGATCGGTTTTGATGATCTTTCTAAATTATACACTTAGAGAAATTACACTCATATAGTACACTTATGAGTTGAATCAAAGGGATGCGTTGAGCGTCGTTTTTTCGCCTGTGAACACAACTGCTTCAGCGGCAAAAGAGGAAGGGGTTTCGTATTGTAACGGCTGATGAAAAATGAATTCAATACAACAATCCAAAGTTAAAAAGTGAAATAATTTTGAATCACAACAAATTCAAATTGAAGAAAACTGATCTCCATATGACGTGGGTAGGCGGGTGATTCCTAGGATGCTTTGTACCGCTTACTCCTAAAACGCAGGCCTCTCTACCTGATCCTGTAATTAAGCAGGCAAAGGGTATGATGCTTGCGATCAAAAACAAAGTAGTGTGGTCTTGTGCCAGGCGCCCCAGGAAAAGGTGGATTATGTCTTGAGATTCACCTATAATATGATATCAAACTGATCTTGGAACTCGTTTTTCGAAAACCAAGTAAAGGGGAGAGTCATAGCTAAACAAGACACATCCTGGCAACAGGTGCGACATAGAGAAGTCGTCGGGAGGTGTCAGAAGATTTATCTCTTCCGTAAATATAGTTGTATGACCAGAGAGATCTGGTTAATGAACTATGATAGGAGCATGGTCTACTTTGCTTTGCTGTGTTGATATTCTCTCCTCGGACATTGAAAATTTATGCCGTATTATGGATTACCAGTTCCATGCGAGGTATGATAAAGCGAAACTGGAGTAACTTGTCTGCGAAACCCAGACCAGAGGGTTCTTCTCTTCTGGTAGCACGGGTGACCAGGTGCCCATGGAACATTGTTCCTTCCTGGTCAATGGTGTAGGACTCCTAGTAGGAGCATCGTGCTGGCTGTGGTTGCCCGAACAAGTATTTTCAGTGCTTTTGCGTTGCTCAAGCGTTGGTGAAGGAAGGCATCAGCTTGGAAAACACTGTTCATATCTATCCGAGGTTTTCCTAGATACCTCAACTCCTACCCGGGAGGTAGTTCACTTCATACCAAGTGACTACAAAGGTACTTTGGCTGAGTGCGGGAGTGGGACCTGAGGAAGCTTTTCCAAGGGACCTACTTCCAATCTGTGGTAGTCTAACTAATCCTTCGGGATTAGTGTGAGTACACCAAAGGGGTGCCGGCCGTCGCCTGAAGAAAGAAAGAACACATAACCAAGAAAAAGCATATAATTAGAAACGGCACCTGTGTGGTGGCACACCATGGGTAAAGCTTTACAGCAAGACTCATGTAAAACCTTCACATCAGTTGATCTTCATATGGCGTCAAATATCATTTCCTTACTCAAAAAAAGTAAGAAAAATATTCGATAAAATTGGCGTACTTAATATGGAAAAATGGATTCATTACTTTACATGTTTTCTTAATAAAGTTGAATTTCTGTAAAAAAAAAAACAGCCAGAACTAATAAGCGCACCTAATATTTTACCATAATCACACTGCTTGATGAGACTAAGATGTTGCTAAAAAAAAAAAATATTGTAATTTATTTGTAAGTACAACCAGGAAAACGTAAAATCCTTAAGAAGAAACTTCTCGTTTACCTGCATGCCGACCCATGGTTTGCAATGGTTTAATCATAATAATGCGCCAGGCAATATAACTTTTTTCAGAAACTTTTTCCAGGGATTTGTCGAATATTTTTTTTTTTTTTTAATAAATTCCCCAAAAGACACAATAAATCTAATATCTGTACCGTAATTGTAAGGTGTAAGTTACGAGTGTGACAGAAAATATAAAGTTACTCGCACTTTTAACAGCAGCAGCAATGACTTCCTTCTTGTTCGTCCTTCCGTATGTTTGACGGTTGTTGTTGTTGGTGTTGCTGTTTTTTTCTTTTTTTATAACACTTAAAGACGCTGTTTTTGTTCTCCTTTATTTTGTACCTCATAACAACTGATTTACTTATATGTACCTTATGCAGGGTCCTCTGACGCGCCCGACCCTCTTCCCCATCCCGACTTGGTTCTTCGTATTTTGGTGCTCCCCGAGGAGAGAAATGTTAATTGAAAAGTTAAAACGTTTCATTGTTAATGCTTATGCGTGTATGCCTGTCTGTGTATGTGTGTATTTGTGGGTTTATACGTGTTCATACTATCGCCACTACACATGTGGATGTGTTGGTTGGTTCGTTTGTTCGTTTGTTTGTTTGTCCGTTCGTTCCATCTCTCAAAATCTGAAATGTTTGTTGGCAATGAATCTCGTCGTCTATTGTGTCATGCAAAATAAGTGATTCCTTTCAGATGTGTTGTATTTCCCCCCCCCCCCCTTTTCGTTCTTTCTTTTTCGTTTTGTATTATTATTATTGTTATTGCTGCCGCTGCTGTTATTGTTGTTATGTTGTTGCTGTTGCTGTTGTTGCCTCTCATTTGGCACTTGCCAGCGTTTGTAGGATTTACATATGTCCTTTTTGTCGAGCTTTGAATAAGTAAGCGATTGTAAGGCGAGAAGGGCATGATGCGCGGGGGATATCAAACCACTGCAGGACGATGAGGATGATGAGGACGACAAGAAGAATGATTGTGACGACTGGGTGTACGTTCTACGTATAGACATTCTGTTGGAATGGTGTGGCAAAGTGCCGGGGGAGATATCATCAATTGTAAACTATTGAAAATTGGTTTCCTCACAATCAAAACAACCTGACACATAAACTTTTTCTTTTTTTTTTTTGCGCCCTGCCTGTAACTTTGTGAAAAATATGATAAACCACAACTTGGTGGTATTTTTGCCACAATATCTGCTCCGTTTTTTTTCCCCCATTTATTTTTGTTGCCATAAATTTGGTAGGTGTTTGAATATATAATATATTTAGTTATATGATCTGTTGAAATGCCAAACTTTGATATTATATTGTATGACATGATTTTGGCCAGTGTTAAAACCGCAGTCGACTTAAATATGCCCTGAATTTAAGCAATAAAAGCAATGGATTGTGTTATGATACAAATGGCAAAGAGAGGGCCATTTATATTCAACCATGATGTTGAAATTATCCAAATGAAAAATCAAATTTGCATGCTGTTGTACTTTGTAACGCATCCTGACATTTTTAAGCAGGTCTCGCAAAGAAAATGTTTTTAAAAGCTGATTGGCTCCACCTTAATTTAGTAGAACAAACATAAATTTGATGTGAACGAATTTAGGTTTGCCTACGTTTGTGTGTAGAAATTTTTAAAGCTGCTCTCATACTGATGATTCTATACGTTTAAAGAAGTCTATATACACATATGGTCAAAATAATAAGTACACCCTATATTTGTTTTTTAAAGGCTGGTAGAAGAAAATTTATTTAAACTAAAAGAAAAAACAAAATACTAATTTCTTTTGTTATAACATTAGAAATAGAATAAATACTAAAACAACAACAAAAAACCAAAACTAAAATCAGTGTTTTTCAACAAGTAAGAAATTAATCAAAAAACATTGCACAAAATAATAAGTAAATTTAGTTAAAATAAGCAAAAAAGTAAAAAAAAAAATCAACTGTATTCTGCTAAATTGGCTGAGTTTTGTTAAAAGCCGTTATATCCACTTTTATTTCCAATTATTATGATGACTCTTTTTCTGGCATACTGGCAATAAGCTTCCTGCAGCTTTCTGCTGGTATTTCATACCAAGTTTTTTAAACAAAATTCCATAACTGATTCTCATTTTTAAGAACCTCCTTTTCAATTCTTTGTTTCAACTCTCCCCAAAGATTTTCGATTGGATTTCAGTCCGGAGATTGACTTGGCCAGTCAAGAAGAGCAACATTATTATCTTCGAACCAATCCTTTATCAACTTAGAAGAACTGCTGGAATGTCCATCTAAGAGGCATATTTTCCACAGCATATTTCAACATCGTATTTTCCAAGATATCTTTGTAATGGAATCTGGTTATAGTGTCGGTAATTCGATGTTTTGGACCGACAGCATACCACGAGAAACAATCCCAGACCATAATATTGCCGCCCCCATGCTTGACCGTCTTCTTTGTAAAGCGAACATCGAATTCCTTATCCTTAGGGCGTCGAAAATTCCGACCACTCGTTTCCAAATAAATTAATTTTTGTTTCATCGCTCTACAAAATGTTTCCTCCAATTGAAATGACTTCTTGCAAACGCCAATCTAGCCTTTAAATTTTTTTTTTGTGTAAGCAAAGGAACTCTTTTAGCTATTTGTCCTGGTAAATGTGCTTCTTGTAATCTACGATGAACCGTTCGCGATGAAATTACATTTCCAATTTCTTCTGAAATCGCTCTTGAAAACACAAACGGGTCCTTCTTCCCAAGTGTTACAATACGGATATCTGTTGTTTTTGAAGTTTTTTTCCGGTTTTCCGCGTGTTTTGATGGGCTTTTAGGCTTTAAAGCATTTTGTACAAAAAATAGCGACCGATTCATAGTTTCTGCTATAGAACGAAGACTTTGACCACTTTCTCTTAGTCTTGAAACAATTTTCTCTCCTCCAAGGAACAATGACTTTTTCGATCCATGGCTGACTTTTTCTAACAAAATATTTTGTTACGAATAAGGATGAACAATAGTAAACTAACTAGCCTTTCCAAAAAAAAAAAAACTACAGCAGACTGCGACAATATTAAAGAATTGAGTAATGTATTTATTATTTTGACCAAGTACTGAAATCACACCTGAACAAAACTAACTTACAATGAAAACAACGGGAAGCCCCAATTTTGTTTTTACTTTTAAAGGCATTACCATACTAAAGTTATTAAAATAAAAAAGAAATGCCGTATTAACTTTCCGTTAAAGTAACTAAAATTAAACATAAAGCAAAAATAAGCAGGTGTATTCATTTTTTCGATCATATGTATATATATATATATACATTATCCATTTAGTGGTTTCAAAACCGCTGGTCTAAAGTATTATTTAAAGGGTGTCCGAACAAGAACGCAATATTTAAATTTGGCGCCATTCGAAGTGTCATTGTTTGACATTTGAACAATTGTTATTGTTTGCTAGTAGAAGGTACGAGATTAGTAAAATGGATCGCATTCTCAATGTGAAATTGTTTTACCAAAATGGTGAAATTTTTGCGGCTACAGTTTGCAAATTGCGATCAATTTGGGGTCACAATAATGCTTCAAAAGAGTCAACCGTAAAGGGATTAATAATTAAAGGCAACAACGCGCCTTCGACCAGGTCGATCGACCGATAATGTCGCAGCTGTACGTGATGATGTCGCTCAAACTCCATCCACCTCAATTCGACACCGAGCTCAGCAAAATGGTGTCTGCAAATTTACTATGCAGCGAATTTTGACGAAAGATTTACATCTTCATGCATACAAAGTTCAATTGACTCAGGAACTGAAGCCAGCTGACCACGGGCAGCGAAGGGAGTTCGTTAATTGGGTATTGGAGAGACAACATGAAAATGCTGATTTTGCCAATAAAATCATCTTCAGTGACGAGGCCCATTTCCATTTTGATGGCTTCGTCAATAGGCAGAATTGTAGCATTTGGGGTGAAGAAAATCCTCGAGTGATTCACGAGAAGCAAATGCGTCCTAAACGTGTCACTGTGTGGTGTGAATTTTGGGCTGGAGGAATCATTGGACCTTTTTTTATTAAAATGAGGCATGTCAAGCGCAAACAGTCGATGGTGTTCGGTATCGTGAAATGATAACCAGTTTTTTCGCGCCTAGAATTGAAGAAATGAATGTGGAGGGCATGTGGTTTCAACAACATGGCGCCACATGTCATACAGCCAGACAAACAATTCAATTGCTGCATCAGTCATTTAAATCTTGCGTTCTTGTTGGGACACCCTTTATGTATTATTCAAGAGATGCAAGAGAATTTGTTTGGTTTGTATTTATAAAACAAACCCTGGCGGCAGACCAACGGGAATGCTTCTGGTTATTGATAAATTGTTATCGACAGAGACAGAAAATGTTCTATTTGTCAGAAAACTATTAATTACTTTTTTTGTAAGTACTCGTATATAAGATAATCTAATTTTTTTAACTTGTATGTAACACCATCATGCCAAATAGGATCCATACCTTTTTCGATATCTACTAGAACGACACCAATGTTATGTTTAGTCGATTTATTGCTCTCAATTACATTGATTACTCGCTTGATTTGATTAACAGTTAAATGTTTACTGCGGAAACCGAAATGTTTTCGAGAAGTGTGCGACCGGTACACTTTAAGGAAACAGTTTCTGACTTCATGATTTTTCAATACTACTCATATATTCGGTACTTCTTCCGAATATGTTCTCATGATATTCATACTTTATTCTAGTGTGAGTAAAAGTAAAGGCGAGTAAACCGATAACTTCCAGGTATCATTTCTGTACATTTGTAGCGTTATCCTCACCCCATCATTCTTTCCATTCACTGTAATAACAGTGAGAACAATTTAATTTATATACAATTTTAATTACTTAACATTCTGATTACTGTAAAATAATACACGATATGAGGATTAATGAAAACTGTGATTCTCTTTTTTTGCATTAAAGTTTTAACTTTGCACTTACAGCGAAAGCAAGAGGTATTAATCTGCAACAAACAACGAGAAGAAAAAGCGAAAACTGTATTCTACATAAAAATTTTAATCATTTTACATCCCCAAATATTTGGAATTTACCAACCTGGCCATGGGAGGAGAATGAGGCAATGTAAACTATGGAACGTTGCTGGCTTTGGTGTGCAAACTGCGGACTCACAACTTTATTTTCGTTTTGCAAAAGTTGTGATACCCAACACTTTGATCAGATTTTTATCAGGTTTTTTTCTTTTGGTGTTGAACACTAAAAAAGTTTACAAAATGAAATTTTGGTATTCATTACTTTTTGCGAATTCTGAGGAAGAGCTTTATGATTCCGCGAACAGAGAAAGGGAATGTATTTGTTATTAATGGCAAATTGGAATCTTTATATTTTTTAATAATTTCAGTTTAATGGAAATATTCCTGCGGTTGATTATTTTATTGTGTGAAAGCTTATATGAGAAGGTTGTACAAAAGCTTGTTTTTACTTTAATTACTAAAGTAAAGTCAAGAATGTGATATGGAAAGTGACAAGAAGAATGCTATAAAATTTCAATTTTCATATTAGAAACTTCAGGGAAGATTCTCATAGATTCTCATAGATTTATTGCTGCCAAATACTAAACCAAGCTGTTCTGTGCCAAAAGATTTTCTAACGAATTAAAGATTGCATTTCAACTGAGGTTTAATTCATCCAATCAATGTTTAAATTAACAAAACAGGTTGCTTACAAAATAATTGTTAGATATTTTTTCTCAATCAGAACGGCTACTCTATAGGTTGGGCGGAAATTACAGATGCTCAAAGTTCATGTTTAAAATTAGCAAATGTGGGTCATCGCAATTCTTGTAGAAGAAATTAAATTGGGAAAAGTGGAACAAGCTGATAATTACTGAGTTCGTGAAACAGTTCGCCGCTTCACTGGAATGTTTTTTTTTTTTGGGTTTTTTTTTTTTTTTTTTTGTAAATTCTGTATTTATTACAATCTATCCTTGGACATTCAGTAATATTTACATTGGCCTACATACTACTTATATACTAAAATGTTATTTTTATTCGGGAACACTTCCTTGAGTGTCCCTACTGCTATATTCGTCCTGAGTAGTCAGGTCTTGTGTGGTTCTCCTCCTTAGTCTGGTAAATAATGGTGTTTCGTTCATCAGATTGGACGCCAGCTGATTCGGATGTTGTTGAATACGATTCATGTATCTAGCGGAGTATTTTTGGATTTCTTCCTTAATGAAGTGTGTTTTCAATTCTCTATGCAATTGTTTGTTCGAGAAGTATCTGGGTGCACCGGTAATGGTTCGCAGTACTTTGGATTGAAAGCGTTGCAATATTTCAAGGTTGGAGTTTGCTGCAGTCCCCCATAACTGGATTCCATATGTCCATATGGGCTTTAAGGCACATTTATAGGTTTTCAATTTGTTATCTAGGGATAATTTGCATTTGTCATTCAAAAGCCAATTTAAGGATCTTAGTTTGAGCCCCAAGGCCAGTCTTTTTGTAAATATATGCTTTCTCCAAGTCAGTGTTCTGTCCAAATAAATGCCTAGATACTTTGCATCATTTGCTTGAAGTATTTCAACATTATTAATAGACACGGGAGGGCAACATCCTCTCCGAAGTATAAACGTTACTTGAACCGATTTCGTTTCGTTTGTCTTTATTCTCCATTTCTGCAGCCATTTTGTTATGGTATCGAGATGTTTTTGCAATTTTCTAGATGCTTGATTCGGGTTGACGTCAGTGGCAAGAACAGCTGTATCGTCTGCAAACGTTCCGATAAGAGTCCCTTCTTCTGTGGGTAGATCCGAAGTGAAAATCAGATATAAGGTAGGACCAATAATGCTGCCCTGAGGTACTCCCGCATGCGATTTAAGCATGTCCGACATGTCTTCGCCGTGTTTAACAAAAAAGGTTCGTTCAGATAAATAAGATTTCAGAAAAATAAAGAAATTCGTGGGTAACATTTTCCTCAATTTGAATAATAACCCTTCGTGCCATACCCCATCAAAGGCTTGTGAAGTGTCCAGAAATGCCGCATTGCAATACTTTTTCGTGTCGAAAGATTTATTTATCAGTTCAACTAATCTATGAACCTGTTCAATCTCGTCCCATGTCCCTGTCTAAAACCAAATTGGTGATCAGGTATTAGTTTTTTTGACTCTATTATGGGGTTTAATCTTCGGAGAAATAAAATTTCGAGGACTTTTGATGGTATAGGTAGGAGACTTATGGGCCTATAAGAGGAGGTTTCTTCAGGTGGTTTTCCTGGTTTTCGTATCATTTTCACCTGAGATATTTTCCATTGTGGCGGAATGTACAACTTTAAAATGATTGCATTGTATATTCTTGTTAGATCACTGGAATGTGTTCCTAAAGAATTTTCCTTTTTTGTTTTTCAAAATATCAATCTTCTCCAAAAAATAGACGACAAACTGTACAGTAATTGGTTGTGGCATCAAATTCTTGAATATATTACTATACGAGTATATATGAAATTAACAGTTTTAGTAGCGATTAATTGATATTCAGCCGACTTGGTTAATCATAATCCAAGTTAATCAATTAACCGATTAATCATAATTTAGGATTAATCATAAACAAAAAAAAAAAAAAAAAAAAAAACAAAAGACAAATTCCTTTTTATTTCAGAGTATTTCAGTGAGTTTACACGCATTCTATTTCAAAACTCACTCAAGGGGTCTACAGTTAAAACGGCGATTTCGAATGTGACGATTTAAAAAACATTTACAAGGTTTGTTGATTACTCGACTACTCGAAGACACACCGAGGTGACCGCCGCTCAAGTAATGATAGGTAGAAGTTACTCGATTAATTAAAAATTGTAATTATTCAGATCTATGATAAATCAAATAATTTTAATTTTTGGTAGTCAAAATCGAAAAATTTCTCCAAAATTCAAACAGTTTGGCCAAGAAAATAATATTAAAGAAAAATACCGGGTTATCCGTTTTTCGGTTTCAAAAATAAAGTTAAATAAATCGCACTTAAAGCTATGAGTTCGATGGAACTTTTATTTCATTATACTACTTAGACCTTGTCGTTATGTACGAAATAGAATGTCATTTAAATGACTGCTTCTGGATTGGTTGCAGCAATGGATCCTTTTGAGGTAGTTATCGACCCGTTTTTTCGCTCATTTCGGGCAGGATCTCGGCGATAATTTGACAAATATTGGTATTCAAATGCTCCAACGTTAGGGAATTATTCGCGTAAACACGGCCTTTGGCGTAGCCTCACAAAAAAAGTCTAACGACGTCAAATCGCATAATCTTGGTGGCTAATTGACTTCACCAAAACGTGAAATTGCGCCTTCTGAAAACTTCCCATGCAATAAAGCTAAGATCGGTTGTCTTGTGTGGTTCGTGGCACTGTCTTGTTGAAACCACCTATCGTCCGGTTTAGAATCTTCAGTTGCAGGCCAAAAAAAACTCATTTATCATTCGGTCATACACTCTGAATTGAAATTTGGATTATTTGCAACACTTTCACTAATAGAAGCTATATTTTCGGCAGTGCGTACATTGCGATGATGCACAGGCCTGACCACATATGTAACCCTTCCAGTCTGTTATAATTTTTTTGTAATCTTGCCAGTAGGTTGATTATGATGGCCATAATCACCCCGTAATGCACGAAAAGTGACCATATTTTAATCACCATTTTTGTAGTAAGTTTTAACTATTTTTACACACTCTTTGATTGTTAAGCGATCTATATTCGTAAACGGCAAACCTTTCGTTAAATAAATAACACTTCACATGGCAGATATTTAACAGCTAACAGCCATGCCATATCGGCGGTTTTGAAATCTCTAAATGAATAACACTGTACAAGCAACGTATGTATTAAACGACATTAAAAATTATGTTGCAACATTGTGAGTGACCCAAAACAAAACAAAAAATGTGAAAGTTTCAAATATTCAAATTTTACAAAACTAAATGCTCGATTCATCAATTAAAGATGAGTTTTGAATACATACAACCATCTATCTTTATTTGAGCGACGGTCTCTTCAATGTGTCTGATGAACACTTCAAGTAGTCGAGTAATCGACAAATCTGGCAAATGCATTTTAAACTGTAACTTTCGGAATCGTCATTAAACTGTAAGTCCCATTCAGTGAGTTTAAAAATAGAATGCATGTAAGCTCACTGAATGTGAGAAGCTCTGCCATATTCCATGCAAGAGATGCAAGAGAATTTGCAAATACGGCCTTTTTTCCCTAAATTCATCATTTAAACGCTGCCATAAATTAGATGACCATGCCTGCAGATGCAATTGATTCCGCCTGCTTAGAACACGATTTTCCCATTTCAGTCTACTGCTTTGACTGTTCCTTCCTTTGAAAGTAAGCGCGGCACCCATCTTGCGCACAGCTTTCTCATCTTAGAATCTTCGGTCAATATATGATGTATAGCACTTTTTGAAATGCCTATCATTTCAGCTAGCTCACGCACCTTCATCCAATACTATTTTGTGGATTTTCTCAACCGGGCCTGGCGTGGACATCTCAATTTGTTGACCACTACGGTGTTCGTCTTGGCAGCTCGTACGGCCTCGTTTATACTCTGCTACCCAATATTTTAAAGTCGTAAACGAAGAAGCAGACTTCTGTAGGGTAGAATATTAGTTGGAATTAGACCTCTCAAATGAAAATATTGGAAATCATAACGGTAATCATTCTTTCTTTTCCATGTTTACAAATTGATTGAGATCGATTACTTCTGATGGCTCAAATAAAAATACTAAATAACCTGGCGCCTTGCAACTTAAAACGTATGTTTTATAAAGTTGCCATTTTTCACAAAAATAATTTTTTTTTCAAACTACTGGCGCCATCTACACGTCTGTTCGGCTAATTATGAAATCGCCCTTGTACTAATTATAAAGTGCGAAATATGATGATGAGACATGAATGATGAGAAAAATGCCATCGAAACAACTAATAACTCCTTTTATATCTTTTTGGTCAAAAATTCTTGTAATGGGATTTTCCATAGGGTTGGCAACTTTGGTTAGAACACGCTATTATATAGGTACTCGTATACCACTATTTGAACGGCTATCACTTCGCTATATCTGACCAGCACTTCGAGTAGTCCAATAATCGATAAGGCTACCAACAACGTCTCAAACTGACATTCGAAATCATCGTTAAACTCCCGAAACTGAGTTCTCGCCTGATCATTTGGTGTAGAACCCCTAGTGGGAGGAGCATCATGCGGGTTGTGATTGAAACCAAAATCGCTGGTAGAGACTTTGTTCTCGAATGTAGAGTTGCATTGCATAGCAGACTCATAGAGTAGCAGAGGTGGTAAAATAGGCCTCATCTCCGCCAATGGGGATTATGTTATGTTATATTATATACTAACACTAGCCGACCCGGCAAACGTTGCTTTGCCTTCAAATTTTATTTTTATTGATTCAAATTTGTGTTGTTTACAATGACACCGCACTTGTTGTGTTCCAATTCGAAGCAAAACAAACCACTTTTGTTAAACGTTAATTTTGTTTCAGAAAATGATGCGCGACTCAACGAATTAATATAATATTCACTGAAAATGATTTATTGAAATCGGTCCAGCCGTTTAGTATGAGTTCAGCGACATACACACGTACAGTAGAATTATATACATAAAGAAGATTATTATGGGAGGTACCACGCCTATATTTCCAGAAGAACTTAAAATATGTTCACTCAACCGAAATACAAAATTCTGTATAAATACCGTTAGCAGGAGCAGAAATAATTGCTTTTTAATTTGTGGTTTGTATAGGAGGTACCACTCCCCATTGTCCAATCCCGCCCATGTTTGCAGCAGCACTTAAGATATGTACACCAAACCTACGCACCAAATTTTGTTCAAATACCGTAAGCAGGAGCAGAAATAATTAATTTTTAATTTTTTGTTTGTAAGGGAGGTACCTCGCCCCTTTGTCCAATTGGACCGAATTGTAAATCTAAACCATCCCGGGCACCACCCAGACGCATATACAAAAATTTATGCAAAGCGGTCCAGCCGTTTAGGAGGAGTTCACTGACAACGCCCGTACAGTAGAATTATATATATAAAGATAATTCATTTGGTATTTTTTGGCTGGAAGAAAGGGCTGACAATTGCTTTAGCATGCTCCCAAAATTGTTAGCCCCCATTCCTAGATAGTCCAAGTTAGCTTGTTTATCCCAGGGGGAATAAATGCAAGCAATCGCATTGTAATATGCTCGGTGTGATAAGCACACCGTGGGTAAGGCCTTCACGGCGAGACCCCCGTGGACTCATCATGAAACTGTAAGTCCCGTTGATTGAGTCACAAAGAGGGAATGAGTGTAAGTGTGCTAAATGTGAAAAGCTTTGGCATATCTCTCATGGAATCCAAAGGAATTTGTGTTCTTTGTAGTGCTCCCAGATTGCCGACGTTTTACTTCTGACAATTTCAATGCTGGTGGGGACATATCTTTCTTAAACAGTGGCAACTTTTTTGTACTACCAATGAAAATGAAAGACAAACTCGCCCATAAATGTGCATATTTGTTTTTGCATTTGAAAGCACTACTGAAAAGATTATACGCAGTTCCTAGTGAGTTCAGTTAAATCAATCGATAGGTATAAATCTCATCCGTGCTACTAATTACGCACTTACTACGTATGACCATATCTCCTTGGACTTTTGGCCTACAACTTCCACATTCACGCGACCCCATGAAATATCATATCATATCACGGAGACACCATAGCATGGATTTTTATTTGTTTTTAACTCTTTATTAAATAGCCATAATACAGTGGTAAATAACACGGGTATAAATGAATTTATATGGAATCCCATAAATGCTCAATATGGCATTACGAAAATACAATTTATTTTATATTTAGTAGTCGGTTTTTGCGATAATCTTATTTTACAGTCAATTATTGCCGCCTCGCAAATGGCATAAAAATTATATGCGAATCATTGAACTGAGGCAACAAGCAAGGATATCTTTTACTTTTTTTGGACACTCAATCAACCTTTTGTGCTGTTGGTGATGGTGGTCCAAACGGCCGACCCAATTGGCAAAGATGTATTAATAAAGAACAAAAACACACAAAAATAAAACAAGCCAGCAAACAAACAAATAAACAAATACGTATATAAAATTACATTCCTTTGTAAATATACATATACTTGTATATACATATATATAGTATGTACATGTACTCGTACATATGTATGTATGTATGTATGCTGACATACATGCTTATCTATGTAATAGTATAAGCACCTTGTAAAGAACGACAACAAAAACTAAACGGATGACTATAATGAAGGACGTCCAATGACCAGACTGACTACATCTCTTGCTCTCTGGTCATTACTTCCACTTGAAGACCGATTGAGGTTCATTGTGGACGATGGCCTTAATTAAACTTCAGAGGCTATCGTTATCTGCCGTGGATCATGAGTGGCACAAAGTAATTAAGTGCATCTCAGCTACTTAGATAGAGATTATGGGATTTAAAACAACAATTTTAGTTGTTGCACATAAACGCAGTTGCTGATGATGCATCAGCTGTTATGAGCGGAATTGTGGTTATTAGATTTTACAACGAAATACCGGGGAATCAAGGGAAGAAAAATGATAGGATTTCTCTTAAAAGCATAGGATTAATTTAAATAAGAGTAGCTTAAAGGCAGACACAGTATAACCTACTAAAAGGGAGTCGTTTTTAAAGTAAATCAGCTAATATTAAAAAGGGGATTTTTCGTGTATATATATATATGTATATTTTTAGATTTAATCTACTCTAAATTACTTACGTAGTAATTTAACTACAGTTTTACAGGATTGGTTATCGTCATTGTCTGCTTTCAACTGCGAATTCCGCAGTATTTAATTGCACAAGTTATTTCCCCATACAGGGACAACGTGGTTTAAGGGCATATTTTTGTTATTGGTCATATGGGAGAATTCAGGGTTCTCTACCTCTTCGTTTGTTGTAATTGAGAAATTTGTATACAGTAACGAGTCATTCATTTTTCGGTTTTAAAAGTAAAGTTAAATAAAACACACATAAAGATGTGATTTCGATGAAACTTTTATTTCATTATAATGCTTGGACCTTGCCATTATGTACGAAATACAAAGTCATTTAAATGACCGACTCTGGATTGGCTGCAGCAGTTGATCCTTTTGATGTTGTTTTCGACCACTTTTTGGCACATTTCGAGCGGTGTCTCGTTGTTAACTTAACGAATGTTGAATTTCATGCAATAAATCCAAAATCGGTTGTATTGTGTGGCTCGTTGCACCGTCATGTTGAAACCACATATCGTTCAGTCCATAACCTTCAATTGCAGGCTAAAAAAGTAAATTTTAAAACTCCTGGATAGATAAGTAGGACTAGTATCTGAAACAATTACTTTTTCATTCATTTTGCACACTAATTACTCGGCTGGCATAATTCATTTCACTATCGGCGGCATCGAAGTAGCTTAAAATCATCCATAACTTTTAAGTCATAGATTTAAATAATCAAGCAAAGCTCCAAACGAAGAAATCTCTTTGTTCTTTAAAATAAAACAGCTTTGTTTTTCCAAATCCACGCTTGCCGCTCAACACTTAATACTTGAGAAGGCTGCAGTAACACCTCGCAGTTTCCAAACCATGTCATTAGCAAGTGGTATGTGGTCTTTAGCAAAAATTATGACAGTTGTGTTCACTGCAACTTTCCGCATTATTATCTTCCAAAACAAATGTTAAAGAAATCGCATGATACACTATAGGACAAATTCTCTTGCATCTCATGAACGAGATATGGTAGTACTTCCCATATCCAGTGAGTTAATTTGCCTTCTATTTTTAGAATCACTCAACGGAACTTGAAATTTAACGACTATTCCGAATGTCAGTTTGAGAACCTTTTATTAGACTTGTCGATTACAAGACTACTTGAAGCGTTCATCAGCCATATTAAGGTGACCGAGGTCCAAATATTGATACGTATCATGGCTCGAACCAGCCATCGTATGCCCGGTATTTACGTATTCTAACCACCGTGCTATGGTCTGACTGACTACCATTCCACATAAGGTCTAGTTTGGTTATCTTCACTGGATACTTCATGTCGGTTAGTGTCATTCCGCATAGGTGTATAAACATCGTAGGGATACTCGGCCACGTGATTTTTGTCAAATACAGCTTTCAAAAGCATTACCTAAAAGGTAATGGGTGTCAATCAGTTTTTCTTGAATCTTCTCCAATATTTGCCTTGTAAATATCTTGTCAGCTGTTAATTCAAAATATCTAAAGCAATACTGATAAGGGCTAAATATGTCGGATAGAAAATACTTTAAACTTTCCACATAACACTATTCCTCACATGTGGAGGGTAAATGATGGATCCTGCGGTGCTTAGTATATCCACAAAAATTGCTCCTTTAGATTTCAAGCATCGAACTTGCATTCATTCAGCCAAATCGCTGAATGAAGAGTCGATGCATGCTCATAACCGCAACCGGCTAAAACGGTTTTAACAAAGCAATAAGTATTGTTTACACAAAAATCTTATATCCGAATTCAACAAATTGACCAAAAACTTATTCCGCAATTTAAGATGTCTTGTTATTATTGTACTCTAACCAGAAATAGAAATTTTTTGTATGCCAAATTTAGTTATACAAACCACAAACATTTTATTTCTAGAATTTAATGAAATATTTAATATATTTTTGCCAGGATTGAACTCTATGCCATAGTTGTTGTGGGTATCCTCTTTTTTTGCTATGGCTCCTTGACAAATGTTTCATTTGTTATTCAAATTGCTCTCAGCTTGTCATACGTATCTGCTCTTACGTAATACACATTGCTTGTCACAGACGAAGAAAATTTGAATTTTAAATTAGTAAATACGCTTAGGGCTGTTCACATCCCAATTAACACAACACTTTAGCAAATTGTCCATCACATTCATCCTTTTGTCACCTAAACATTGACATTCAAGGATATTCGATTGAGCCAAATTTCGGGATTTCATTTACAAGAATCCATTAAAATTAATTAAAGTCCAACTCATTTGAAACAATTACAAACAATTACAGGCCGATTCATTACAGAGCTAGGAAGACAGAGAGAGAGAGAGAGCGAGAGAGAGGGAGTGAGAGATCGCCTGGAGATGGAGCCTTTTGGTAAAGGACATTATTCAACAAAGGTACTAAAGAAGCAACATACCGGAGGCATCGCTATTTCTTTGTCCGTGCCAATTCTGTGATTAATTAGAAAGGAGGCTGGCCGATTGATATTCTGCAACAAGCGTAATTTACTGAGAGTGAGTGAGTGAGTTAGTGCATGAATGAGAAATGTATTGGATAGATGTCAAAGTCTATGACAGTTTGATGATGATGATGACGACGCTGGCGATGGTGATGGCATCCTTTTGGAATATATTCAACAAATGCATTGCCCTGGCCGCTTCGAATCGTCATCACAGTGAATTGCATTTGCATTTGAAATCAAGATGTTTTTATTCATGGCATCAGACGTTTAGGGACAAATGCCTTCTCGATGTTTTTACTATGTGCGCAATGACAAGAATTACTTCAACGCCAGAGCACACACAAAAGTTGACGTTTGCTGCTTCGCTCCTTTGTCGCCCCCCAAGGGACCTTCTTACTATGAAATTAAATGTCAAACTTGCAGCATAAGATTGGCTGTTTGTAACATTCGCTGGCATTGTGTGTTGTCGTGCATATTCACTCAAGTCATTCATGTTCTACTTTGTCATTCATCGTTGCTGGTACGGCCGTCTGTCCGTGCCCCCGTCCATCCGTCCGTCCGTTCGTCCGCCCGCCCGCCCTTCTTCTGTTACTAGCGCTATGGGTGTTGTTGTCAATATCCTTATAAGACCTTTTTTGTATTCATTCGTTATAAGCCGTTTACTCTAGATGCTGACGAGGTTAGCTGCTCATAACTTTGAACTTTCAAACAATATTGATTGATTGATATTACAAGAGAAAAAAAGAAAGAAAGAACGCTGAAAGCAAACAAAAATAAATAAGCTGCTCCTGCTGCTGCTGTTGATGGTGTCCTTTGGGCTCTGTTGCAACATAACAACACAGAAAAAAAGGAATCACGACAACAGAAATCTGTTGAAATTTGAAATTAATCATTTTGCTGATATTTATTTACTTCTTAAAGGGAGGGGGTGCACTTAAAGATCACAATTGTTAACTGTGTTTATTCCACTGTAATATCACGTGAAATGAGCGCTTCAAATCTTAAGAAATAAGAAGGAATCACATAAGAATTCGTACGAACGAACCAAGTCCGAATGAGGCAATCATAGGATTGATAACTAAAAAGGGGTCCTTCGTGCCGTAAGCTTGTATCTATATGAGAGCAGGCTAAAAAGTAATCGATCTAGACGAGAATTCATCACTTTTCGGATGAATTTTATATTATATCACAACACCGTTTTGGCGACACTTTGTTATACTTTGAAAAAACTTGTTATTCCAATCATATATGTTTTTGCCATTTTTACTTTGTCTCTTGTCAAAATGTTTCATTCAGAATAATTAATTGTTTGTACATAGTGTGGCGATATTATAATATATTTTTTAAATAAACATATTTTTATAGTTCTTATAATCACATACTGTCTTCCTTTAACGAAATAAACTTAATCCTATGTTCTACAGCAATATTGGGCGAAATGAGCATTTCTATTCTTAGGAGATACAAGGGAATTACATACAAATTATGTTGTATGAACAAACCGGGGATTGGTTTCTTGTAATCTCCGAATTAAGTTGCCATAAGATCGATAACTAAAAACGAGTCGTTTGAAGCTTAGAATTGATAACTACAAACTAGTCCTTCGAGCCTTAAGTTTGTATCTATGTGGGGGCAGACTGAATAGTAATCGATTTGAACGAAAAATCATCAATTTTTGGATAAACTTCAAAATAGAGCTCAACATAATTCTCAGTATAATCTGCAATATATTACAATTGTCATCCAATGAAATGAAATCAAGCCTCCTGAATAACATGATTTGTGGAAAACTTTCAAATAGATATTCTTCTCATAGAAGGCATCTTTATTTGACTGAGATTTATTTACAACAAGCCATTTGCTTAAGCTTGGAAAATTATGGTGATGTGAAGAATATGTTGAGTCGGCAAATCAATTCGTACATTTGTGCCGGCGCATAAAGCTGATGAAAAAGAATTATCTCTTTCACCACATGCTTTGGTTTTCGCTTCAAATTAATTCCGAATCGGTTTTAGATGCCTAGAATGAATTCATCTTAGAGTTAGTTTATCTTTTTGATTGGACTTTGATAAATGTTGACTATTTGCAATCTCACAATTCAATATTCGACCATATTATAGCTCATTTATTATTTTGAAATCTTGACTAATATACTTTTCTGACAAAAAACAATGGAATGTCTTTGCAGATCGGATGACAAACCAGAACTTGACGCATTTTATATATTTCGATCGTATCCGGTTTATGATACAGAAACTGGGGCAATCTTTTGTGAAAGATTTCTTTTGTTCGGTTTCATCTGTGAAGTACATGAATCATAAACGAAAAATAGTGAATTGTCGAGAATAATATCGAATACTGTCAATAAACTGTTGATTTATTTTTCATGGTTTCATGAGAGCCTGTCTCGTTCTATGTTGCAACAGCCATAATGATCATAGTTCGACCAACGTGAGAGTTAAGTGGCTGCAAAACTGCTGGATAGGGCTGATTCTACAATCTTATTCAGCTTGATATTCAAAGCAGCGGCTCGTTGGAGAAGCACCAGTCACTGCACCGCAAGGCGTTGAAAGTAGTTCAGCTACAAGGTCGGATACCGAGGATGACTGGAATTCACACGGACAGCGTCTCGAGTTCGTGACTTGTTCATCTGTGCCTTGTATATCTCACGGGGTTTATGGGAACTCTACGTCTATATCTTATGGTTGCCGTTCATCGTCGCCGAGCAGAACAGGTTTGGAGTGTTTCCCCATCTTTCATCGGAGGGGATATTGCATCCTATTATCGATCGTTCCATATATCTGGGGTTTCCGATCCCGTAGGTTTACAAAAATTTCCAATCTGTACTCTTTCTGCTGCTGGGCGACCAATCCGTGAAGTATATTGTATAAATCACAATTTGGTAGCAGCTTAACTGTACAGCTCCCACCGATGAGTTTGGCCAGTAACGTGGAAAATAGGAGGATTTGGGACTAAGCTCCCGCTCGGTCATTTGATGTTGGACCTCTAGTGGAATCTTCAGACGCGTTGTTAGTTGAAACCGAAATCCTTGGCAAAATCCCTTTGTGCTCGAATATGGAGTTGCATTGCAAGCGGACGCTACAGATCAGATACAGAGAGCAGCAGAGGTGGTAAGATAGGACTCATCTCCGCCAATAGGGATTATGTTTCATACTACCAGGCAGTTGCGGTAGCTTGCTCCCAAAATTGTCGGCTCCTATTACTAGATAGTTTAAGTTAATTTGGCTATCCCAAAGGCCTCCTGGCAATCACATTGTAATATGCTCAGTGCGATTAGCACACCGTGGGTAAGGCCTTCATGACGAGATTCACGTAAAATCCCCGAGGACGTTGTTATTGTAAGGAATTGTCTGGTGCTCCACTAAAGTGAAATATCTGGGACTCGCCTTGGGAGAGCGGATAAACTATGGCCTCATACCGTTAGATTGCGAGACAAGCTGGTAAGCGTTGATGGTCAGTTTAGACGTACGCTTAGGAATGACAGGAGTACGCGCTGTCATTATTGTTTAAAAGGCCCTTTTTTGCTGTCATGCCAACTTAAGCGTCATTTGCATAATATAAGATAATATCTATTTTGCTTCTTATGGCAAGGACAACTGCGTTTGCTTCCATATCGTTTGCGGACTTAAGGCTGCGAGGTGGTAAATGTGGAATTTGTTGATTTCTCATGCAGCTTCTATTCATTAACTATGGGACAGATGAAACAGAGTCGATTCCACGATTTTGTTCAACCTAATGATGGCTACTCGATGTGGTGGACTCCAAAGAGGTGAAACTGGGAGCAGGCCAACAGAAATAAAAACCAGTTACTTAAACATGTACTATCCATCTGCCAGCTGCAGTGCCCGGTGGGTGGTAATTTTTGTTTACCGACATGGTATCTCTTGTTGATGCATGCGTTCTCTTTGAGGCCAGCTACAAGCTCTAATTTCCAGGTATTTAGCAGGTTGACTGAGATTCTCACGAACAAGATACTGCGGTAAAAGGAAAAGTTTCCTTTTGATAATCCGTATGAAACTATCCTCATTCTATTGAAATGAACTTGTTTTACAAATCCTGATAAGGAGAGGAGAAAACAGTACTTACTTCTTGGTATGTAATTTATAAATTTTCATTAAGTAAGATAAATAAGGCAGTACGTACGTAAGTTTCGGAAATGGAAGAAGATTACGCCAAATAAATGTAGCCTCAGCGACAAAATATGTAGCCACTAAGGCCGTAACCTAAGTGAGGATGTTGAGTTCCTGACTTTGAAATTTGTCAAGACTTATACTCAATAAAGTAAGGGTGACGACTGAGATTCACACGTACAACCTGTTGGGTATTGTCTTTTGCCCATCTGTATCGTAAAGATATTACGCAGATTCAGACAGATCTAGCCTAAAATACGTTTTAACGTACAAAGTGTTTACTTGTCCGCCATGAACGTTGAGTATTACAATTTTGGAGCGGTAGACAACTTTATAAACTCCCACTGCTCTGCTAACAAGATCAATGATATCACCGTAGAAATTAGAAAAGGAACATTGTTGGTAAACGGATGTTGTCATGGAACAAGCGGGGAATTTAATAGCAAAGTTCTATCTCGGTGGATAAAACCTTATTGCATCAGATACTAAACCTATCTGCCTTACAGTTGAGCGCAGAGTGCAGGATTGTGGCATAAGCGGACGAATCAGTTTTGTATAGTTTTCGAGAGAAGAATATTCCCTAAAATCTATGAACCTAACACCGTTAAGGGGTCTAAACGTAGGGTGAAAATTAATACACACGACTGTGTTCATGTTATGATCCTGGGTTGTATTCCCGAGCGGCGATTATCTTGATGTAATGATGAAAATGTTGAGCAACCACCAAACCTAGTACAAACTAGCCAATCTGACATTCGGAATTGTCGTTGAATAATAGCAGATCCCTTTAAGTGAGTCTAACTATAGAATGCATATAAGTCAACTGAATGCAAAAAGGTTTCTCATATGATATTCACGGTTTGAGAAAGTTTGGATTTCTATCAACTTTAAGGGGGAATATAGAACTCATATGAATCATATGCTGTACGTGCTATATGCAGACGTCAATGTGGTAAAACTGCAGTGAAATACAAAGATTAAGTTGGCCAGATCGAGCTGTATGGGTAGACCAAAACGATCCAAGGTCTAAAGTCTTCATTAATGAACCTGATGGCTGGGGCAGCAGAGGTCGACTAAAATTCTATTGGAGAGACCATGATTTTCAAACAATGCCAGAACTTAGTCTAGTGAAGAAGCCCATCTGGAATTCTACTCCACATTTTGTGCATAATAAATTACAATGTTATCTGTGTCAAATATTTAAGATATTTGGGGACAAATGGAATTTACTTGAATGATTTTTTCTGAATATGATCTGTAGTTTGAAAAGCATTTGCAAAATATCTTCAAACACCAATCATCAATTTAAATCACATCAAAATCAAATACACCAGAATAAACCATCACTTACATCCTTTTCAATTATACAACAAATCTTTGGATTTTGGGCGCATTTGAATGCAAATTATTTCTAACAATTTACAAAGAAATTAGAATTATTCTCTATTAACTCAAATTTTACCAAAATTGACCCTAAATGTAGCAAACGTACCATTAAAACGAATAGTTTGACCATGGCATTTATATTTGCATACTTAAAACCACTTAAGTGCGATATTCTCGCCACCCAACTGTCCGTCTGTCCATCATTTTATTGTTTGTATTTTAACAAAACCCTCTCAACTCTCGTGCCTCACTCTGCAACTGTCTGTCGATATTGTTCGTTTCTTTTTAGTTTTCGTATTCGTTTTCGTTTTTTTTTTTTTTGGTATTTTGTTTTTGGTAGTTCGCCCTTCCCTCAAGCAAATCCTTTGTTTGTCCACCATCCTTAATTTCGACCTCATATATTTGTTCATATTTCCATCTACATTCACAATCGCCTTTTCATCCTTTTGAACAAATCTACATGTTATCCAAATGGCAAAGGATTCATATTTGCAAAAAGGACATGTTTTTTGTGCTGCTGCTGCTGCTGTTGTTGTTATTGTTTTGTTCTCGGTTTTGTGAATACTCTGTGAGATGCCATGAAATTGAAACAAGCTGTGAACAACATTTTGCTTAAGGTTAATCCTCAGGGACTGAGATTGCATTATGAATTGAATAGGAACCACAATTTTCGGTTGCTTAATTTCATGCCTTTCAAACACACACACACACACACACACATAGACACACTCAGAGGCAGAGCGACACACAGCGACGCACAGACACAATCCGGTCCAGTCCCCTGGCCTTAACAAGACCGTGGTGTGGTAAAACAATTTAGTAGTAGCGAAAGTGGTGGTGATGGTGATGGTGGTGGTGGTGCTTGCTAGTGGTGATGGTGGCAGATGAAATGCAATCCACAAGACTATAGTTGAAGACAGAAAAAAGAACATTTGGCTTGCAAATCGATGCGAATGCATTGCGGCTATAGCCAGACACACTACCAGATTTGCGCGCTTCCCCAATAAGTTCCTTTTTTATGGTCTCTCTCGCCTTGTGGATAAAAAAAAAAAGAAATTCTCTTTGGTTTAAAGCAATGCATGCATGCATGCAATTTGCTATAAGGCCAGTGTTACCACCTGGATCGTTATTATAATAGAGAATTCCGGTAGGAGTTAGAGTTTCCTTTTGTTAATTCGTAGAAAATTGTACTCATTGCAAGCCAAATTCACTTGTTTTACCAATTACGTTAAGGAGAGGTGGAAACAACATTTTTTTTCGTGGTATGTGATTTATAAATAGTAAGTATAGTAAGATCAATAAGTCAGTGCTGCAAAAGTTTGGCAAGTGGAAGGAGATTGCGCCAAATAGTTGCAGCCACATCGTCAAAATATGTAGCCACTAAGTCCGTAGCCAAGGCGAGGATGTTGAGTTCCTGATCTCGAAATTTTTTTTGCAGACTTGTACGGAATAAAGTAACCAAAACCCGTAACTAAAAACCATCACTACGGTATTACGTTTATCCTTCGACTTGTAACGACTATATAACGACTTAATTTGGAGTTTACCGTTTTGATTAATTAAGCGTTTTCCAAACAAAAAAAATCACCATTATGGCAATTTAATATGTACAACTTACGAAATATAGGGAATTTGTAAATAAAGCTTAGACACTCCACAACATGTGTCTTAGGAATATTAACAATAATTACAAAAAAACATTGTCTTTCTTATATCAATATTTGGAGATGTTACTTGTATTTTTCTCAAAAAGCTTGTGCACTACATGAGATATTGAAATGGGGAGTGGACGTAAATATGAGTCAAAATAAAAATAAATACAATAAATAAATAAATAAAAATAATAATAAAAAAACGTGACTTTGTTTTAAATTCACTTAAGCTATAACGGTATTTCCTTGTAGCAACAGATATATCCCTGACATCGAAATCAAATCAAACGAAATCAAATTCGAAAATATTTATGATTTACTTCATCTCCAATTGATACTGATTCCGACAACAGAACTTTCTTTCATACATCCATAATGAAATTTCCAACAATTTTGAATTTGTTTCATACACTCGAAACAAAATTAAAAACAATTTCAATTCTGATTCGGTTTAGGAAATGTTTTGCTTATAATTCAATTGAAATTTTTCAACTAAAAAAATAGATAACATTTTTAATTAAAAGAGTAGAAATTTTCTGAGAGACTGATATTGCAAATGCAAAAAAATAAACTACCTTATTTGAGCCATCTCTAACTTCTACACTTTTATGTGTCAAGAAATAAAAACCACAACATATGATCTCAATTTAGATTTGGAAATGAAAATGCATAAAACGGTATTGTCATTTTCGGGTTTCGAAACAAAATATTTGTTTCCCATTATTAAATATTTGTTTCTAAAAAAAAAAACAGAATCAATGTAGGTTTCTAATTTCGTTTCACGTAAAATAAGAATTAATGTATGAAGTGAATTATTATTTTGAATAAGAATCAAAAACAAAATTCCAATTTACTTTACATAAACTTGCGATATCAAAATCGAAACGAAATTAAACTTCCCTGAGTCCTAAACATTGCAAACATCTATGCAGATTGAATCATATTCAAATAGACCGCAAAGCTTAAGCAGGTTATATTTAAAACTGGATAAGATCGGATAAATAGGAAAACTTGCCCTTTCAAGGGTTGAATCCAAATACAGCTTTTTTTCAGTTTATATATCTGTGGTCACAACCCGTAACAGCCCAACTCGAGTTAGGACACAATTGAGTTATTAGCACCATCGTATTCAGCGTATCTAAATTTATTTACTCTAAATTTTTCATGTTTGTATCTCTTCTAGGAAGGCAATTAATCCTGAAAAACCTAACAACTTAAGTTAATTTTCTAAATGACTGTTTTGGCATAACTGCCTAAGTCAATTTAGGATTACAACAAATATAAACATTATTTTTTCACCATTGCCTAAATCAACTTAAGTCGTTAATCCAAAAAAATAAATAAACAATTTTATTTTCCTAACTTGAGTTAAGCTCTTATTCCGAATTACAATTTCGTTTTTTGATAAACATAAATTGAGTTAAGGTCTTTATCCAAACAAAAAAATTTTTATTTAATCTGGAATAATAGCCTAACTCAACTTCAACTTTTTGACTTTCTTTCGTTCAACAATTCATAAGAGCCTAAGTGTCTTTTTCGATAATATCTTTTGACTGCCAGAATAAACAACTATTTTTTGTTAACAACTAAGAAAAGAAATTCGTTTCCTTGGAATCTGTACCAAAGTTTTCCAAAAAACACCTTCTCCTGATTTTCAGTGAAGATTCAAAACTTTAAACTCCTGTACTGAAAATATTGAAAAACAGACTTAGGCTGTTATGGGTTGTGACCACAGATATAAGGGAAGGAATCCATTCCAACTCATACTTGTATACTCCTTTAATGGACAGCCCTAACTGTAAAGTGAACTAAGTCGAAATACTTTGTACGAGAAGGAAGCATTTATAATGAATAAATTGTTCAAACGTCAACATGATTCTGAAGATCGAAATGATGTGCCTGTTTTTTCAAAATTGCCATTTTCGAATAAACAGTTTGTTCGCTTCGATTTCCCGGTTTTTGAAAAATTACAAAAATGGTTTATAAATAACTTTGCACACAAAAGAACTAAAATTTAAAATTCAAGATTTTAAACCAATTTTTCGTACTGCTTGTTGTCATCGTGACATGCATTGACCATTGAAGCCAATTTGTTGCTAGGACCATGATTTCACAATTCGATGTTAACGTCCTTCGTATTGTATTAAAAATTAAAAATTAGAGATTAAGATTGAAATATTTCGAAAATTTTAACCGCTTTAAAAACAATTTTCATGTCAAAAATGTCCATACTTAACATACAATCAAGATAGAAATGCTTAAAATTAGATTTTAAAAGGGTTATACATGATTTCGATGAAACTTTTATTTCATTACAGTGCTTGAACTTTACCGTTATGAAATACAATGTCATTTTAATGGCCGTTTCTTGATCCTTTTAAGGAAGTTTTAAACCGCTTTTTCGCACATTTTGGGCGGTATTTCGGTGATAACTTGACGATTGTTGATTTTCAAATGTTTCAACGTTTGAAACATAAACACGATCCAACGGCGTCAAATCGCATAATTTCGGTGGCCAATTGACGTCGCCAAAATGTGAAATTTTGCTTTCTGGAAACTTCTCATGCAGTAAAGTCAAAATCGATCGTGTTGAATCACTTTTGAATCACCACTTTTGTATTAAGTTTTAACTAATTTTAAGCGTTCTTCGGTTGCCAAACGATCCATTTCGTAAATGGCAAACTTTTCACTAAATAAATAACACTTCAGATGACAGCCTTGCCAGATCGGTGGTTTTGAAACCAAACTTTTCACTAAATAAATAACACTTTATATGACAGCCTTGCCAGACCGGCGGTTTTGAAGCCATTAAATAACAGCTCTAAATATTTGATAATTTTGAATTTTTCAATAATTCAAATTTTCATTAATAAGTTAAGGGCTAGTTGATCTTGAAAAAATCATAATTTATGACATTTGATTATACACATTATTATCATAATAATTCTTTAAGCGATATTTTAATGACTAGAATTGACCTTCAAAACGTTATAATATTTAGAAGGGGGCACGCCTTATATTTAAAGTGAGTCCACAACTTCTCTTCATCAAACCGCATTTAAAACTTATCTTCTACTTAATGATGAATTTTTGAAAGACTAGCCCGATTCTGACAATTGCCTTTCAAAATTCGCATCAGATTTGGTCATTTACTGTAATATTTTCCAATGTCTTGTAAATGTCAACAATTAACGAAATTTGTATGCTATTTTCTACCTTCAGCGCTGTCAGTTTTGATACTATGATATTATGAACTTTACAATATTTCGATGACAACCAATACAAACAGCCGAGCCATACAAACCATCTGGCATCTGGTCCAGATGGTGTGTTTATGCGTAGGTTCATATACGAGAGCGGCGCCAAAACTAGCCGAACTGACGTATAGATGGTGCCAGTAGTTAAAAAAAAATTATTTTGGTGAAAACATACTTAATATGCTTAAGTTTCAAGGCGCCCTGTTGTTTGGTATTTTTATTTGAGCCATAAAAAGTAAACGATCTCAGTGAATTTGTAAACATGGAAAAATTTGGTCTCTCTCTGTCCGACCAATATTAAAGCCGAGCTAGATCCTAGTCTGGGGGAATCTGCTCCTTTGTTTATGGCTGTAAAATATTGGATAGCAGATTTTAAACGAGGCCGTACGAGCTACCAAGACGAACACCGCAGTTATCGACCAATTGAGGTGGGTACGCCAGACGCGATTAAGAAAAGCCACAAAGTGGTATTGGATGATCGTCGGATTAAGGTGCGCGAGCTATTAAAAATAATAGCCATTTCAAAAAGTACTACACATTGTATATTAAAGATGAGAAAGCAGTGCGCAAGATGGGTGCCACGCTTGCTTTCAATAGAAGGAACAGTCAAAACAGTGGAGTAAAATGGGAAGATACGATTTTCCCATTTTAGAAGAAAAAAAAAATAAAACAGTATCATGAAAATGTTTCAGTACAGTGTTTGGCGATGTTTCACCGCAACAAAGCCAAATTTTTGCGTCGATTTATAATCATGGATGAGACATGGGTTCACCAATTCACACCTGAGACAAAGGAACCGTCACAGCAATGGGCTGGAATGGAAGAATCGTGTTCAAAGGAAACGAATATGGTTCCATCTACAGGCAATGTCATGGCGTCTGTTTTTTTGGGATGCGCATGAGATTATTTTTATTGACTATCGTTAGATTAATTCATTTCTCCGCTCTCTAGCATAGCTTTTAAATGGGTTTGTTATCGCGCCGGGATTTCAACAAATGTGATTTTCGTCAATTATATGAATATAGATGTGCTCGTACTGTCAATAGGTTTAAAATACCATTTTAATAATAGAGCTCATTTTCTTAAAAAAATGCAAAATAAAGAAGACCCGAAAAATGCGGTTTACTCGGTTTTATTTTGTTAGCCGAATAACCGAAAACCGGATTTTTTTAAAAAGCGTTTTTTCGAATGACTCGAAAATACAATAAAACCTCTCATCGATAATGTAGCATCACAGAAGAATCAAGTCAGGAAATGTGATACCCGCTGTTTATTCTTATACAACGTGAGCTTGCGTAATTCTACAACAGCTGTTGGAGACATTTATTCTCTAAAATTCGTGTACCTCTACCTCCCTCATTCTCAAGCACATTTTTTTTCTCCTAACGAAAACTTTAACCTACCTTAACTTTATTGAGCTAAGTCACAACGTGAGATTGCTACCTGTAGTTCTTGGTGATTAAGCAAAAGTCTAAATCCGATTGGCTTTTTTTCAACACTCTGCAAAGTCAAGAGGAAACTAATTGAATGCAATTTTACCGCTCTGAAAAAACTAGAACAATGTTCGGCTCATGTTGCACTTATTGCGAAATGATGTTGGATATATCGATGATGGTAATGACGATTTTTCAACCGTGATCATTGCTTTAAGCTCTGTTACAACCATGAAATCTTTGAACTTATTAACTAATATTTCATATTATTTTAACATCTGCGAACTTCCAAACTCTTATAAACTAAAATAATCAAAGTAATGCAACCTGACAATTTATCTCCCATTATTTGGCAAAGTTTCACAGGTATCTAAAAAAACTAGAAATCACATTTAATACAATTTTTCCTTTATTTTCCCATTAGAAAGTACAAATTTTGTTGTTAGCAGCACTTGAAAAACATTTCACGTATGAGTAATTTCGTTTGTTTCCTCATTAGAAATTTATCTTTTTTTTTTGTTGGCATAAGTTGGCAACCCTAACTGATAATCACATGACAAACTTTAGTCACAGTAACAGTTTTTTTTGTATGTTATTGCTGGCGCTGTTGTTGTTATTGTTACACGAAAAAGAAGGAAAAAACAACACGCTGCGAGTTGTAGCAAAGTTTTAGCTTGTTAGCTCTTTCGAAATGCACTTGTCGTGTCACCAAGAGATGCTACAAAACATGACGCGCGACGCCAGAGCTTTTGTCTCTTGCAGTCTGACGTTGTTCGAAAATTTGTTGATTGGATGAGATTCGTTGGCGAAGGGCGTCGAATGTGAGGGTATTATCTAAAAGCGGCCGCCAGATTTGTTTTTAAACTCGGCAAGATATGAGAAAATAGTTTTTGTTGTTTTCTTTTGCAATTTTGACTAGCCTTATAGCTCCGCGCACACACACACACACACACACGTACATACATAAACACGTATATTTAGTAATATAGTACATGTGTAAACACGGCTGAGGCGTGTTAAGAAGTGAAAATAACATTCCGACCCAACGAAATTATGAATTTCGTCCCAAAAATAAAGGGCGAAAGGGTAGGGGAAAGCTTTGACCCAGAAAAGGTGTTGTTATGCAAAGCTCTTTCTTGCTTCAGTCGAATGAATGCCTTGTCTGTGTGTATGTGTGCAAATGTTTTGCACAAAATTCTGATGTAAAGTTCAAATGTATTATGTGTACGAGTGTATGTGTGTGTGTATGTGCCTTTGTGTGCATATTTTGCATGATGCCAATCGCACAAGTGGCGAACAATAACAACAACACCAGCGACAATCTCAATCGGACAGTTTGAACAGCGAGACATTCGTCATTCGACAACGAGCGCTTAAATAATCATGGATGTAAACACAAACGAAAACACCCACACAGCCAAAGGCCGACAGAACCATTATACCCACCCGAACTCATCAGACTCATCGCATACCGACGAAGTCAGACAACCGCGTACTACTAGAACTCGCAAACAGTGTTGCCAATTGTTATCAAGTATTATTCACTAATAACGCAGCAATAAAATAAGCAAAATTATAACCAACTAAAGCCGTCGGCTTAAGAATAATAAAGAAAAAAAATTATTTTTGTTAATTCGATCAATTTATGAGGAAGATATCTGGAAGGGTATAAACTTTAATTTCAGACCTAAGATCATCAGACGTTTAATGTATACAAAATTTGTTTGAATTTAATGCACTTGAATGAAACATATGAGAATATACAATAAAGTGTATTGGTAGTAGCATGCCGACCAATTTTAAATTATAAGCACAGATTGAATTTCGTTGTATCGGTCAATACGCATGGAAAGTACCACAAGGAGCCTAGTTAATCAATTTCAATTTCTTATATATTTTGTAAAGATTTATATAGAAATAAAACACAGAAAATTTAGGTTGCGGCAGTCACATATTTAGAAATTACAGGTCAAAAATTTAATTTTGATAAATCGGCAATATTTGTTGAGTTTATGGTCAGAAATTCATTCACAATGATTCCTTTGTTAGATAACCCATCATCATGGTGCAAAATCGATGAGTTTTCTTTCCATAGATTTGGCCTTTTTTTGACGAATTTACTACCTTAAAGGGCACATAATGCCCAGATAATATTTTTTATTTGTAGTCTGATCTTTTGACAAAAGTTTTGAGTGCACAACACTGCGATAATCAAAGAAAATAGTCACACAATCTTGGCTTTTGATTGATTTTTATGGTGTTTTTTCGGTTTTGTCTCTTGGTTCTTGGGCGGCATCTTTCCGAAGCTTGTTGACTAGTTTGCATATCAAAGTCGTAAGCCCACATCCAATTACCAGTTAGAACTCATTTTGTGTATGTTAATAGGGAATTGTTTCGTCTTCAGCGACCTTTGCGCGATTGAAATTTTGGAAAAAATTTCAGGTCTTTTGGAACTAATTGATCGTCAATGAGCTATATCTCGTCAGCTTAAATGACGACTTTCCGTTACCATTTCCTTAACTTTACCGATGCTAACTTCGGTTGAAGACGTTCATGGCCGACCAAAAGAGAGACAAATATTCTATTTCATCTTCATCAGTTTTAAATGCGCTGTTGCAATCATATATTTTTGATAATGCCGATCAGCGATTCAGTACACAAAATTTCATTAGCAAAATCGAGCACTGTAGCAAAATAAGTGACAGATCGTGGTCAAACTCCACGTCTCCAACTCTAATGAACACTCCAACTTAGTAATAAAACGAATTCTGACAGTTACCTTAAGAGAGCTCTTCAAATAATCAATTTTCGGAACTTTTCTGAAAAAATATATGTAGAAATTAATACGCGTCTGTGTGTTACACACAGCCTCCTAAACTATCTAACCAATATAGATGAAACTTTGACGTGTAATTCCTTGGAAGCCTGGGATAGACTCTGCTGTGATATATTAAGTACAGGAGATGTAAAGCATTTAATATTAATGACTGACAGTAAGCACTTGCGGAATAATGGAGGCAGCGAATGTTTCTATGAAAATAAATTATATATATATATATATATGTATATAATACTATTTGGGCTTTTTACTATTACTGTATCTAAACAGCACTTGTAAATAGTTTGTGTTAGTTACCGGCATTACATAACGTTGTCTGAAATTTTTTCCTACTTACCCAATGTTATTTGACGTTTGAAGTTGTTAATCTGGAAAGAGAAGAGTAATGGAAATAAATATTAGAAACAAATTTGAAATTATTTAGCGAATAACATTTTGGTTACTAAACTACTCGCAGAGCAATAGCAATATTTTTGTAAAATTACAATGAAATATAATGGGCGCAACTCTAAAGTTTATGTTTTTCCAGAATTGAAATTTTACATAATTTTTATTATAATTACGTGAATTATATATTATATAACTGTATGAAGATAACTAGCGAATAAAGACTTTGCATTTTATCGACAATTCTACGGATTGCTAAGTATTATCATTGATAATAATTTCCCTCTGTATACAAAATATGCAATTCAAATATTTAGCTTTTTTATGAAATTTAGCACCACCACCATCTGGCAACACCATTAACCGACTTGCATTTACACAATCAGTACAATCGATAATATATCATCACTTTCTGGATTGGCTTTTACGAATAACAACCGAAAAAGAAACCAAACACATGACACATGCAAACAAGGCGGATGCACTTTTTCACGCTCAGCTTCGCTCAGTGGCTGCACTCAACGCCACATTAACAGATGACCAGGGACAGGACAAACGAACAACCCGACCGACTGACCGACCGGCCGAACAAACAACGCTGCAGAGGTGTGTTTGTTACATTTAAATATGGGTAACTTTTTGTGTGCGTGTATGCGTATGTGTGTGTGTGTGTAATTGCAGACGTTAGTGCATTTAAAATGCTGACGTCATGATTATTAGGTTGCACAAAAAACCCCAAAAAGTCCTTGCACTCGTAACAAGACCCAATTTACGAGATCATGTGAACAAGTAACAACTTCTTGTTGTTGTCGTCGCCGTTCACGTTGATGTTGTCATTGTTGTTGCTGTTGCTGCTGCTGCTGCTGCTGCTGTTGCTGTCGTTGCCGTTGCTGTTCTTGTAAATCAATTACCAAAATTGAGTTTCGTTACATCCAATTCTACCCCAGGACACACGTAAATATTCGAGATTGTATAGGATGCAAAATCAGCTCAAAAAGATTTCATGCTCTTTTCTCTGGGCAAAGGCAAAAAAGCATTAAACTCTCTTTAACGCTACGCTCTACAAGAGAGGTAGAGAGCAAAATACGTTTCGCTCTCTTTTTTATACGTCTAGCGGTTACAACTGCTTTTTAAGAGCATTCATATTTCTTCTTCTGCTCCTTTGGCGCTTTGTGTTGCTGTTGCCCACAAAAACTGTTGTTAACACTTTCACTAACAAGTTGGCTTTTACTGGCATTGTGTTGTCGCTGCTGCTGTTGTTGTTGTCGTTATTGTTGTTGCTGTTGTTGTAGCAATTTGCCACGTCCAACACATGTGACATACGATAATGTCTCACTCATTTTGAGGTTACAACAAAAACGAAAGGAAGAAAAAAAAAAAAAGAAAAACAAGTAACCAACCATCCAACTAACCAACAATATTGACACAATTTTGTTAAAATCAGTGATGCCATGTTAAAGGGAAATGTTACTATTACAATGATGTGAATTCCGTTTTTGGCTACCATTTTTATTCCAGGGACCAAATCTAGGTTTAAAAACAGTTTTCAATAGACAGTCATGCGTCTGTTAAAAGCATATCTATTTAAAGATGTACCCAGACAGCCGAGATTGGTGTGTGATTTGGAATAATTGTGAATTGCGATAATTTGGCGCTATTCTGAATGAAAGAGACCACGTATTATATCTTATAAGTACTGCAAACTTTTGTAAACCACTGCTGCTCTAGCAAAATAGAACTTTGATATTGAGCTTTATTTGGATGCGCATCTAAACCGGTTGATTACCGACTACAAGCCGTACATAGGAAACTCTTCTGTAACTCTAAACTAACTGTAACTCTTATCCAATCCGTCGCATCCAAGTCTGACGACTAACATGGTCCTTTCAACGCAGTTTTGTTCGCCTTTATCAGTGGCCCTCATCGACCTTTACAACAAGACCCAGCCAATTCAAATGCAGTATTTCGATCGGCTTGATCACGTCGATGTCGATTTTAACATGATTTAGACGGCGTCTATGCATTCCATTAACAGTAATGGGTCCATAATATTTAAGGCAGTATTTTTCTCTTGGAGCACTGATTCATCCGCTTGCATCATTACCTTGGATTATCCGTCATACAGCAAGACAGATACGAGTAGAGTTAGCATCTGAAGCTGTTGAATTTTTATTCGTAGACTGAGGAAGAGTTTTGCCATTAAGTCGCTTCTTAGTCCTCACTTACATTTGTTTGGAAGCAATACTCATATTCTGACCCCCGGATTGATATTATTGACTTTGCCCCAGATTGTTACCCTGTCCGAAGCCTTGTTTGAAGTAAGTCTCAGTAAGGCTTTCTATCTATCTTTACTGAAGGCATCGCAAAAATACAAAACTCTTTCATAACTTCATACAAGTTCTCATCGCCGAATGCTCCTAATCTTTAAGTTCCAGAAAAAAATATTTCGTAGTTGATGATAACCGCCGCAAAATATTGTAATTGCTTAAGAGAAGCTAAAGCCAAACAAAATTTGCTAGGATTACGGCTAAGACATAGGATGCTTACATGGCAACGTTGCAGCCAATTGTAACGCCTGCTATGAGGTAACACTATAAGGATAAGAGAGTCACGCCGTCGTTTTAAACGGAAGAAACGGTTACGAAAACGGATTGGAGGTAATGGGATATAAAAAGTTGTAGGGACAAATATGAAGGCCAAAAATGTCTATCAAAAATTAAAAGATATAGGTTATGGAACGGGGTTCACATCTTGTAAGGACGATGATGGAAAACTAATTACGAATACGCAAAATTACTGTAAATATAAAGAACACTTTTACAAATTGCAAGTTCTGGTTGCCAGAAGTCATCTCTTTACAGATATCAACACAACGACCAAAAATTGAGCTTATTTGGTATCAATTGAAGCTTGAGAAGTTTGAGATGCAAAATATCTGTTAAAATGGAGTTCACTGGTTTATTTGACATGCCAACATTATCACCAGAGTCCCTAATAGATAATTAATCATTGAACGACAAGTGTCGGCCTAACTTTCATCGTTGGAGGTTGTGGTCGTTGGACTCACTTTTCGTCTTTACCTTGCTCTAGGTTAAGTGAGATCTTTGGCTCCCTTCACTGAAAACTTCAGGCTTGTGGCTTTCCGCGAAAGTGAATCCATTCCGCAAGGATATTAAAACTGCCAAGTATTCAAGTAATTTTTATTAAATCGATCTGCCAAAGCGTCTTTGTAATCGATAAAAATATAGCAAGTTTCGATCTGTTTTTCCTGAAGCTTCTTTATGATTCGTAGCGGCATAGATATTTGGCAAACTGTCAATTCACTAGTACTGAATCGATATAGGTCCATTGTAGACTTGCCCTCTTCTCTCTGGTTGGATAGAATAGGCTGAACATCCTTGAAGGGATCATACATGTAATGGATCAAAGACTGAAAAGATTTGCCCGCAGAGCCCATGCTTTTGTCCTTCTTAAGATGTAATACTGTTATTCAGTCCTCGTATTGACTCAGGTGGTGGTCTGTACTACGGTCGATAATTGGCGTGATTTCTTCATAAACACGGAACTATCAAATTGCTAAAGTATTCTTTCTCTCTCTGTATTTGTAGTAATTCAACATATGCTTGATAATTTTTTCATTATCCTGATTACAGGACGAGAGCCGCGCGACATAACCTTTACCTTTTATTATACTTTTTGGTAGAATTTTTGACTAAACAAAGATTTAGACAGGAAGATAGTCTATCATGAGATCTCCGCGAATTTATTTAAAGAATAAGGAATAGGGAAATAAAGCTGCGGTGGAGACGTCTGACGAAGTTTTTACCAAAGTCACATGCAGCTTGCTGGTTGAAGAAGCGAGATGTTACTGCAGTCTTTTAAAGCATTGAAAAGGGGCAAACAAAAATGGATTTGGAAGTAAATAAAGACAAAAATAAAGTTATTTTTTATAGGCAACTACTCGTATAACCTTGGAATGGCTGGTGCTTTCATCTACTTCAGCGCAGCCATCAATAAGAAAAAAGAACGTCAGTCAAAAAATAAGAGAAAATCGGTTCTTGCAGACATGATCTATTAGGTGCTACGAACGAAAATCCAACTGTATTATACATTAATAATATTGAATTTTGGCATAAACGAACGAATAAGTTCTAAGAGGCTTTAAAAGGATTATTTTAGGTAAAATGTATGGATTCATCACCGCCACATGAATTCTGAATTGTATGAACTGTACACCGACATCGACTTCATCAAACGCATCAAAATATAGCGCTTGTGCTGACTGAGTCATGTTGTGCGGTCATGTTGGATGGATCCTGACTGAGTCATGTTGTGCGGATGGACCAAAACGCTCCAGCACATAAAAATTTCGATAATTTGCTAGATGGGAGGTGCAGAAGATGGTTTCTGAGGCATTACCAAAATGTGGTGCAAGTAAGTGAAAAAGACTACGAAGTTTTTGGAATTCTTTCTTATTATTAATCATTTAATTAAGTAACTAAGAATAAAGGAAATAAAGTAATAATTTCATCTGAGTGAAAAAATGATTAAGTTGATATTGAAAGTATTAATAGTAACAATGGTTTCATAATAAGAAATGAGAATGAACAAAATATTTGTGTTAAAAGTGAAATAGAATCAAAATTCAGATGTACTTTTAAACAAGTAAATATAAAAACAATGCGTAGATAAGGACAATGTTGAACAGATGTCAAAAGTTCAGCCGGGCGGAAGCTTTTATATACTCTATTTCATAGACTATGATCCACAGAGTCATATGGCATTTATTGGATCATTGTCAGATTAATGGGGGCACCAAAAGTTCCACTTGCTCAGACATAACATATCAACTTAGCAGGGTGAAAACCTGAATTACATAAATTTTTATGTGTTTTTCAACAAGCAAACATACAATATAATTATGATGGTGCCTTCACCTATCTCTCAGTTATCTCCGCATATTGTTTTTAATTAGCGAATAAATAGCAAAAACGATCCTTTTCCCAGGATTGGGTTGATGCGCCTGTTATGTTGGGCCTAAGGTTTTTTTTTTTCACTTGCGCCATTTATGGTTCAAAGACTGTTTCTTACAAATTCATGCAATTTTGGGTGGCTTATTATCAAATCTATCAGATTTCTCTATTTTTAGCCATTAATAGAAAAAATGTTGAAAATGATTTAAAAATTCAGAAAAGAACCGTATTTCCAAAGTTGGATTTTGTCTGAACTAAATTTTCCAACTTAAGATTAACTTTTTTTGTAAATCTCACTAACCACACCCACAATTAGGACAGTCCCTTCAAATGTATTATATATAAGCTGGGGATAATTCCATATCTTCTCATTACTGCCGCAGTGTGCTTTTAAATAGCGAATGAGTGATAAAAATGCTGAAGAAAGTACTGAAAAAGGTCGTTTTGAACACATCTCTTCATCTCAAGTGCTTCTAAATAGTGAATGAGCGATATGAATGATGGAAAAATTACTGAAAATTGACCACTGGGACACAATTTTTCACCTTAATTGCTTTTAAATATTCAATGAGTAATAAAAATGGTGGAAAAAGTACTGAAAAAGGTTCTTTTGGATACAATGTCTTATCTCAAATGCTTTTAGATAGCGATTGAGTGATAAGAATGGCGAAAGATGTACTGAAAATGGTATTTTGAATAACATTTTTCATCTCAAGTGCTTTTCAAGAGCGAATGAGTGATAAAAATACTGAATAAAGTACTGAAAATGGTCGTTTTGAACACAAGAGCGAATGAGTGATAAAAATACTGAAGAAAGTATTGAAAATGGTCATTTTGAACAAATCTCTTCATTTCAGGTGCTTTTAAATAGTGAATGAGTGATAAAAATGGTGGAAAAAAGTACTGAAAATTGAACACTGAGACATAATTTTTTAATTTTAAATGCTTTTAAATAGTCAATGAGTGATAACAAATGGTGGAAAAAGTACTGAAAAAGGTCCTTTTGGACACAATATTTCATCTTAAATGCTTTTAAATAGCGAATGAGTAACAATAATGCTAAAGGAAGTACTGAAAATGGTTCTTTTGGAGACATAATTTTTAATTTTTAATGCTTTTAAACAGTTAATGAGTAATAAAAATGGTGGGAAAAGTAATGAAAAAGGTCCTCTTGGACACAATTTTCTTTTTGAACATAAAATTTCATATCAAATGCTTTTAAATACTCAATGGGTAATAAAAATGATGGAAAAAGGTACCGAAAATGCCCTTTTTGGACAAAAGTTTTCGTCTCAAAATAGGCAAAAAAGCACGATTTAGGAAAAATGGGAACTTTTAATGGAAAAGCAGCCAAAATCGATATATAATGAGTGTCAAGTCGGATTTTTTTGACATGTCCTCTTAACCGACGATGAGTCGACCCCTTAACCACATTTAGGACTGGCAATTTTTGGCATTTTTGTAATATTTTTATCAGTAATTCGTCAACCAAAAGCAGTTTATGGTGGCAACCAATAGATGCGGGAAGGATTTGTTTCAAGCTGATTAATTAATACCGTAAAGGGATTTCGGTAGCGGAGTGGTTACAGGAAAATATTAAAAGAAGACAATTTTCACACAACCACCTCGTAGCAGCTGCGACTGGGAATACAATAATTAGTACTATTTTTAAGAAAATTAGTTTTTAATCGAGAATTTCCTAATAGTTTTACAATTTCATGCTAGTTAAAAGAATTTGTATATCTAACGTCATCAAAATTTAAAAGCGTATTATTATCAATTGTGAAATGAAATAATAATTAGGTAAAGGTTGCAAAAAGGTTCAATACAACGCAAAGATTTCAACAATTATATCTCTTAAAGTATCAAAATATGAGATTCGTTTTATATGGTGATGGTATAAAGTGCCCTTTGTAAAAAACAAAGGCAGGGGCTATCGAGATGGATCGAATTTCATAAAATATTATAACGGCGTCATCAAAACTAACCGACTTAACAAAGAAGGCACAAAAAAGATGGAAAAAACTTTCTTTAATTTTCAACATAATCTCCTATTAGCTCGATACACTTTCTCCAGCGATATTCAATAGCTTCTATACCCTGTTTGTAGTAAGAACTATCAAACTGCTTAAAATAACCATCAAATGCAGAGTGTACCGCTTTATTGTTGGCAAATATTTTACTATCGAGCCATTTTTTCAGGTTTGGTAATACAAAATAGTCCGAGGGACTAATCTAAATCTGACGAATAAGGTGCCTGATAAAACAATACGAACTTTAATTCATTAAGTTTGGCGATCGCAATAGTGGTTGTGTTACCTGGAGCATTGTCTTGACCAATTTCCTTTTCGCCAAATGTGGCATTTTTTCTATAATTTTTAGGTGATGAAATTCACGGGACAATAAATTAGCATAATATTCGCTGTTGATGGGTTTTCCTTTCTGAAAATAATCAATAAAAATCCCATCCCAAAAAGTAGACGTCATGACTTTGCCAGCAGATGAAACCGTCTTCGCCTTCTCTAGACACGGTTCTCCCATTCCAGTCCACTACTTTGACCGTTCCTTTGTTTCAGGTGTGAAATGGTGGACCCATGTGTCATAAATGGTTATAAATCGACGAGAAAATTCGGCTTTATTGCTGTGAAACGTCGCGAAAACACTCTGCTGAAATATTTTCACATCGCAAGCGCGGCACCCATCTTGCTTTGTCATCTTTAAATCTTCGGTCAATATACAATGTATAGCACTTTTTGTAATGCTGACAATCATCCAATATCAGTTTGTGGATTAATCGTGTCTGACGTGAACACTTCAATTGGTCGACCACTAGGGTGTTCGGTCTTGGAAGCACGTACGGCCCCGTTTAAAATCTGCTACTCAGTATTTTATAGTTGTAAACGAAAAAACTGATTCCCCCAGGGTAGAATCTAACTCGGCTTTAATATTGGTTGGACTGAGACATTTCGAATGGAAATATTGAAATACATAACGTTGACCAATTTTTTCCATGTTAACACATTGACTGAGATTATTTGCTTTTGATGGCTCATATAAAAATACTAAAGAACGTGGCGTCTTGAAACTTAAAATGTGTGTTTTATAAGGTTGCCATTTTTTAGCGAAAATAATTTTTTCCAAACTACTGGCACCATCTATACGTCAAGTCGGCTGGTTTTGGGACACATATTCACACTTTAATGGTAACGTTTCGTTTTATGTATTATAAAAATTAGGAGAAATTTTTAAGATTTAGTGTACTTTTTATATACAAAAATTTCATCTGGAGTAGTTGATAGAGAGACAATTTTGTGGGTGGCATCTTTTCCATAGAATATGTTTATACAAATGAAAACTTTTCATTAAAAGCATTTTTGGTATGTAAAACATATATCGATGTGCATTATTCTGGTTGGAATGTAAGCTCTGCACAGCGTTTGTATACAAAAAGGTTTTATAGATGACATTTTTTTGGTTAATTTTTGTAGAGAATAATCACTAAATATAAAGCAATCTTTTGGCATGGGTTTGCGTGCCATTTCTATTGTGTTATTTCTATTATTCTCCTGTAATTCTAATTCTATTTCTATTGTGCGAAAATATACATTCCTCTAATTCTTAGGGTCAATTTGGTCTTAATATTAGTATGTTAAAAACTAAAATTTTCAGAAGAAATTTTCTTATATTTAATAGTTCTTTATTAACACAACAAAATAGCATAAAATGAAAAAAAAAAAAATACAAAAATTAGCTTTATTTTTGTCATAAAATAAAAAAATATCGACAATTTTTGTTATTACATGAAATGCATCTTTTGGTTATGTGGAAGTATGAAATGTTTTATTATTATTACTATTACAAAGGGGGGGTTCCAATTACATATAATATAAAATATTGAATTTTTTAATTGTGCTGAAATTTTGGTTACGCATTTCTTGCCATATGGGCTAGTTATTCAGTAGCAACTCCTATCATAAATATGTTTCCTACCTGATGGCCCACTTGGCAAAACTGTACCCGTTTTATTGCTAGAAGAAAATTTCGGAGGGAAATGTGTATGGATTTGAATATCTTTGACATTCTTTCTATTCGTTCTGGTTTGCCATTTGTCCCACAAATTTGACCGGATAAATAATACGTCTTCACCTGAATATTCTATTACAATTATAAGGAGTGTTCATTGTAGTCTATTACGTTGGAACATTTTATAACTCAACGAAGCTGCGCCTGATCGTACTCTTGCATTTTTGTAATTGAAAATTAATTGCTCGAGTGCACCACCTAAGCAGAAATGTGTATAATTTCTTGTCTTTTATATTCATTCTATTCATTCAGTTCTAATAATAAATTCAGAATGTAAAGTTGATTTCTTTTCCTTGTCTGTAATTTTGGGTGTTAGAAAAATGTTATATTTTCTGACCATAACAATCAAAATAATATTTCGGCCAAAGTTGTATTTTGTAAAACAAAATTATTACATAAAATAGTATAACAACTTGAAAATGAATTTAACAATTTGGCGGCACAACTCGCTAAGCCAAAGGATAATGTTTTTCAATAAAAAAACTTCAATTGTTCAGCAGCGACAAAGTGGAGAAATTATGTACGGGTGGGCCATAAGGGTGTTGGCGGTTTAAATATTCAATTAAAAAAAAACTACGAAACATAAAAAAAATATATTTGTATTTTTAAAAAGTAGAAGCATGGGAATTTTTAAGACTTAAAAATAATGTTGTCCAAATGGCTTCCCTCGGCTGCTTGACACTCTTGGAACCGAAGTCGCAAATTTTGGAAAACTCGTTGAAAAGTTGTTCTCGGTATTTTGTTACTTTCCTGAATAATGTTCCTCTTCAACTGCTCTAAATTGGTCGGATTATTCTCGTAGACTACCGATTTGAGGTAGCTCCATAGAAAATAATCGCATGGAGAGAGATCGGGGCCATTCAAAATGAGTTTTCGAAATGAGTTTTCCAGGAAAAACATTTTTCAGCAGCTCTATGGATACCCTAGCCGTATGACATGTGACCCCATCCTGTTGAAACCACATTCTCGAGGCATTGCCTTGAAGTTCTTGCAAAGCTGGCACCAAAAAGTCTGCTAGCATGTTGCAATAATTGTTCGCTCTAACCGTCATCGCATGCCCTCTTTCGTCCTCAAAAAAGTATGGTCCAATAATACCGGTTGACGTTATCCCAGCCCACACGTCGTGGATTAGTCTCGGACCAGAACCGACAATTTTCCTTGTTCACATGGCCATTAAGGTGAAAATTGGCCTCATCGCTAAAAATCACATTGTTGAAATTGTTGAACCGCTCTAGCATCAAATTGACAAAGTTAAGTCGGTTATTGGCATCATCGGGTTTTAATTCTTGGACTATCTGAATCTTATAAACCTTCAAATGCAAATCACGTTTCAAAATTCGTCGTAAAGTTGTTCTTTTGACATCCAAAGACTGACTTCTCTTACGTGTTGACTGTTGCGGATTTCGCTGAACTGAAACACGAACACGCTCCACAATGTCGGCTGATCTTGCAGAAACTGGGCGACCACGAACCGTAATTGGTACTGTTGAGGCGGTTGTTTCGAACATTCTGATCCATTTTCGTATCACATTGGCGCTTGGAACTTCACTTAAATCGTGTAAACCGTGTTCATGCCGATACAAACGTCGTGCAGTAATCACTGATTTATTGTTTTCGTAATACGCTCGGACACAAAATGCACGCTGCACTCCCGTGTATGGCTCCATGGCGAATAAATTTCCAGGAAGCGGCGCAGCGAACAACATATCCCCCGCCACCCCGCGCCGCGCGTTACCGAGAAATTGAAGAATTAAATCGCCAACACTCATATGGCCCACCCGTTATAAGTGGTCTTGAGTAAATGTTCTACATTCCCAATAAAATATATCACAAAATACTATTTCAAGTAATTTATTAAGGGTCACTATTCAAATTCAATGGTCTACGAAAAAAATGGTACAATCAGTGCTACGTTTGAGATGAAATGTTGGTTCACATCTCCTATGTTTTGACTATTTTTATATCTTTTACGGTTTTTTTGTCCTGCATTCGACTTTAAGGTACCATCACAAAGTAATTTTTTTGCTATTGATTCCTATTCATTAGTCATATAACCATTTTGTTACAAAAGTTGTCATTTGGCATCACTGGTCCATAATGGGTTAAATAAAACTTTACGTGAAATAAATGAGTAAGTAAATAAATGCGATGTTCAGTGAATTCTAAATGTATTAAATAAAATATAAGATTCATGTAAAGATATAGTAAAATTTAAACCAGGAACCATCACCGAAACGAAATTAAATTCTAAACAATTATTTCTAATTGAGGGATGTAATGAACAAATATGCAGTTTTAGTTGCTATTTTTAAAAATAGATCAGTTTGTATGGCAGGTACCAGAAGGGGTGTTTCAATATAGCTTATTTGCAATCTGGATTATCATAAAAAAATATGCAGCACCAAGTATGGGGAAGTTTGACAGAGATTTACGACTAGTGTCGGCTGGTAGACGCTGTAACAGCCAGTCAGCCAATTACCCGAACAATAGCATTAGTTCAGTCGACTTAGAAAGTTAAGAAATACATTGGATTAGAAGATACTACTTGGTACTTTAAACACTTTCTTTTGGGTGTTGCATTTTTGGTCGGAGCGTAGGAATCTGTTATTGTTGCTTAACACTGAAAGCTTTATTTAGCATGGTTAGAGTGATCCGATTTGGACCAAATATGCGCCGTACTGTTCGATAAGTTGTAGTCATTTTGAAGGTAATTCTATTATGCCTGACCCATAGAAATCCTTGTGCCTATTGGGAAAAAAAACTGGGACAGTCGATTCTTACAAGTTTTCCCTAAGGCAAATTTTTGATGAGCGAAATCATTCGTCATAGAAGTACAGTAAAATAAAAACATAAAAATTCCAACCAAGTATGAGGACAGTCCCAAAACTAGCCAACTTGACGTATAGATGGTGCCAGTAGTTTGTAAAAAATTATATTATATTACATATATATTATACATATACATTATGTATATAACAAATATATATACATATATATATATATAGCAACAAAATCTCATGTATATATATATATATATATATATACATGGGATTTTGTTGCAGTTTCATACATTCAAAATGAAATAAAAAAAAATTAAATTTTGATACTGAAATTTGAAAGAATTTTCATTCTGATTCAGTTTATCAAACATTTTGTTTATGTTCCATTTAAAATTTGTCAATTAAATAATTAATTAATAAAAAAGAAACAAAACAAAAACCGACAACATTTTTGATTAGCTGTGGAAATTTCTGGAAGGCTGGCATAGTAAATTCGGAGCTTTCGCAGTTCGGCGCAAGGCTTCTTTCTGTGCCAATAAATAAACTACAACTGCAACGAAACTGCACTAAACTATATTTTCGTTTTAGGTTCAAGAACAAAAAAAAATATTTGTTTCATTATGTTTCGATAGAAAAAGAAAATAAATGTAGGTTTTGTAGTTCCGTTTCAGGTAAGAAACGAGTCAATGTATGAACTGAGTCGATGTTTCAAATATGAATCAGAAATAAATTTCTAATTTACTTTAAATACGTCTGCGGTATCAAAACCGCAATGAAATTAAGTTTTCCTGAAAGTCCCTGATGCAAATAAATTGTTTTACAAAATATTTTGCCACAATAGTTATCGGAAACGAAGTGCGAGCCTCTTCTCATCAAAGAAAGCAAAAATATTTGTCTTCTTCAATACACTATACTTTGCTTTTTCTATATTCTATATTCTAAATTTTCTACATTCTATATTTTTGATTTTCTATATTCTATATTTTGAATTTTCGGGGCCAGTTTGCAAGAGCAAAGTTTAAGGATATCGATAAAAATCGATGTGAAAAAAATCGTGTGTGAACCAAAACAAGAATTAGTTGTAAAAATTGTTTAAAATTTAATATATATATATATATATATATATATATATATATATATATATATATAATATATATATAATATAATATAATAATAAATATAAGAAACATTTATTACTTAATTATATCTAGACTCAATAAATGCCATTTAACTTTGCTACGTATTGATTCGTAATTATAGGTGATTAAGTCAATCATGAAACCTGGTGTCAAAGAAAGACTTTTGCTTCTAAAGAATCAATAGAAGCAAAAAACAAGAACTTTTCGATTAAGCCCCCAGATCGAATATACGATGAAAAACAGGCCAGATATGTAAAATTTGTTAACAATCTTTTGAAAAACTTCAAAAATCTATACAGTATTTGCAATATTTTGACATTAAAAACTGATTTTAAAATGATATTGACGCGTAGCCAAAATACTAGAATATTTCTATTATATATGGCCAATGATCATAGGACAAAACGAGTACAATATCGAGCATATCATTCAGGGAAACCACTGTATTTAGAGATGTCTTACAAAAAAATTCAGTCCATTTAAACCAGTCATTTTGAATGGAAATATTTTGGTAGCTGTTTTAGAATAAATCAGATTTCTTTTTTGATCCACTACAAGTCGAGGCACTCTAATACATATATATGCATAAAACATCTAGGTATGAGGCCGTTGTGCGATGATTAGTACACGTGGCTATCGTTCGTATAATCGCAGGTTCAACTCCCCGATACAACCAGCTATCATTATTTGAGTGGCGGTCTTTTCAATGTGTCTTATGAACATTTAGAGTAGTCGACTAATCGACAAGTCTATTACGTGTTTCTCAAACTCTGACGTTCGGAATCATCGTTAAACTGTACGTCCCGTTGAGTGAGTTTACTAGAAATAAATGGCGCATAAGTTCACTGAATGTGAGAAGCTCTGCCATATCTTATATACGGAATTATATGCAGGTTGCCGATAATGGATATTGCGGGTTTATTTTATAAAGTTTCTCTTCCAATTACTGTTTGTTCCAGTTTCAAACTGTGCTACTGCAAATCATAATTAGATTTTCTAAAAAAAAATAGGAAACAGGTTTGCTGTTTCTATGCTTCATAAATCTTCAAAGTTTACAATTTCTATAATTTCACTTGATAATAAATCAATGAATCATCCTCTTCGATGCCGTTCGGTAAAAATAATAATAAAATACAATACAGATAATAATACAACATAGATAATACAATAATACAATACAGATACAATAAATCAAATTCTATATTGAAATCCGTACATCAAACCCTTTACAAAATAACATTCAAATTTAATTTTGTCAAACGAAAAGAAATCAAGATATAAATAAAAACGTATTGATACTAAAGTGACATGAAAAAACGCTGCTAAGCATCAAAAAATGTGTCCACAGATTCTTATGAGAGCATTAGCACGTAAACAATACGAATCGCAAGCATCGGTGACTCAACTCAGCATCTTAAATAGAAAACGCAATTTGTAGCGTTTTTACAGCGTTTTTTGAACGTTTTTGACAAGTATCTTAAGTTATTCATTTTGGCAAAGAGTAAAGACAGAAGATAATATTTTCTCTGTGTGTGTAAACATAAATAAATCAAACAAAAGAAAGAACATTTTAATTTTAATTGAAATTTATTATAAATTACAAAAAATTTAATCTTTTCCTCTAAATGTTGGCTTTTAATAACAAGTGACAGCGACAAAATATGCTTTGGTGTAAATGTACCAGAGTTCGACGCTTAAAAGGAGATATTTTTGGAGCAAAAGTATTTTGTCCAGTCGCGCTGTTATAAATAGACCTTAATTTTTACAGATTTTTTAGCCACGCTTGCTGATATAAAGTAAATTTTGCAAGGCTGAATAAATTTGAATTCTAACAAAGTTATCACAAAATTTAAACTAAAAAAAAAAATGAATAAAATTACTTAGTCCTTTGACGTAAGAATTGGAATTTTCATAAAGTATTTAATGAAAATGTCCATAACTGAAGTTCTTCATTCCCTCGCCATAAGAATACGCAGGTAGAATACTCATAAAGTATTTAATGAGAATTTCCTTGGCAAATTTCTTAAAAGTGTGAAGTGTTGCCAAAATTTGGAAACAAAATTCAGAATCAGACGAGTACAAAATGATAGTTTTCGTTAATTTTCCTTCATCGTCCTTAATTTGTTTGTTGGTTTGATATCAAACAAATTCGCTTCTAATTACACACATCGATCGTAACCAAGACCACGGTTCGAATGTCATAAAAAAACCAAACCAATGTTTCAAAGAAAGAACGAACCACTAAACTGAATAATAACACATGATTTGCGGATCTAAAGTAAATATTTGTCTGCAACATTGTGAGTTTGCGATTTCAACACCCAACACCCTCACAATCCTGGACGGACAACTGTAATCTTTGCTAAAACACCCTTTGTGCGTACGCATTTACACGACATTCCTGGCAATCCTGTCCTACAAAAGCTTTAATGGCTTACTTTCACCAAAAGAGATGTTTGTAATACGATATGAGAACTAGCAACATTGACTGTTATATTTCGCCAAAACTGTTATATGCACTCGTAAGAACCTGCGCACACCATGGAGCTGAGGAGCTGTTATCGTGAACAAAAGACACACACACACAAAGCTCCACCCGAAGTAAGGAACAAAAACAAAATAACAAAAAAAAAAAAAAAAAAAAGTGGGCAAGTGGAGAGGCAAATCGTAAATTGGGCGATGTTCTATTAGGGCACGAGCTCAGATAGAGGAAGGTCTCGTGTTAACGGCACTGACAAGAGACTCGATTTGCGCCTCTCGCTATACGACTGTCTGTTGCTCTCGTCCATGGCGAACACAAAGGATAGGAGAAAACGAGAGGGAGAGCAAATAAACGAACGAGCGAAATACTATATTTCGTAATAAGAGCTACGAATATGAATACAACTACGACTGCGGCTGCGAGAGCATTTGTGTTGTTTGCTGCCATCTCGTGTTTTCATGATTTTCCCATGATGGCCCAAAGGATACAGCTTTCGCCATCATGTGTGGTGAAAATCAGTCATAACGAGAACGTCAACGGGCACTGAGTGCGTGTACTTTCGTCGTACGTGGAAGCTGTACCGCGAGTGAAGCTCAGAAAAAAAAGAAACACACATAGAATTCCTCTTCTTTCTTTTTTGATAATGTAGTAGAAGCAAAAAAAAAAAGTGGAAGCAAAAAAAGAAGAAGCTGTAAGAAAAATACAGTATATAATCAAATCAGAAAATTCGCACAATAAGCTACAAAATTACTAATCAAATGTGTGGAGATATTTAAAGTTCTGTGCACAACAACCAAAAAGAGTATAAAAACACACACACACCCCCAAACAATTAAGAAGTTACAATAACGGTTACCATTGCAATTCCAGTAAAAATAATTAAATGTAAAGGAAAAGAAGGCGACCAAAAAAAAAAAAAAAAAAAAAAAAAAAAAAAAAAAAAATAAGAAAAAACCGATGTTATAGAAATAAAGAAAACGCCTGCTGTGTGTGATGGATGGTTTAGATGGAGAGTTACAAAAGGCAGATATGATGGAGAAATCTGATGCTGATGATGATGATGATGATGGCGGTGGCGCTGATGATGATGATGATGATAGAAAAACTGCGAAACGAAACGAAATAACAAATGCCTATACATACAACAGAATAATCACCATACATACCACACTAACACAGGCTTAAACATACACACGCACACATACGGACACACGGTTCTGCTACTACTGCTACTGCTACTACTACTACTACTACTACTACTGATACAACTACAATTTAAACAATTCCATATAATATATAAACACATCGCTATGTAGCTTTATAGTTCCATACGTGTGTATGTGGAGACGACGGTAGAAACTACAAATGTTTGTAATGTAATGAGCAGCAGCAGCGGCAACATCTCTTCTACTCGCTAGAATGGCAAAGGATTCTTGTTGTTTCCTTGCGTTGTTGTTTTATTTCCACACACCAACACACACACACACACACTTTTGCCCTTTTTCTGTTATTTTTTGTTGTTGCCCAGTTCTTCCCCCCTCCGACAAACCAATAGAGTCTACACGATGTGATATCCAAGACTTGGATATACATACATACATACATACATACATATGTATAAAATTTGTTATAATTCTTGCTCTAAAGACACAAAAAAAGAAACAACAAACAAAAACTACTATACAATACAAACAACAATGAACGACTAAAGACAAAAAAAAAACAACTGAAACGCACACACGCACCCAGAAATTATATACAACAAAACAACAAAAACAAAAAGAGGCGAAAGAATATCAACAAACAAAGAAGAAAGAAATTAGAAAACGCAGGACCAGGTCATACAAAAAAACAAAAAAATATGAAAGAAAAAGGAAAAAGAATCAAAACACAAATATGCAAACGCATTTGCACACACCTCTGACCACACATACACACAAACACATACATACATGCACACATACACGAACGCACTCAGACGATTGATTTGAAATACAATTCCGGATATTGTTTATACAATTCGGGCGTGATTTAATTCAATCTAGTTAAGATGATTGCTTTCAATAGTAACAACAGCAACACCAACAAAAACTTCTTCTCTAGCCTCTACTTCACCTTCACCTCCAACATCTTCATCATCTTTGTCAAAGTTTGAACGAATGACACATCGGCCGCACCAATATCAATGACAACAACTAAGACGGCAACGACAACGACAACGACATCGACATCGCCAACATCATCATTGTCAGCGATGACGTTGTTGTGATTTAATCAAATCCTTAGACTACCATAACAACACAATAGCAACAATAACAAAAGCAACAAAGAAAAGAAATGAACGAAGTGAAAGGAAAAACTCCATTTAGCACCTTTATGGCATAGATATTTACGCACACTCTCACACACATTAACACACACACACACACACACACACACATGCTGCTTACGTACAAACAAATCACGATAATCTTACACGCTTACCCACTCTCGTTGTTTCTCCTTCGACCATCCTCCCTCCTGTCCATTACAATGTTGTGGACTTATTTACGCAGTCAGCGTTGCACTCGAACGTTTCTTATTAAATCTGTATGGTTTCAATCGTCAACATTGGAATCGAATGTTCGAAGGGATTAATTTTGTGTAACGGAAGTTGTTAGGGGCGACTGTAAAAATAACTATAGCTAAAAGCTAAGCATTGGCATGGTAAATAAAATAGCTAACAACGATTAATAGCACAAACAAAGTAGCAACAGCAGCAATAGCGAAGCACAAACGACAACAACAACGGCATAGTGTGGCAGCAGGCCACTACTTATACAGTAGTAGCAGCAGCAGTTGCAGCTGCAACTGCAGTCGTAACATTCATCGTTAATAACGTCACTTACACAAGGCTTTTATAAACGTCATAGTTGTTTTATTTTTTGCGCTTGTTCTTCTGCGGCCACGTCTGTGTTGCTTTGCATACTTCGCCACCATGCATGAGACCTTCTTTTCCGCGCATAAGCTGGACGGGCGGGCAAGCGAGCGTGTGAATGCGCTTTCGTGTGTCTGTGCGCGTGTTTTGTTTGGCCTTCTTTTTTTCGGGCCCAAAAGTGAAGGCAAAGAAAAAAAAAAAAACAGTTGTGATGGCGTTTTTCTCACATTTCATTTCTGCTTTCTATCCGTTTCTTTCCCCCCCAACTATCTCCCTCTCTCTCTCTTTTTTTATCAATCTCTCAGTGCCTTTCTCCCTGTCATCGACCAATGTCCTTCTTGTTTATTTTCCTACTTACTAGTGATCCTTTTTATTTTTTGTTTGGTTTCCTTAATAAAGTCAAACGTTGGTGTACGAAGCAAGTAGTAGAGAATGCCAATGATTCTGTAACAAAAAATAAAAAAAAAAACTTATAGTTTTTCTTTAAGTATTTCATTGCAACACCTGCCTGCTAAACAGACGACTAACTAACTGGCTTACTGTTAATAAATATCCTGTCGTATTGCATCGTATACAAAAAGGCAAAAAGTTAAAGCAACTGAAATGATGTGACACACCCATTTTTCGAAGGCCAAAGCTCAATTACCTTCGAATATGAATAGTAGCCGTCCGCAAATTTGTTGGTTGAAGACTACAGGTGAACTTTAATAACCATTCGTTCTCAATGGCAGGCACACTGATGAGATGTATTCAGAAATATAATAGATGTGAAATCAGGTTTATGGTTAGACTGCACATCAGTTCCGAATCGTAGGGCTTTTAAAACGAATAGAATTATTTTTTCTTCCATCGAATCTAATCATGAACCAAAACATTGCCTTGTGAAAACATATTGTTGGAAACATATGGTTGGATTTTTTCAAAATATGTGAGGTAATTTCGGGATTTTCATATACAGAGATGTTGTTTTCGTTATAGTTGAAATGGTTTAGCTCAACTGATTTAGCACAGCTAATATTTTAAGCTTTAGTTTATGATAGGTCGCAATATTTTCAGTGATCACTTTTTTGTTTTTTAAATCGTGTAGTGGATATGGAGGCATAAGAAAAAAGAAGCATTTTCGCCATATTTCACTCTTTTATTTAGGAAAAAAACCGACCGTGGCGACATGGTTGGTACATTCGACTATCGTTCTAATGATTCCGGGTTCAATCCCTGACACATTATTTCATTATTATCATTATTTGAACGGTGATCACATCCATGTGTTTGACGAACATTTCGAGTAGTCGACAAGTCTTGTGGATGCTGCTCAAACTATGACTTTCGGTATCGTCTTCAAACTGTACGTCCCGTTGAGTGAGTCTACAAATAACTTCCATGCTTTGTTCATGAGATGTAAAGGAAACTGTTTTTTTTATTTTATGTCGGGAAAAGTGTTAACAGAAAGCAAGCTCCAAAATTGGTTCACAAAATGTCCTTCCGGAATTTTATTCCTCAAAGAAATGTTCACGGCCAAATGAGATTAGTTTGTACGAAATCAATCACATGACTATCGTTCTCATGATTTCGGGTTCAATCCCTGATACAGCCAACTATTATTATTTGAACGCTGGTCACATCGATGTATCTGACGAACACTTCGAGTAGTCGACAAGTCTTGTTAATGCTTCTCAAACTGTGACATTCGTTATCGTCGTTAAAATGTAGCTCCCAGTGAGTGAGTCTACAAATAGAAAATGTGTATGCACACTGAATGTGAGAAGCTCTTCCATGTTTTGTTCATGAGATGTTTTGTTTTTTATTGCGGAAAAACTATTAACAGAAAACAGGCGCCAAAATTATTTCACAAAATTTCTCTCTGGAATTTTATTCCTCAAAGAAATTTTCATTGCCAAATGAGATTGGTTTGTACGAAATCAAAACTGTTATCGAATCAGATAGGATACATTTCTGTTTGAAAATTTGCAAAGAAGCCAAAGATGCCACACACGGCTATTGAACAACAATTGATATACACTTAACAAAGCGGATAAGTATTTGAAATTTATTGCTTAAAAGCAACTGAAATGATCTCTCTCTCTCTCTCTCTCTCTCTGAAAGGCATTGTCACAAAGTAATTCTAAGCCAAACAAAATGGAAGGGCTTAAACTTTATCAAAGGCCGAAATGCACAAAAAAGATTGTTTTGTCAATTTGATGGATTTTTCAGATCTTTTTATATGATTTAAGTTCCAGTTTCCAAGGAAACAAACCATCCTTTTTTTCAGCTTGATGTAGCATTGAAAGAAAAGATCCTGAATTGTTGCATCGCAAAGGCGTGATTTTCCACCACAACAACTCTATGTCTCACACATTTTTGAAAACTCAGCAAAAAATATTAAAGCTTGCATGGAGAATGATGCCATATTAAACTAATATTAAACCTGATCTGGTTTTCTATTTATTCTGGAGTTTGGAAAATTTTTTTTAATGAAAAATCCTTCAATACAAACAGGTTCCTCAAGACCAAGTCGCTTCGTGGCAAAAGACATTGTTGACATTTCTGAAATCGTCTTTGATTAGTCTTCAATTGTAGGGGGTAACTGCCTCATATTATATATATATATATATATTTTTTTTTTTTTGGATGGAGACCAACCTTCTCTAATATGCATGCCATTTTTCGGAAGGTGAATTTAGTTCTAGTATGAGCAAGTTTTATTCTGCTGGACTACATCATTCAACTTGTAATACCAGCGGATAACAGTGTCGACGACATACCGTCTCACCGCCAGATAAGGCGGGGTATCAAAAACTACCAATTCTTAATATATTATTATATATATAATATGTAGACTTGGCCTGTTTTCCAGTGAAAACTCTTAAATTAGTATTCTGTTTAGTATAAAAATGATGCTAAATTCTCTGAAAAGTAATTGTGTGGCACCCCACACAATTTTTATAAACATATAAAAAAGCAGCTTTATTTTATACAAAAAAGCCATAGACTGGTAATATATTATTTGCAAAATCTCTCTTTGTGCAACATCAATGTGGGAAATGTGACAGGAAGATCGAATATAATTTTGGGAAATCTGTTATGCAATATTTGCAACGATTTCAAATCGAAATTTCTGTTATATTCATATATCGAGTTACCCATTTTTCGGTTTCAAAAGTAAAGTTAAATAAAACACACATAAAGCTATGATTTCAATGAAACTTTTATTTCATTATAATGCTTTGACCTCGTTATTATGTACGAATTTCAATGTCATTTAAATGACCTACTCTGGACTGGTTGCAGCAGTTTATTCTTTAAAGGTAGCTTGAAAGTAAAGGATGTCCCAACAAGAACGCAAGATGTAAATGACTGATGCAGCAATTGAATTGTTTCTCCAGCTGTATGACATGTGGCGCCGTCTTGTTGAAACCACATGCCCTCCACATTCATTTCTTCAATTCTAGGCACGAAAAAACTGGTTATCATTTCACAATACCGAACACCCTTGACTGTTTGCGCTTGACATGTCTCATTTTCATAAAAAAGGTCCAATGATTCCTCCAGAACAAAATCCACACCACACGGTGACACGTTGAGAATGCATTTGCTTCTCGTGAATCACTCGAAGATTTTCCTCACCCCAAATACGACAATTCTGCCTATTGACGAAGCCATCAAGATGGAAATGGGCCTCATCACTGAAGAAATCAGCATTTTCATGTTGTCTCTCCAATACCCAATTAACGAACTCCCTTCGCTGTCCATTGTCAGTTCCATGGCTTCAGTTCTTGAGCCAATTGAACTTTGTATGCATGAAGATGCAAATCTTTCGTCAAAATTCGCTGCGTAGTGGATTTGGAGACACCAATTTGCTGAGCTCGGTATCAAATTGAGGTGGATGGAGTTTGAGCGACATCATCACGTACAGCTGCGACATTTTCGATCGATCGACCTGGTCGAAGGCGCGTTGTTGTCTTTACATCACAAACAGATCTAGTTAAGGCAAATTTATCCATTAATCTCTTTACAGTTGACTCTTTTGGAGCATTATTGTGACTCCAAAGTGATCGCAATTTGCGAACTGTAGCCGCAAAACTTTCACCATTTTGGTAAAGCAATTTCACAATGAGAATGCGTTGTTCATTCCTGTAGCGCTCCATTTCTACTAACCTTGAACCTTCTACTAGCAAACAATAACAATTGTTCAAATGTCAAACAATGACACTTCGAATGGCGCCAAATTTAGATCTTGCGTTCCTGTTGGGACACCCTTTAGTTTTCGACCACTTTTTTTGCCCATTTCGGGCGATATCTCGGTGATAACTTGACGAATGTTGGTATTCAAACGCTCCAATATTTGGGGATTATCCGTGTAAACATGGTCTTTGACGTAGCTCCACAAAAAAGAGCCTAACGGCGTCAAATAGTAGCATGATCTTGATAGGCAACTGACCTCGCCAAAAAGTGAAACTGCACTTTCTGGAAATTTGTCATGCAATAAAGCCCTCTTGTTGAAACTATATATCGTCCAGTTCATAATTTCCAATTGAAGTCGGTTATCATGCAACCATAGCGCTCTGATTTGACGGTAACGGCTCCTCCTCCAGCGTTATTTCCGAAAAAATGTGGTGCCATTAATACTCCCAGACTATAATGCGCAACAAACAATCACTTTTTTCGGATGCAATGGCTTTTCCACAATCACTTCTGGGGTCTCCAAACCCCATATGTGACAATTTCGTTTATGACGAGAAATGAGTTTTATCGCTGAAGAAAATTTTGTGTAGCCTCCAATCAGCATATTTACGACGTTGTGAGTAGGCAACCGGCTTTAATTGTTGCGTGAGTAGGACTCTATATGGATGAAGGTGCAAATCCAAATGCAAAATGCGCCATAATGAACCCCAAGATAAGCTCAATTGATGAGTACAAATTTCACTAACAGAAACGATAGTTTCGGCAGTTCGTATATTTCGATGTTCCTTCTCTTTAAATTTCTTTATAATCTTGCCAATTCCTTGCATAGTATGTTGATTATGATGACCATAACCAGTCCGTAAGGAACGAAAAGTATCCACGTTTGAAGTTTTAACGTTAGTTTAATTTCGTAGTAAGTTTTAACTATTTTTACGCATGCTTCGTCTGTTAAACGATCCATATTCGTAAAGGCAAACCTTTCACTAAATAAATAACACGCTAGACCGGCGGTTTTGAAACAACTAAATTGATAGCCCGCTATAATTGGTAAATAAAGGGTGGCGCATAAGTAATGTTAACGGCGACCATATTGAATGCGTTCTTGTGCATCATTTGGTTTTAACTCGTAAACCAATTGCATATTATATGAGAAAAGATGTAACATACGAGTATGTAAAATTTTTTGCAAAGACCGTTTAGACATCTCTAACTGCTGAGAAGTTTCGGGGGTTTCCTCAATACTTGCTTGCACTCGAGCAAGAGTCACTTCATTTCGAACTACACGTGGTCTTCCAGCACGCGGAAGATCACAGACAGCTCTTTGTTGTCCAAAACGCTGAACCAATCGGTAAATTGTTGGAGCGCCAGTAGCATTTCGAACATGAAAGAAATTTCGATATGATCTGAATAATCGAATGCTAACTTTCAAAGTGAAATTGAACAACTTTGGTTCTTTGTTCTGTGCTGAGTTTTTCCATCATAAATTTCCCAAGTATTATTTAGTTAATTCTGCAAAGAGATGAAAAAAAAGACCTAAACAGAAAATTTTTTCACTGATCAAATCTTAACGTTACTTATGCGCCACCCTATATATGAGATGACTTTGTATGAAGGATTTGTACGCCAAAAGTTCCTTAGTTTCTCAATGTGTAATACATGTGGGTTCACCACTTCACATCTGAGACAAAGTAACAGTCAAAGCAGTGGACTGGAATGGCAGGATCGTGTCCAAGGAAGACGAAAATAGTTCCATTTGCAAGAAAGGTCATGGTGTCTGTTTTTCTGTGGTGTGCATTGGATTATTTTTATTATTGATTATCTTCAGAGAGTAAAAACCATTAATATCGAATATTATGCTAATTTATTGCAGCGTTTAGGTGATTAAATTATGGGGGAAAGATCGCATTTGGCGAAAAAGAAAGTGTTATTTCATCAAGACAATGTGCTCCAGTTCACACATCCACTATTGCTATGGACAAAATTAATGAAATAAAATTGGAATTGCTTCATTACGCACCTTATTCGTCAGATTTAGCTCCCTTGGAATCGGATTTTCTATATCCAAACTTGAAAAAATAGCTTAGTGGTAAATGATTTGCCAAAAATGAAGACACAGAATCTGCGGTTGATGGCTATTTTAAGGAGTTGGACAGTTCTTACTGTAAACAGGGTATAGACCATCGAGCTAAAAGGAGATTATGTTGGAAAATACAGAAAATTTGTCCTAACTTTTGTGTGTCTTCTTTGTTAGTTCGGTTAGTTTTGGGACCGCCTTCGTAGCTGAAAAGTAATGCTCTTAAATTGCACTGTCAGTAATCTATCCGCACCAGTAGGTTCGCTCCTCTTGAAACCATGATGGTAGTTTTCAAATCACGGTTTTACGATATGGCCGGCAATCTATCACATCATTTCCTTATTTGTCCTACCTTTCGGAACTAGTAAGTTATAGCAATATTTTTTCCATAACTGCATCAAACTCAAACCATAAATAGATGTTAATACCCTGAACTGGTCAGTGTTCGTGTGGTTTTTCTAGACACTCTCAAAAGGCGTCTTTGGTTTCCTCGATTTTGAGGTTATGACTAAATCAGCGTGATAAAAAAAAATGTTTCATCTTGTTGCGAATTGCGGCTGCTCTGTTGCATACAGACAAGGTGTCTAAATCTTTTATTCACATCAAATGCGCAATCAATTCATGATCTTCTGCATGATAACTATAATATATATTACAGTTTTTAAGCGACACACTTCCAAGTAAAATGTTCGATTACAAAGGAATCGATAATTGCAGAAGGCCTTACAGTGATGAAGAATAGGTTCTATTTTCGGTTCTATAATCGATTCGTTTTGTTCAAGTTTGAACCAAAACTAACCGTTTACATGAAGCAAGAGTACAATATGAACGTACTATAAGCAGTTATTTTTTATAGTCTCAATTATTATATTAATGGACTGCCTCAATTCAGTCAAATTCCTTGGTTTAGTTTTGTACACCTCTTGCTCGATATAATCCCTTTTAAAAAAGTCTGGTACAGTCAGGTCAGGTGACCTTGGGCGCCCTCGAAAATTAGCATTTCTAGAAATTAATTTGATTTGGGATTTTCGTTAGACCGCCGTCATAACCGGTCTGGCCATGTTTGCAGTTGCTTCATCTCGCAGGAACCGAATGCTGTTGAAACGAATATGTCTTCGGCGCAGTTCTGGGTAAAAGCAACTCCTTCAACATCTTTAAATAACATTCCCATTAATAGTTAATGTTACACGGTTTTCTTCACAGAAATATGGCCCCAGAATCCACCTTGATGAAACGGCCCGCCCAGTTCTATCTCATGGAGTACTACTGGATTAAATTCACTCCGTGTACGGCAATTTTGCTTGTTTACATTGCCGTTTAGATCAGAATATTCCTCATCAGGCATAAACAAATAATTCATTCATTGTCTTCTTTGACCATTTCAATTATTTTTTGGTAAATTCTCAATCGAATAAGGAAATCCAGCGAGTTTAACTTGCTTGTAATTTGGAATTTGTACGGACAAGATATCATGAATTATCCGTTGTAATGACCGTCTGCTAACTCCAATTTACGTCGACAAGTTTCGAGTCGAAACGCTTGGATTTGTCTGAATTGACGATGCTACAGCCACAATTGTGTCTTGAACCCGTACATAGGAATCTCAATGGTACGGTCTTCATGCGATGCTTCTAGAGTCGGCAAACATGTCTACCCACCTCAAAATAGTCCATCTAGTCGACGGAGTGCCGCCAAACTCCCGCCTAAGTTGACTTTAAACAGAAATGAAGGACTGCAAAACATGGTACCGCTGCAATATCCAAATCATCTTTTGGGTATTCCAAGCATTAATTTTAATAAGCCTTAATAGTAACCAGGCAAATAGGTTTCGTGTTTGTAGCACGATTCGTGCGACACCCTGTAGTTGTGCTTAATCGGTTGTTACCTTAGAAACTGTTTTGGAATATATGAAGTTTGCAACAAGTTCTAAAAAATATTGATGGAAACATCTACTGGATGGCAGTGATATGAATTTTACATGTGCTAAGAATAGCCTCCTATCGGGCAATAGTGACAACCTTTACATATTCTTAAATCGTGACCCTTACAATGTTTACGAAGCCCATTAATATTTGAAGAGTTTCTTTTTGCTTTCTTTTCCCTTGTGTTTTCACAAAAATTTTAGTTATTGTAAGGTGAACGAATTATTACGCTACCGTATCCGATCTTAGCGTGGCCGCTGCGGCCAATCACCAGACTGGTATACGTTTTCCAGTTTCAGGAACAGATGTTACCTACTTACCTAAAATGTATCGGTATTAGCTTGACATTTAGGTCACCCAGGCTAATCGCCTTCTCATTTCAAATGACATCGCACGGTTGAATGCCTGCTATCATCATCATTAAGAGAGCATAAATTAGGATTTCCTTGATCTCCTTACACTTGAAAGATGGTTCAAAATATATAAAAAGCATCTTTTCAAAGTTGCACATAGATGGTAGAGGGGCATTCACTTAAGCCATCCATGTGTACACACAGAAATATATGTGATTCTACGACTTAAAGGGACGATTTTGGAAAGGAAAACTGAATGGAAGGATACAAAACTTGTAACGCAATTTATTCAACTTTGTTGCGGCAACAATGATTCATGTGTCGTTGTGTTTGCCTAATGGAAAATTACGATTTTTCTTCGCCATATTGCACACATTTTGACGCCAAATCATCATAGGATCGGTCTAATAGCTCTGAATTATTTTCCGGTAATCCTTTCTAAGCGTAATCCAATCTAATTGTTGTGAGTGGCACTTCATAAAAAACTATTTAAATAAAAATAGGAATAGTTTTTTTTTCAATTTATTTCGCACATCATACGAGGGCTGTCGCAAAAACTAACCAACCTAGCAAAGGAGAAACCAGAAAGTTGCGAACATTTTTCTTCTTTTAGCTTTTTAGCTTCTTCCAGAAACCGTATTCCATAGCTTCTATACCCTGTTTATAGTAAGATCTCTCAAACTCCTTAAAATAGTCATCAACCGCAGACTTCGCCTCTTTATTGTTGGCAAATCTTTTGGCACCGAGCCATTTTTTTAAGTTTGATAATCGAAAACCCGATTCCGAGGCAGCTAAATCTGGCAAATAAGGTGCGTGATGAAGCAATTCGAACTTTAATTCAATAATTTTGTCCATTGCAATAGTGGATGTGTAAACTGAAGCATTGTCTTGATGAAACAACACTTTCTTTTTCGTCAAATGCGAAAATTTCATCACTTAGACGTTGCAATAAATTCGCATAATATTCGCCGTTGATGGCTTTTTCTTTCTGAAAACCATAAGAATAATCCCATGCGCATCCCAAAAAACAGACGCCATGACCTCGTCTGCAGTTGGAACCGTTTTCGACTTCTTTGGACACGTTTCTCCCATTCCAGCCCACTGCTTTAACCGTCCCTTTGACTCAGGTGTAAAGTGGTGAACCCATATCTCATCCATGGTTTTAAATCGATGCAAAAATTCAGCTTTATTGCAAAGAAACATCGCTAAACACTCTATTAAAACCTCTTCACGAAGCTGTTTTTGCTCTATTGAAAGCAAGTGCGGCACCCATCTTGCGCACAGCTTTCTCATCTCCAAATCTGAGGTCAATACACGATTTATAGCACTTTTTGAAATGCCTATCACTTCAGCTAGCTAACGCACTTTCAGCCAACGATCATCCAATACCACATTGTGGATTTTCTTAACCGTGGCTGGGGTGGACTCCTCAATTGGTCGATCATTATGGTGTTCGTCTCAGGAGCTTGTACGGCCTCGTTTAAACTCTGATACCCAATATTTTACCGTCGTAAGAGGGAGAGAGAGAGTAGACTCTTCCACAGTAGAATCTAGCTCGACTTTAATATTGGTTGGACAGAGACCTGTCAAACAGAAATGTGGAATTACGGTGGCCACTTTTTCCATGTTCACAAATTCACTGAGATCGTTTACTGTTGATGACTGAAATAAAAATACTAAACAACAGGGTGCCTAGAAACTTAAAACATACATATATTTTATAAGGTTGGTACTTGTAACAAAAATAATTTTTTTCAAACTACTGGCACCATCTATACGTTAGGTCGGCTAGTTTGGGGACTGCTGAATACACGGAACGAAAATAGGAAATATCATTAACCCATTCAAAAATAATGAGAGTTCTAAGAAGGCTGGGCGCCTACGTAGTTTTGGAAACACTCACGTCAGACTTTACTTTATTGAAGAAGTTAACCTACCCCTCTCTCCCCCCCACCACCTAAAAAAAACAAAGCACATATTAATTAGCTAATTAATCTGTCTTTACACTACATGGATTTGTGTATAAAAAAAAATACCACATATTTAAAGGCATTAGGAATATTTTGTAGGTATTCGTTTTAACTCCATTTAACTGTTTGCACAGTAGGTCGTTTATACATTTTCGTCTGCTCCTGTATTTTTGATCAGATGCCAAGCCTTTATCAGCAATTAATTTATTAATGTTGAAAAGAAGAAAACAAAATAGTTCAAGTGGCCGCACTCACCGATGCAACCCCTAAAAGGCATTATGGCCGACTGGCCAACCATTCAATTTTCTACCGGATATTTCCGCAAATAAACAATACAAATACCGGAGGTGATGGCGGTGGCAGTGGTGAGGGTGCATTTAAGCCAAAAGGAATGCAATCTAAACTGAGTGGTCTATTGTGGGGATAAGTCTCAATAGCTTTAATGCGCATAATGAACATTTTGTATACGCTTCAGTGTCTTCAGTGTTTTTATATCCAATAATATGCAAAGCCAATGCATTGTTTGTCTTAAAGTATTACAGAATTTGTTTTGAAGTTAATCAGTAAATAAAATAAAAGCATTAGTAAATAAAATTTCCAATTTCACTAATTTCGTAACCGTTCAATGGATGAGGAATTAAGTACTTCCTACTATTGTATAATATTTGCAAGTTTGGGAAATAACAACCCCCGCGTAAGATGCCAACAAGGAAAATGGGGGCGACGAATATCAATCAAAAAAATACGACAAATACCTAAACAATGAGCCGAATTAGCGAACGTTATTCTGCTCAACTACAGCTTAAATTTATGAGCTTCTTAAAACGAAGAAACTTATTTTATTATTGCCTGTAAATAATGCGACATTTCCACACTCACACCTAATATTGTAGAAGAGGAAATCACCATTTAATTTGGTTTCAATTTAAAGATTAAAAATTTAAACATGTTATGGCCAATGCAACTCAAACTTTTCTATAGTATTATTGGAAAAATTCTAAAATGTTTTTATAGGAAGCAAAGTTTCTTCTTAGGTGGCGACTGAAATAGACATCCTTATCTATTCTACGGCACCCATAGAAAATAATTCAAAGCGCTTCGATCTTCTGCGCTTCTCCTCCAATTCGTCACATCAAACTTCGACAGTATTTCAAAAGCCTGGTTCGTCCAGCGGAGTTTCGGTCACCTTCTTCTGCGCCGTCCATCGAGTTCGTTGTCGAAAACTTTCCGTGGTGGAACATTTGGGTCCATCCGCATAACATGACCCAGCCAACGCAATCGCTGTACATTAATGCGTTTGACCACGTCGATGTCGACATATAACTCATGTGACGCCGATACTCCCCGTTAACGATGTTGGGTCCATATATTTTCCGCAGTATTTTCCTCTCGAAAACTGTCAGTTCTGATACATCCATTTGCGTCATAACCCAGGATTCTGCGCCATATAACAAGACAGTTGGAACCAACGTCGGGTACAGTCGGATTTTTGTTTGTCGAGAATCGCTTGCTTATCCCATAGTAACATCTGTTAGCAAGCAGTATTCTCCTCTTTATCTTCATGCTGACATCATTCGTCTTGTTTATAGCGGAACTGAGGTAGATAAATTTTTCTACCACTTCAAAATTATAGTTGCCAACGTTCACACAGCGTCCCAAATGAGTAGACTCTTTGTTCATTGAAACCAATAACTTTGTTTTGTTCTCGTTTACCGTTTACCGTGCTTCCTTCTCGAAGTTTGAGAAAGCTGCAGTAACATCTTACAATTTTCGTCCAATAATATTGGAAGCAAAGTTTAATTCACCAAAAGAGTGTCCAAAAAGCAAGAGAAATTTTTTTGTTTTTTCAAAAAAATTCAGTTATGCCAAAGTGTATTTTTTCCAAACATATAGGCATGCCGAATAACCATTTTTTGGCTTTCAGAACTCGCTGAGATTCATGTGTCATTTCTCGAATCGACTCAAAAAAGATTTTCCCGGATCACGTTTTTGAGCCTCAGAAACCCCCAAATGTCACACAATGCTAAATCAGGCGAATACGGTGGTTGTTGATTTTTTTGGCCAGAAATGCACGAAGAGGATCAAGACGAGGAAGAGAATAAAGAAGACTTTCTACCCATACATTTAGCTCTTTTTGCGAGTAGTTTTACACAAAGACGCCTAGGATTCAAATAATTTTTCCGGCACCAAAACCAAAGAAAACTATCAGCTTAATCAGAATATTTGAGCGATCTTTTCGGTCTTGCCTTAACTTTGGCAGGACATTAACCCGATCGGTCGACTGCCCTATGCGTAGATCCAAATCTCATCTCCCATAATCCCACCATCAATGACCGACCATCTTTTTTGAAAAATTGAGTGTTTCTGGTACTAACCGAGATTTGGAGCGCCTAAAACCTAAAATATATGTTAAAATGGAATTCATTCACATAAAATGACAACGTCATTTGCAAAGTCCCCAATTATTAATCGAAGGTTTTTAATTTCTAAATCCCGAACTGATTGGAAATGAATTTCACCGATAGATATTGATGGTCGTCCGGGGAACTCTTCGCCTTCAACTCAGTTTTGAACTTCTTCGAACTCTTTATACCACTTGTAAACATTTTTTTCGCATGTCCCATTGTGTGTTATGGACTTCAGGATTAGGGGCGTAATTTCATAATAATTGTTAGAGCTTGTTGGAATAGAATGGGACTGTTTCAGGGATATAAATCTTGGCAGCGAATTTGCCAAATAATCATATAGCATAAAGGCACATTCTTTGCATTAAGTCTGGAAATTCCAGGTACATATCCTTAATTTATAGTCCTTACAAAGTTGGCCCTTTCTTTATTTCTGCTGACCTTTTGTTTTGTTAGGTTTGTTAGGTGCACTGATAGGAACCTAAATTTAATAACGATTGCGAGCACAACTTTTAAGAACCTTATTGGACTTGGCGCACACCGAGGTAACCGCCACTTAAGGAAAAATGGATGGTTATCGGTTATCGGGGCATGTCTTCGAGGGCTATTTCGCGATTAGGTTTTGGAGAAAAACAGAGCCGTCCGAACTCATCGAGCGATAATGCTGTTCATATATATTCGATATACAAACAATGGTGTGAAATACTACTATCTCTCTCACTCTTAACTGATGATTTTTAGTCCCCATTTCTTTAACTTTATCAACGTTAACTTCAGTTGAAGTTGTTGATGATCGAGCTCACCAAAACAAATCTTCCAACAAATCTAGACCGCTACATCTCACTCTTATGCACGTGTTTCTGATAAAATCGATCCAACGTAAGCCTTCTGTACGATTTTCAGCGATTCTAGCCATGAAATTCCATTTGCGATACAAAATTTGAAACAAATTATGTTTTTTTTAAATCGAGCACTGTGGCTAAACTACATAACAGGTCGCGCTCAAACTCCATGTCGGCATGGAAGACAGTTGTGTCAACTTAATGACTGAAAGATTTTTTGACAATTTCTTTGAGCGGTCTTTGTTAATGATCAGTTTTCTGTACTTTTTTGACAGAAAGTGCGTCAGTGTAGTCTACTACTTATGTTATTTAACCAGTCGCCTTCTTATCTCCTATCAAAAGATGACAGGAGCTTGGGAAATTACAAAGCTTCAGATTATTCCCATGTGAATACCAGTCAAAGAGCTCAAATTAGAACTTTATGTAAGAGCTACAAACCAAAACTGCCAATTTTTCCAATAACAGATTTTTGTATTAAATCCAAAGGAAAAAGAGTTTTTCAAAAATTTGTGTAATCAACTTGAGCAAGTTTGATCAAACAGTTAATGGATTGACAAATTTCGTTCTCATTCTAAATTAAATCAATTTTTTTGACTTTGTTTTTAATCGATAAATTTGATGGTGCGGCTAAATCTTTAAATTTTCTGTTTAAACTGGATAAAGAAAAAATGTAATTGAAACTACTGAGTAAAATTTGAAATGTTTCATTTCATAGAATGGGAAATGAAATAATAATAATATATTTATAATTTTCAATCTATATGTATAATCTACAGAATTCTTAGCCACTCCAAAATTTAAGTCCTTTATATATTATCTTATTGTACACACCTCGTACTAGAAATTTTGGAGGTTTTGCCGGCCATCACTAAACACTGGCCGATTGTATACAGAACAGCCAAATTGCAGTTCTCCTTTTTTCAAATTTTGCGTATGAAGGGAGAGGGGCTTTTACGCTTTAAAGCGCGGGTAATACCGTAAATCTTTTTCTTAAGCCCCTGAGAACTTATAAAATGAAAACCTTAAAAAAGTTGTTAATACAATCTTGCGCTAAAAAAAATCCACGCCAAAAATATATCGCGTTCAGTGACCCCTACAAAATACAATAACATCCTATGCATACAAACATACAGACACAGACATAAGTATTCTCCCGTTAAAAGCCTAATATCACCATCACACAGCAGCTAAAACTACGTAATGTAACATCTTCCTTAAAGTCCTTACAGTTAACAACAAACCAAATGAAAAAAACAAAAACACAAAAATTAAATCAAACCGCCTAAGACTTTGCAAATGTGATCTAACCACAAGGACACACATATCCTTAAAGATAAATTGATAAATTATTGAATAGTGTCAATAAGATTAACTCAGTGTTCAAATCCACCATGATCCGTCGTGACCATTTCGCTCAAGTGACAAAGTGTGCTTAAACGTGAACGCCCTAAAGCCAAACGTTAGGACGTGCAACGAGACAAAGTAGTCAGTGGTGTCGTACCAGTGCCAGTGCCAGGGAGGCCAGAAATAGAATCGCATTCGTTGCTAGCGGCAGTTTTGGGGATTGCATGCAGTGGGAATGGTGGATGTTGATACGTCTGTAGCAGTAACCGTAGTCAAAATCAGCCAGTATAGCCTAGTGTTAATCCACAATAACTTTTGCTCCCCACCTAGGCTTGCTGGTCACCACAGTCCTTTAGCACCCGCAATATCCTGCAACTCAATCCAAAGAAATCAGTGGTGTTCCCAACACTTCGGCAGTCCTCTACGGTATTTGTATAGCAGGTCCTGGACCAGAAGACGGAGTCGGAGAAGCGACATTGCTAGCAGGTGTAGTAGCAGTAGCGATTGTACGGCAGTCGGGCGTGTAAGAAGCCGCTCATTCTGGCAGCCTCACACAACAGTGAAAGCGATAACAACAACTCTGTTAGCGGCAGTGGCTGCGATAAGAAGACCTTCTCGTTGCATTGCTGTTGCGTGATAGTCGACATAACGCCAGTTTCACAGGCCGGACGTTTGACTTCGGCAACAACGGCCTCGGGAAGGGATGTAACCGCTGGCGGCGGCGGGGCAAGCAGTGGTGGCAGTGTTCTCGGTGATGGCGTCTCGCAGCTGGCCAGCAGTCTCTTTCGCTTCGGCAGCAAAAAGCGTCCGGTATGTATCTGCAATGCCCAGTGCCGGCTTCAGCCTTTCAGCGAGGCCACACTCGGGCCCACGCTGAAAACACACCATGGCTCGCTGGACCGTCTGCTGCAACAGCAACAACTGCAACAACAGGACGACCCGTTGAAGCAAAAACTTTATCCGGCTACCTCCACTGCGCGCACTATTGGCGGCGTAGTGGGAGAAGGTGGTAAAGGCGCTCTGTTGATGTCGACTGACTCCGATAATGATGTCATCGACGACGCAGAGAGTAAGGAAACAAAGGTGCCTCCACCTCGGCCGCCTTCGCGCGGCAAGCTCAATGTCCATCAGGTTAAGGAGGAGTTTGACAAGGGCGTCGAAGTGGAGAAATTCTATCATCAGATTAATGGCGACATTTTCGAAATCACCCGTAGGGTGAGAGCGCGCAACGAAGACACCATAGAGCAGAAACTTATCAAATCCAAAGACCCGAAGAGACTACCACCACAGCTGCCCCCCAAGAAAGAAGCCTCGGGTGTATCTCATCCCCACATGCATACGCACAAGCACCACCACCGGCATCCGCAAGAAGAGCAGAAGCCGCAACTACCACCGCGACGGCAAAAGAGTGCCGAAGAGGTACCTGTGTCCAAGGCCGAAACGAAAAAATCCCCCGATGAGCTGGAGTGGTTTGATCGCAAAGCTCAGCAGAGGCACTCTTCGCGTTCAGCAGAGAGCGGTACGGTACGCGATGAAACGATGGAATGGCTGGAAAAACAGAGAGTACCCGCCCGCACTTCATCGGGGCCCAGTGAAATAACTGTGATGAAGGACGAAATACCTGCTTGGCTACTCGAACACTTGCCTCGCAAACGCTCAGTGGCGGAACGTCAACAATCGTCCCAACAGGTAGATACCAGACCCAGTGCAACCTCGTATGCCAAGGCGCTGAAAGAAGAACTGGCCGAGTTGCTGAAGAAACCTCTTTCACGCCAGAGCTCAGGACCCGGAGAGATTTCCTTACTCAAGTCGGATCTAGTGGAGTGGCTGACGAAGTCCACCAAGGCACTGACTGCCCGTGACGAACCACCAACGGCCACCGCGAAACCTAGAAGATCACACCATCGCCGCAACGGCAGTGGTGACACACCGCGTTCCCATTCGCATGAAGATGATGTCAGCCTGCATCCTACACGTAAACGGCACTCGCTGGGTTACAGCGACCGCAGTGAGGAAAGTATTCCCGACTGGATTGCCTACCCAATCAATCGCTTGGCGTCGATAGGGAAAGCACCAGTAGACCGAAGAGCATCACATCAAAGTTTCGTAGAGTTGTCACAGAAGCCATCAGTCCCGCCTACTCAGACCCAGTTTGCGGCCCAGCCCGAATCAAGGGCACCACAGATATGCACCGATCGGCGGTATCAAGAACAACGAATCAAAGATCGCCGTCTCCGCCACTCGGCGAGTGAGGTGGTTACCGTCTCCACACCCACTCCAGCTACCGCCAGCAACGTAGATCGCCTGTATGCCAAGCCGCACAAAGAACGCTATCAGTATATACCCAAAGATGAACTGATACCGCCCCAGCTGCCTCCAAAAATGAGCAAGATATCACAAGCCCAAGCAAAAGAATCAAAACGCGAACGCTCCCGGCGCCACCAGACCCAGAGGTCCGCGACTATTGCGGACATGACGACGACTCACAATGGTGGCCTCAAGCGCAAGTCGTCGTCCGCCGAGAGAGCACCGCGATCTCCGTCGCCTTGCACAGATCCACTGTGTCCGCTGTTGCCCATCTGCACCGATCCAAATTGCCGCTACCTCGAGTGCCAGCCGAGTGGCAGCCAACGAAAGATACCATCGTCGTCGTCTTCAACGCTGAATCTGTTGCGCAACCAACAACTGACGAAAGCGCAAATGCACACAGTACCTCCATCTGATGACGGTTCAGCCCCACCACCGCCATCCTCAAAAGTGCCGCCCGCTCAAAGCCAGCCGAAGCGCAAGTATGTCATCTGCCATGACTGCCGATACTGCGCTCCCCTGAGTTGCCGTAATCGCAAGTGCTTGAATGCTCCTAAATGTAACTCACTGCCTCGCTGCGCGGCCGATTTTAATCGGCTGCGCACAACCCTGACTCAGCCACCTGCCTCACTGTACGACGACGAGTCTGTCGCTCCCCTCATCTCGCTGCTGGAGACGACGCCCACGATAGCGCCTGTGGCACCCTCCACCACCAGCACCACCGCCCCCAGGAGCGGCAGCGGGCAACGCAGCAACTCGCAACCCAACACTCTGCAACGCGGCGAATCCTGTGCCTTGTTCTACACCGCACCCATAGTCGCGAAGAGAAAACACCACAACGGTCACGCCAATGGCGCCAACGGCAAACTAACAAAGTCCGCGTCCGCTGCATCCCTGGATGAGCGAAGACGACGCCACAAAACGGTACATTTCGGCGAAAATCTCTTGCGCGAAGTCTGTCAGAATCGTAAACTTATCAAATACGAACAACGACCGTCCGGCTCGCAACCCAGCCAAACCAACGGCGAACTATTGTACAATTTCGTCGAGGGTGTCCTGAGTGCCTGGCACGACGACGACGACGAAGATCAGCTGCGTTCGGGTGCCGAATCGGAGCCCGAACATGGCACGGTGGCACTGAAGCCACTGCATCGTTACGATGTCATTCGTTATCAAGTAATTAAGCGCGTAGTCAACGAAGCGGCCGAATTGCACGGGACGCTACATTTAGGAAATTCACGATTCCGTCATAGACATTGGCGTAGTACGGCCAAGCAGTGCAATGAGTTGTTTCTGAGGAAGGTAAGAAAATGCGACGTATTTAATCAACTGTCGTTGGCAGTGTATCGAGAGTTTGAAGAAGAATTTTGAGAATAACTGGATAGTTTATGTGTTTAGCATTTGCATTTTATTTCAGCTGGCCAACTCTTTCTCTGATCATTGGCCAAATTGGAAATTGGTTTGTCAAATTCGAAATATAATACTGGTCAACAACATTCATTTGTTTCCGATAACACAACGTTGTGGAAGGGGTTTTGAAATTACGGTATAAGATAATGCATTGCTACTCCCACTATAAATGACGAAATCGATCTATATTTATATGAGTATATCGATTCTGCTAGCTTTGTAAATAAAATATATTTTGGGACGCTAAATTTGCATAAACGAAAATGCAATTCTTCGGAAGGAATGGAATAAGGAAGGAATGAAGAAGAAATCTAATAGATTGTATTCTTCTTTCATTAAAAGTATACAACTATTGAAGACAATAATGTTTAGAGTGAGTTGCCTAGAAATAAGCTCCGATTTCCAATCGAAATTGCACGATATAAGCCGAAGACCAAGAGCTTTCAAACAGTCATTTTGATATAAGAATTCCATCCGAAAACAAATTACACCGAAGGTGTAGCAATTAATTATTATTAGACGCAAATAGTACTCAAGATTATTTTTGAAGTCCATACCCATTGCAGAACGGAGCTGCAAATAGGAAATCATATATCAGGCATGTAGAGGAATGACTTGAGAATTCATTTAATTCTCAAAATAATGAAATTAATGCATGATAAATACGCACAAGACGTATAAAATTATTTTGAATTCTTATTAAGACTTTAATTTTTTAGAAGTAACATGACGGCCCTTCGACATACCTCAGTAGATCTTCTAAAAGAAATGAACGGTAATGGGTGACAGAGTTCCTTTCACGCTGCCATCTTAACCTTAACCGACAAATAGCTTGTTCATCGCGTTTTTCGAAAATTAATGCTAAAAGGAACCTATGACAAAAAAAGATCCTTGAAAACACATATTAAAAATGAAGGCAAATGAAGGCAAGAGAATGACCTTCTAATTGGTTATCGTTTGTAGGAACTTTTCAAAAGAAAAAAAAAGTAAGTTGGGAAAAGTTCGGCCGGAACGAATCTTGTATACCCACCACCATGGAATTCGATCCGCAGTAAGGTCGACGGTATAGCGACTCATCATCAGATATGTTGGTGGGTGAAAAATGGTTTCTTTCCTTATATAACATTCCCTATAATAATATTTCCAATTTTCACGACACGTATATGGCGAAGGAAGTGAATAATCTTGGCTTCGAATTCTTTAATAGCAGCCAGCTTGTGCGCCCCATTTCACTGACCAATTCTCAATGCTTGATAGGGCTGCAGTAACATTTTATAGTTTTTTAGCATATGCCATTGGCGAGTTCCCTTTTTCATGGGAGAATATTTAAATGGCCTTTAACCATCGTTATTGAAGACTTGTCTCCGGTCTCTGTCATCGCATAAAGACATTCGAGTATAAGCTTAACAGGAATACTAAATTCGACCATGGTTTCACTAAAGCTTTGCCGTATGAGATCTATACATAGTAGACGAATAGCTGGAAAGTGTAGTTTTCTTCGGTCTTTTTCAGGATTTGCCATCTTATGAATATCGGATTGGTCGTGAATTTACCAAAGCGGTACTGATTATGCCTAATCAGGCCGTATATCTGGCTTTAAACTTTCACATATCACGCTCGCCAGATGCTTATATGAGACACACACACCTTGAACATCGGCAATCATCTCATCGCCACCGGTGCTATATAGCTATGATGAAAAGCTATCAACACTCGTACCTTTGTTGTTCTTTGAAACGACCGTTCTGACTTATCGTTGTGATTTGTTCACTTATGTTGCTGTCCTAATCTAGCAACTAATGGAAGTGTTCTCTCCATAATTGCAGCACATTGTATGTATTCTTGACCACATTTCAATTATTTTCCTGGCAGGAGGAGATCAATGTACCAAAACTTTTACTTTTTACCGACAATTTTCCGCCTTTTTCTCTATCTCTTCTCTATCCTTGCACGTTTTAATGTCATTAATCTATCGAACTCTCTGAGGTGCATAAAGAGAGATGATCTGCCCCTTACAGAATCCTATTTCTCAGAAACTTTAGACCACTTTCATTAAATCCGGACTTATCTAATCGTGATTTTCCACACTCAAGATTTAGCGACGGTAGCTCCCAAAAGCGCAATACGAGTATGTTTCAATATGTGTGTCAGAAACTTTAGACTCTTTAGACAGATATCCCAAATATCAACACTACATCACGCATCGAATTCAGATGCTAATTTTGGCAATGTTTTGAAATCATAATTTGAATAACTTAGTAAAAGCGGGAAGAGTATTTCTAGATTAGTTTCAGTTCTACACATATAAATAAATAAATATTCATTCAGAAAAAAAAAATCGTGAATAAAACATAAAATATTTATCAAAAACTTGTGACAAAACGCAATCTCCTTAAAAGACTGCAAAGTATTGGGCCTCGAAGTGGTAATTTGAATTTTGAAAAGGAAATCAGTGAAATACGATGGTTGTTCGATAACTGTTGAGTTGTGGTTGACGAGATAATACCTTATCGCAGTGCAAAATCCATAAGTTTTACAAGTATTTCCTCAAATCCGGCCCTTTCCACAAATCTGGCCCTTTCAAACGGTGCACAACCGTCCGCCTATATTCTTTATTAACCTTCTGGTCTTCTACCAAAAAATCCGAGTGCGCAACACCGCGATAATCAAAGAAATCACTTGATTTCTGGCTTTCGATGGACTTTGACGTTGTTTTTCGGTTTCGGCTCAGTTGGATGGCGCTGAAGCTTTGAAATAGCTTATTGACTAGTTTTAGAAGAAAATTCAGGTCTTTTGGGACTACTCGAGTGACAACACGATTCATATCCACGCAATCATGTAAAATGTTACGACTTGATTCGTAAGACCCAGAAATGTCTATGGCTACCTCCCTTACAATGAAATGAGGACTTTCAGTTAGCCGCTTTTGTAAGCACTGTATCACTCACATGAGCGTTACTTTCTGTAACATTTTCAGTGATTCATCACACGAAATTCCATTTGCAATACAAAATTTCGGACAAATTTGTTATCCATTGTAATGATAGGGAAATACGCCTAAGATGAATTGACAAACTCGAGTACTGTGAACAAGCTAATTGACAGATTGTGCTCAAACTCTTCGTCATTATAGAGGACAGTTATGTCAACTCAGAGACAAAAACAATTTCTTTAGGCGGGCTTTTTAAGTGATCAATTCCCGGTACTGTTTCGACAGAATGTACATCGACTAGAGCTTTAAATTTAAGCTCCAGCTTTTTATGTGCGTAATGTGTGTTCAGGATAAATAGAAAGTATGTTAGAATTCTGCTTTCAGGTACCATTTCTTTAACACTGAGTGCAAATCATATAGCGGGGGAAAAATTTAACAACTTCGTTCTCAATGTACCAAATTGAACTTCATTATATTTTTGGTTCCACTTTGTACTTTCACCACTTCTCTGTCTATGTATTCTCCTGATTCTCATTAAGTGCTCTTCGTACAGTTAACATCAATTGTGTCCATAATCCTCCATATTAGTTCAGAAGGTATTGTTCGCCTCCAAACACTTCACATTGAATCATTATAAATTGCCATAACTTTGCAGATTCACGATACAAACTGTTGAAGAAAATGCTCAGCAACAGTTCTACACTTATTCCAATGAATTGGACTAACTTTTCTATGGAATTTTAAATCTTCTCACCGTAAAAGGGAACGGTGGGGGATACGCACGTATGGTATTTAGTTACTGTCGATACTTATGTGCGCCACTCGAAATCATTTCCGCAGGGAAATATGTAGGACTTGGACATGGAAATGCTCTTAATACGCTTCAAAATGTTTCAGTGGTTGGTTGGTTCGGTACACAAAATAATGCAATTGAAAGATTGAAACGAATCGAAACTGAATAAACCTGAGAACTAAGAACTGAGAGCAGAGAACAGAACTGTGCTAAAATAGTGGGGGCAGCTGGCAACAAACACCAGCACATGCACATCTTTACTGTTATGCGTATGTTTCGGTGTGTGTATGTGTGTATGTGAAGGGAAGATGCAGTGGTGCATAACAAACGACCGGAATATTTCCAGGTCCATAATGAGATTATGTTGAACGAACTTTAGTCAGTTGTTCATTACTTCTGGCTGATTGAAATTGCAACAGATGTTGGAGCAGTTGGATGGGTGATGGCAACGCCATCAAACACTGGAAAATTTGTGAAATACTAAAAATGTTTGCAATACAGTGGGGGAATTTAGGAAGGTCAAGGTAACAGCTAGTATTTAAATTTCAAAATCTGCTTATCATCAAGATAGAGAGAGAGAGAGAGAGAGTCCATTTTGAAAATCTGTTCAATTTAGATGGCTTCTTGTGCTAGATAGGGCACGAAACAAAATGTACATATTAGAGTTTACGTGAAACTTAAGAAAATTTCCACATTTTCGAAAAATCTCGAAATAAGTAAACAATAAACAATAAGTAAACAATAATATTGGAATTATTGTGAACCAATATCAAGGCAGCCTTTAAGCAAATTCCCTTACATTCCGCGAATGTAACATGGGAGAGTTTCTCACATTCAGTGAGCTTACACACATTGTATTTTTAGACTCACTTAACGGGACCTACAGTTGTATGACGATTACAAACTTCACAGTTTGACGAGCATTTATCAGACCTGTCGATTATTCCACTGCTCGAATTGTTTGTCTGACACATCGGGGTGACCGCCGCTCAAATACTGATAAGTGGCTGTATGAGGAGTTGAACCGGCGATCATACAAACGATAGTCGCATGTACTAACTATCGCATCAATATATATTTATTATTATGTATTTATTATTATACTCGTCTATTTATGACCGGGTTATTCATTTTTCGGTCTCAAAAGTAAAGTCAAATAAAACACAAATAAACCTATGACTTCGATGAAGCTTTTATTGCATTATAATGCTTGGACCTTACCATTATGAAATACAATGTCATTTAAATGACCGCCACTGGATTGGTTGCAGCAGCAGAACCTTTTAAAGTAGTTTTCGACCACTTTTTCGCACATTTCGAGTGTTATTTCGGCGATAACGAATGTTGGTTTTCACATGTTCCAACGTTTTGGATTATGCGCGTAAACACGGTCTTTGACGTAGCCGCACAATAAAAATTCTAACGGCGTCAAAGCGCATAATCTTGGTGGCCAATTGACGTTGCCAAAACGTGAAACTACGCTTTCTTGAAACTTCTCATGCAACAAAGCCACATTCGGTCGTGTTATGGAGCTCGTGGCATCACACATCGCCCAGTTCATAATCTTCAATTGCAGGCCAAAAAAGTCGGTTATTATACGGCCATAGCGCTTTGAATTGAAATTCGAATTATCCGCCACACTTTCACTAACAAAAGCGATATTTAGCCAGCAATACTCAGCTCTTAATCTCCGTGCTAACATCATTAGTTTTATTCACAGTGGAATTGAGTGGTGAATTCATCTACCACTCCTATGCTATAGTTGTTAGCATAGACACAGCGTCCCATTCGGGGAGACTCAACAAAAAAAAAAAAAAAAAAAAAAAAAAAAAAAAAAATCGTTGTTCTTTGTTTATCACTAGATCCATTTTTACCGATTTCATTTCAATGTTTGAGAAGGCAGTAGTAACATTTCGCTTTATTCTACCAATAATGTCTACATTGTCTGCATACGCGACTAACATATGACTTTTGTTAAAGATGATATCAGTCGTGTTAATTTCAACGTTGTTCTTAATCATTTCCAACAATATGTTGAAGAAGTCGTACGATAGACTGTCGCCTAAATCCTCATGTGCTGTAAAATTGCTAACTAAGAGCCATTTCCTTAAGACTTCATATCAGTCAGCGTCATTCTACAAAGATGCATACATTTCACGGGAATAACAAACTCGATCATGGCCTCATAAACTTTATTTGCTGCATAAGACGGTCCAAGGCAGCTTTATAATCCGATTTCTTTTCCTTGGATTTTCTCCAGAATTTACTGTAATGCGAATGTCTGGTTATCAGGTCTAAAACCACACTGAAAAGGTCCAATCAAGTCAGCTGGAATAGTCATTAGCCTTTCACATCTCACAATCAACAGAACCTTATAAACGATGGGCAAAAGGATAACATAGAATCAAATTCCAATCATCGGCCATTCATTCCTCCAGTCATATTTTGTTTAGAAGCCGATTGGATTGAGGGCGACCCCAAAACTAGCCGACCTTACAAAGAAGATATAAAAAAGTTGGGCATAAAATTCCTTAAAATAGCCATCAACCCATTCCTTAAAATAGTCTCCACCTCTTCAATGTTGGCAAATCTTTTACCACGGAGACAGTTTTTTGAGTTTGGATATAGAAAATAGTCCGAAAGAGCTAAATCTGTCGAATAATTTGCGTGATGAAGCAATTCGAGCTTTAATTCACTAATTTTGTCCATTGCAGTAGCGGATGTGTGTACTGGCGCATTGTTTTGATGAAACAAAACTTTCTTTTTTCACCAAATGCGGTCTTTTTCCGTAATTTTTAGGTGATGAAATTCACGATGCAATAAGTTAACTTAATATTCGCCGTTCATGGTTTTTCCTTTCTGAAGATAATCAATAAAAATAAGTCCATGCGCATTCCCAAAAAAAAAACAGACACCATGATCTTGACGGCAGATGGAACCGCTTTCGCCTTCTTTGAACATGATTCTCTCATTCAAATCCACTGTTTCGACTGTTGCTTTGTCTCAGGTGTGAAGTGGAGGAGCCATGTCTCATCCATGGTTATAAATCAACGCAAAAATTCAGTTTTATTGCGGTGAAATATCACCACTCTTCACTCTACTGAAACATCTTCGCAATGCAGTTTTCGCTGTTTTTATTTGTTTGCTAGTGAAAGCAAGCGCGGCACCCAATCTTGTGTTCAGCTTTCTTATCTTCAAATGTTCTGTCTATATACGATGTATAGTACTTTCCGAAATGCCTATCATTTCAGCTAGCTCACGCAACTCCAGCCGACGATCATCCAATACCATTTTGTGGATTTTCTTAACCGTGTCTGGCGTGGACACCTCAATGGGTCAACCACTACGATGTTCGTCTTGGTAGCTCGTACGGCCGCGTTTAAACTCAGCTACCAAATATTTTGCAGTCGTAAACGAAAGAACAGACTCCTCCAGAGTAGAATCTGGCTCGGTTTTAATATTGGTTGGACTGACATCTTTCAAATGGAAATATTGAATTACATATCGGTTACCAATTTTTTTCAATGTTTACAAAACCACTGAGATCGTTCGCTTTTGATGACTCAAATAAAAATGCGAAGCAACGTGATGTTTTGAAACTTAAAGCATATGTTTTATAAGGTTGCCATTTTCATCAAAATGATTGTTTTCAAACTACTGGCACTGGCATTTAGACGTCAGGTCGGTTAGTTTTAGGACCGCCCTTGTAACTTATTGCCACTGGTCTAAAGCAGCTCTGCTGGCACGCCATCTGCATCCAAAACCTTATTGTTCATTGCTGATATTTATATTGATCGATATTTTTTTAATTCTAGGAATTTGTTACAGAATTTATTTAGTGGTACTTAAAAAGTGTGCACTAAAAACAAAATATTATGAGAATTCTTGGAAACGGAAAAAAGGCGCATTTTATAAGGATAGTAAAGGATGGCCCATAAGTAACATTAACGGCGACAATATTGAATGCATTCTTGTGCACCATTTGGTTTCAACTCGTGGACCAATAGCATCTTATATGGAAAAATATGTAACATAAGAGTATGTAAAATTCTTTGCAAGGACCTCCTGGACATCTCTAACTGCTGAGAACGTCGCCTGGTGCAAGTTTCGGGGTTTTCCTCAATACTTGTTTGCACTCGAGCAATGGTCACTTCATTTCGAACTGCACGAGGTCTTCCAGCACGCGGAAGATCACAAACAGCCTCTTGTTGCCCAAAATGCTGAACCAATCGGTAAATTGTTGGAGCACTAGGAGCATTTCGAACATGGAAGAAATTTCGATATGATCTGAATAATCGACTGCTGACTTTCAAAGCAAAATTGAACAACTTTGGTTCTTTTTTCTGTGCTGAGCCTTTCCATCATAAATTTCCCAAGTACTATTTAGTTAATTTTGTAAAGAGACGAAAAAAAAAGACTTAAACAAAATATGTATTCACTGATCAAATCTTAACGTTAACATTGCAATCACGTTCGCTTCAAGCAGATTTACTGGTAGACTAACTTAAGAACATTTTGAATATTTCCTCGAAATTTATCTAACATTAAGTAAAGTTGTTTCAAAACTATAACTGTAAAAGCAAACATAAGTCTTTCAAGTTTGTCATTTTCGCAAGCTGATGTAGAAAGATATCGGATTTTGCTTCATAAACACAACAGCTATTCTGTTATGGAATTTAATTAAAATTCTATAATTATGTACACATAATTTCTGTACTATACTATGTATGTATGACATGATATATACGAGTACATACATAAATTCATAAATCTCTTTCACTAATCTTCCACTGTGTCGCATGAATAACAATAACTTTATAGAGAGTTTGCAGTTTGGAGCAAAACACAATAATTCCCACACAGAAGCGAAACCCATCCAGTGGGTTATGTAGCAGCCAATGCTAATTATGTGCCCTTTCTTCTTCTTGTTTTTGGTTTTCTTTTAGATTTCCGACGATGACCGCATGAGTTTAACTACAGCCGTATCGGATGAAGATGATGGCGAAAGTGTCATGGCGTCACCATACAAAGCAAAAGCAACTGGAACGGCGGCATCCTCATTCAATTGTACAGGAGCTGTGCGCAAAGCTGGGTGAGTAGTAGTAGTAGTAGTGGTGGTTGTTGGCATTGTTGTTATTGCTAGTTATATAGAAGCGAAATAGTTAGTACGGCCGCTTGTGGCTGGCTGGCAGGAATATGAAGTAATGAAGGATATTCCATTTGTCACTTTCACTTAATCATCCTCTGAATATTAACGTAAGCATTGTGTTTCCGGTTCCGTTTTATTTTTGTTTTTTGTTTTACTTACTCTTTTTGCTTCTATATTCTCTTGTATTTTTGCAGTTTCCTGTCGGTGAAAAAATGGTTACTTCGTAAGAAGCATCAAATCGAATTAGCTCGCAAGCGAGGTTGGAAGGGTTATTGGGTGTGCTTGAAAGGCACCACGCTACTCTTCTATCCGTGCGACTCACGTGAAGGCCGCAGCGTCGAGGCTGCCCCCAAGCATCTCATTATCGTTGATGGAGCGATAATGCAACCAATACCCGAACATCCCAAACGTGATTATATCTTTTGCTTAAGCACCGCATTTGGGGATGCATATCTCTTTCAGGCTCCATGCCAGGTAAGTTGCAACGGCTTAGCTGTGAAATGTTATGCAAATCTCTCACGAATTCTCTTGCACACAAACGCGCACAGAAGAAGACGAGTCCCATGTTTAAGTCAAAAGTGTTGACCTGCAGCAGCTCAAATGCATAGCATAGCTTGGAAATACCAACGAAAAGTTTCTCAATTATGGAAATCAGGATATTAAACAATAAACGTAACCATAAATTGTTATCCAAAAGAACTGACGACATTCATTTTGCAATCGGAATTGCAACTGAAACCGAAATAGCAAATTCCAAAAAAAGGAACCAGATAACTATTGAATGATTTTTAAAATCAAAATAACCGAACTCTAGCCGAAACATTTATACCGATACGATATCGGTTTTTGTATTGAGCCTGAAACTTTACTTAGCTTTTTTTCTCACGGGGATCTGCTACATTATAGCTCGCAAATTAAAAACATTGAACGGATTGAATTATCCTGAATCAAAAATAAAAAGGTCTTGAAAAACACTAATATTCACAATTTTTGGACATGGTTTGTTAATCGACACACATTTGCTTCAATCATAACTTGTCCATTCAAAAATATTAATTTTAATAAAAATATTATATTATTATTATATTATTATTATATTATTATTATACAGGGTGGTGCAATAGAACGTGCATATTGCATCATCTTTTTTTGCGGGGTAGAAAAGGCGCGGGCGGGGGGGCGCCTACATCGTTGGGTTGGCGGGCTCATGGAGTTTTAGTCGCTATGAATCACTTCAACGAGAAGCGTCGCGCATTTTGCGTCCGCGCATTTTACCACAACTCTCGTTCATATATTGCTACTAGGCGACTATATTGCGCTGAATATGGACTACGGCAAATTAGTGAAGCTCCGAGTGCTAATTTAATTAAAATATGGGTAAAGCGTTTTGAAGAGACCGGTTCAACATTTAAGCCACAAGCAAATGGTCGCCCAAGAACATCTGGGACCGAAGACAATGTTGAGAGAGTTATGGAGTCAGTACGAGGAAATCCACAAATGTCGACTCGCAAGAGATCGTCTGTCTTACAATTATCGCGACGAAGTTTGCAACGAATTTTAACATTGGATCTTAAACTGCATCCATATAAGCTGCAATTAACACAAGAATTGAAAGAGTCTGACTTCATAGCAAGGCTCGCATTTGCTAATGAAATGCTTAATCGATTTTCCAATTTTGACAATATCCTTTTCTCTGACGAGGCTCATTTCCTTATGAATGGGTTTGTAAACTGTCAAAATTGTCGTTACTGGAACAGTGAAAATCCCAAAATGAAACACCAGAAACCATTGCATAGTCCTAAAGTGACAGTATGGGCAGCAATCTTTGGCAGAGGAATAACTGGTCCCTTTTTCTTCGAAAATAAGCGTGGCCAAAACGTCACGGTTAATACGGAACGCTATGTTAAGATGTTGGACGGATTTTTGGCTCCAGAAATTGAAAGTTCAAGAATAGTGAATTCCAGGACTTGGTTCCAACAAGATGGAGCTACCTGTCACATATCAAACGACTCCATGGCGGTGGTGAAGCAGATGTTCCCTGGCAGACTGATTTTGAAAAGAGGTGATATCCCATGGCTCCTACGTAGTCCAGACTTGACGCCTCTTGACTTTTTTTTTTGTGGGGATACCTCAAACACAAAGTCTAGCTCAAGGAGAATATCCGTGGTGAAATGGCAGCCATTACACCAGTATTACTGAAGAAAGTTTTCAATAATTTTCGTTTGCGGTTAGAGGAGTGCCGTCGTAGAGAGGGTCACCATTTAGATGATGTTATTTTTAAAAAATAAACTCCATTTATGACTCTACAATGCCTTAGATTTATTTTAACCATACCTTTTGTATTTATTTTTTAATCTATTTTTTAAATATGCACGTTCTATTGCGCCACCCTTGACAAAAGATTAGTTCAATTCGTATTTTTTATTGGGAAACCTCATGCAATTTGCTGTACTATCAAAAATTAATCGATTTCAAAAATACTGATCTTATTTTATTCACTTTAAAACGAATGGCGGAAATAGTTTTTCTTCCATATATTTTTCCAAGAGACGAAAGTTACACACTTGAACTTGACTTACAAAAAAAAATATATTTTTCTAACAGATTTCGTTTTTTGACCAAACAATAACGAAAGAAAAAAGGATGTAGAAAGAAAGGATCTAACGAAAGAAAAAGTTTTATTTACGAAATGCAATATTAGACATACTGAATACCTTTAACTCACTCCGAAGTACAACCAGTTCGGTTTAAACGTCCGCGACCCTAATGTAGCCGTCACTGTCCGGGCAAACATTCATCACATGACTTGACCTCCCACACAGTGGGAGACAATTGCAATTGCTCATTTCGAATTACGACGAAATCGTTCTGATAAAAATCACGCTGCGAACATTTCCACTTAAAATACTCGAACTCATAACATCCCAGTAGAAAAAGTGCATCCGCGGAAGCTGAAATTCACCTCAATTTTTGGAGCAACCAATGAATTTAGCATAGGCTTGCCATAGAAAGAAAGCGGTTTTTATGGCATGTCTTCTTCACATTTTCATGTGAGTTATTATAGCAATAAAAAAGCAGTCATTTTGGTGCAATTTTTCATTCAACCAAAGAAATTTAGGTTTTGACTTAAAGTTTTCAGACCGAAATTAGACCATGAAACAATGATTATGAGCCAATCGAATCCAAACAAATTAATAGTATTTAATTTTAATTAAATTTAATAAGAACCACCAAGTTTGTTTAGATTTGGAAGCGGTATAAAAATTGCTTCTTTGGAACTGATAAATATGCAAATATTGCGCTATTTAAAATGATGGACATTTTATTCTTTTTGAATGAATTTCAACTCTCAACTCTCACACGAAATACCTTCTCTAATAAGCAAATCAATTTTGGTATAATTAGCTGTTTATTACGAGTGAGATCCCAAAACTAGCCGACCTGATGCATAGATGGTGCCAGTAGTTTGAAAAAAAAAAGTATTTTCGGTAAAAAGTGGCAATCTTATAGAATACATATTTTAAGTTTCATGGCGCCACGTTGCTTAGTATTTTCATTTGAGCCATCAACAGTGAACGGTCTTAGTGAATTTGTAAACATGAAAAAAATAGGTGACCGTTATGAAATTCAATATTTCGATTTGAAAGGTCTCACTTCAACCAATATGACAAACTAGCTGGATTTTATTCTAAGGAAGTCTGCTCCTTCGTTTATGACTGTAAAATATTGGGTAGCAGAGTTTAAACGGGGCCGTACCACCATAATGGACGACACATTGAGGAGTCCACACCAGACCCGGTTAAGAAAATCCACAAAATGGTATTGGATGATGATCATCTGCTGAAGATGCGTGAAATGTGATAGCTGAAATGATAGGCATTTCAAAAAATACTATACATCATGTATTGACCAAAGATTTGAAGATAAGAAAGCTGTGCGCAAAATGGGTGCCGCGCTTGCTTTCAATAGAGCAAAAATAGTGTGGTAAAGATGTTTCCCTACACTGTTTGGCGATGATGTTTCACCGCAATATAGCCGAATTTTTGCTTTGATTTATAACCATGGATAAGAGATGGGTCCACCACTTTACACCTGAGACAAACGAGCAGCCGAAGTAGTGAACTGGAATAGGAGAATCGTATCCAAAAAAGGCAGGCAATGTCATGGCGTTTGTTTTATGAAATGCGCATGGGAGTATTTTTGTTGATTATCTTTGCCATCAACGGCGAATATTATGCTAATTTATTGCAACGTTTAGGTGATGAAATTATGAAAAAGGCCGCATTTTACGAAGAAAAGTGTTTCTTCATCAAGACTATGCTTCAGTTCACACATTCACTATAGCTATGATCAATATTAAAGAATTAAACTTCGAATTGCTTCATCACGCTCCTTATTCGCCCTCCCTCGGATTCAGATTTTCTATTTCCAAACTTGAAAAAGTATCTCGGTGGTTGATGGCTGTTTTAAGAAGCTTCACAGTTATTACAAACAAGGTGTAGACGTTATTGAATACTGCTGGAATACAAAGACAATTTTTCCCAACTTTTTTGTGTCTTCTTTGTTTGGTCGGCTAGTTTTGAGACCGTCCCCGTACCATCCACTTCAGAAATGTATTGATTTTACGGCGATTCAGCAGAGATTCACAGATAAAAATTCGGTTTATGAGGTTTTCTTGGCATTAACGCTTGTGGCAGCCGTACATTGAGCTTCTTTTAGTATCCTGCTATATTCAAGTGATTCCAATTTTTTATTTTTTTTTTTTTTTTTGTGAAATGTTTAAACACTGGGCAATCGAAATGGTGCTTGCCTTACCGTCGGACAATATCCATTCAGAATTTGGTGAATCTTTGACATCAAATTTATCGGAAAAGAACTGACGAAATCAAAATTGCGCATTATTGGCTGTTATAGTATCAGAACCATAATCATTTATAACGTTTTCAGCCCCCGGACTTGCAATATTAAACTATTTGTCAAGTAGTGTAAAGCTGACAGAAGTTGTTCTGTAAATGAAGGCGAAGATAAAGTGGTACTTCTTTATTTATCCTCATAGTAGTCTTCCTGACAGGGACGAGAATTTAGTTCTCTTAGTTTCTTCAAAAATATTTGAAGAAACATTTCTTGTCTCTCTTGCGCATTATTGGCTGTTTCAGTATCAGAACCACAATCACTAATAACGTTCTCAGCCCCCGGACTTGCATTTTCGTCTTTATCGAAAAAAGCAATACTGAGTCAAACAATCACAAGACTGTCTAAGTAGTTTTTTGAGTACGAAATGATATTTAGCTAACGCCATCTAGCGTAACCCTATCGCATTTATACCACGCGAGATATAGACGACTAAAGCCATCTATTGGAAAATAATTAATTATCTTTTACTAAGCTTTATACATGTGAGGTAGTTGAATATTTTTATGTGGGGCCTTAATGTTGTGTTACAAATTCTATTATTATATTCAAAATAGTATGCTCCGATGAAATACAATAGAAATATATGTGAATTCTACTGCTTAAATTAAAATTAAATCTTTTATAAATTACAAACCCAAAACACGACTTGAGAATTCAAGTAGCAAAACTTTCTTTAGGATTTGTGTTGTATCGATCTGTTAGAATCTGTAACGGTTCTCTTAATTTATGGATTGTACAATCTGCCTGGACGCATTCTGACCACACAGATGGATTTATCATAATTTCGAATTTTGAATAACCAGGCTTCAAGTAGTCTCCTTTAATTAGTTAAACTTGTTGACAAATCGCATGGTATAAGTATGTCGCCATTCCTATGGGTGAGGGAAGAACAGTTTCAATATCTCCCAATGCTTAGATAGATGGAATTTTTGTCATCAGATGATTAAAGCGAACAAATTATTGCCATCAAAAACTTTTGCGTTCTCCTAACTTAAAACAGCGCCTACATGCCCTCCATGATTTCTATTGTGTGAAAACAACAATACATTACATTTCAGTAGTGCAGCCAAGGGGTGCAAGAGTCCTTTCTAATACTCGTATTTCCATGTTTACATGAACTTCCACCGTTATTTTCTCCCCAAATTAAAACTTGTTTCTGCCTTTTGTTGGGGCTGGAACCCCTAAAATTCTCTTACTTCTTTTTAATTTGCTCTTATTAGCTCCCTTGCCTTCGGTAAGGACTGATATCCCTAAAATCCTCTTACTCTTATTAGCTTCTTTTTTTAGAAAGTGTTGAGCAAGTGTTCTTTTAAATTACACTAATCGTATGAGGTGTTCACCCCCTTTTAATGAAAATTTCTTTCATTGGGCTTGACATATGGCATATTCCCAAATTGGAGCATTCACAAATCCTCGACATAAAGTTTTACAAAATTTGCACATTTTAAGCTCTCTCCTTATTTCCTTCTTCTATCACTACGCCTCCCCACAACAGATTACGTGACGAAAGTTCCTCTTGGGCTGTGGCAGTAATATTTTGTAACCGCAGCTTTCCATTTAATTGTCTGCGTCAGCCTTGACAGGTGAATATTTAAAGTAATATTGCACTTGCATATATCAGAAACCCGTAAAACTGACACTCATTGCTTAGCGTTCATTACAAAATGCTTATGGCGATAAGCAACAATAGCACCAACTCATCATATATCACAGCAGCTCCTTCGCTTGTCTGCCTGCCTGCCTGCCTGCCTTCCCGCATGGTTAATATCATATGGTTCCCATGAAGCAAAGGATATTACTTTCCAAACAAACTGATAAAAAAGAAGAAATATTTTTCAAGTATGCAATATTATCTCTCATATCAGGATTACATAGCAATGTATTTCAAACATACAGTTACACACACATACACACACATGACCAGCCCCTACCATAAAGTAGGATGAACCACCGTCTCCACCTTCATGCACCTCCACCAGCGTGCCACCACTTTGCGTGTTATGCATGTAAGTTTAAGTGTTGAATTTACTTCAAGAATGTTTTGCTCCGATAGGTGGCGGGTGGGAAGCAAATGAAATCTATGTGAAATAGCCAATTCATATGGCTGAAACATTATAAACTGTCCTTGCCTTATGTTTTCTGTACATGTGCATGTGTAGGCGAGTGTGTGTGTGTGGCGTTTGTTTGCTGTTTGTGCCATGAATGAAAATGATCACCCAGTGGGCAGGTCCCCGTTTTCATGTTGGCGCTGTTGGTTGTTCGATTCTTTTTTTTTCGAAGCTTTTCTTGTACTCTATTTCATTCCATGGACGTTTTTATGTCGTCCTTCTCGCCAAAGTGCAAACAGGCTTATTATAACGTAAAACACATAGACTCGTTCAAAGACAACGCCAATGTTGTGCTGTGAATGCGATTCTCACTCGCTCGCTATTCATTTTGCAAGTTCAGTGCTCGTGGCCAACGCTTAAGGTCCCACCCCAGTCCCATTATGTTGCATATGTACGGTAATCAATTATTCCGTCCGTTCTTTTTTGTGTCGCCGGATTCCCCCAAAGAAACATGCAAGCGAGAGGGATAGAGAGAGAGAGAGAGAGAGAAAGAGAGCGCTAACAGCGGCGATGCATTACACAGATGAAATGGACTTTTGTGAGTTTAGTTTAGTTATGGCTAAAAGACTAATACCGTCCGTCGTTGAGTCCTGAAGTTATGTACCGACAAACCTTAACGGTGCATACATTATGAGAGAAGGCTGTGTCCTCACACGACCAGAAGATTATGTGGCCAATTGAGCACAGCTACTTGCTTTAATGTCAATATTGAAATTTTTGTCAAGTAGTTTAAAGCTGGCAAAGGTTGTTCTGTAAATGAAGGCGAACATTAGGTGGTACTTGTTTATTTCCCCTTATATTAGTCTTCATGACAGGGACGAGAAGTTAGTTTTCTCAAAAATATTTGAAGAAACATTTCTTTTCTCTTGCGTAAAGGTAGTTGTTCAATCCCGGCAGGAACAGAGCATTCGAAAAGTGCATAATAGACGCATCTTGAGCACCGCAAGCTATTTAAATTTGAATAGATGATAGTGTCAGAGTGTGTAATGGACGACTATCGTTCGTATGATGGCGAGTTCAATCCCTGATACAACCATCTAGCATTAGTTGGGGGGTAGTTACCTCGATGTGTCTGATGAACACTTCGAGTAGTTGAGCAACTGACAAGTCTAGTAAATGATCTTTAAACTGTGACACTTAAAATCGTGACGTCGTTAAATTGCAGGTCCCGTTGAGTGAGTCTAAAAATAGAATGCGTGTAAACTAACTGAATGCGAGAATCTTTCCCATATCTCACTTGAGGGACACAAGGACATTTTTTTTAGTAGTGCCAGTAATAATGGCTGGGCTATGTTGGCTTTTGCAAGAAACTAAGGCATAGATGATGGTATATACGGCTATCGCGCAAATGATCGTAAATTCGAGCTTCGATGCAATCAACAAATCTCTCTTTCAGCGGCGGTCATCCCAATAAGTTTGATGAATACTTCCAGAATAGTTATGTAATTGAGAAGTTTTAACAAAAATGTCTAAAAGTGATGTTCAAAATTGTTGTTAGGCAGTATATAAATAGAGTGCATGACAGGATCTCTCTTCTATATTCCATTAATAGAATGCATGGCAATTTGTTAAACCTTCAGCGGAAGGAATGAAAGTATACAGACGTAGGCGCTCGAAGTGTTATCAAATTCACGCTGCTGTAGCAACTAAATGGCTAATGACAGCGTGCTCATTTCTTGGCAAACGTCAATCTGTTACGTTATTTATAAGGCTACAGAAGCATTTCGTTTTGCGTCACTGTTAAACAATGTTATCGAAATCGAACTCAACCGCAACAGTGATAACGCTGTCTGTTTAGCTGGAAAATCGTAACCAGCAATTGTTAATAAGCTACAATATTTACACATGGACACAATGTTTGCGTATCGAACCATTAGACGTTACAAAGATACTGGTAGCATCAAAAAACGACATGGAAGTGGTCATCCAGTAACAGCAACATCGCCAGAAATGCTTCGAAAGGTGATGGCCAGAAATCAAGATACTCCATGACAAAGCACAGTTCGATTGAAGAAAAATTTCAATGTGTCTGCTCGTAGCATATTAAAAAATGAATTACAACTCAGTACAAAATACAAAAAGTACAAGATCGAAATCTGCATAAAAGGCGAATTTCTAAGCAAAAGCAAGCGCTTGCATCAGTGATTGTATGGGCTGCGGCAACTTACCAATCGTTTTCATTGAACAGGACATGAAGGTAAATCGACAAATTTACAGTAAAAATGATTTTAAATAACACTTTGTTACTTTGGTCAAGTAAATAACTCGATGGAAACCATGGGACGTTTCATGAAAACTTGGCACAATCTCTTAAAGGCTATGAAATACAAACATTTTCCAAAAAAAAACAAATTTCCCGGCTTCATTTCTTTAAAACATTGGTCTTCATATTCCCTGGACTTAAAGCCACCGGATTTTCCCATATGGAATCTGGAGGTTAAAGTATCAACTAAAAAATATAAGGCAATCAACACCTCAAAAGGCTGCTCTTCGCCAAGAATGGGACAAGGTAGCAAGCATCAGGTCATATACGTGCAACGTGTGAAGCCTTCTCGGACAGAGTCGATACTATTATCAGCACTAAAGGTGATTACATTTAACAATGATACACTTTTCTCAAACATTGAAATGTTTACGATACCTTAGTAGACAGAAAAAGACAAATAAAGATAAGGTAAACAATAAAGAAACCCATTATTATTATTGCGTGACATTGGAGGCTTTATTTAGCACAAATTGAATGATCCGTTTTGTTCGACAGCTTGTTGCTATGTGGAAGTTACTTCCATTCCGCCTAACTCATAGAAATCCTCATCATTGTAGATCAAAACAAATTTAGGACAACACATTTTTACAAAATCGTCCGCCATAGACAGGAACAAATGATAATCACTTGGCCCGGGTCCAGATTATTGGGTGGACGCGACTCACTATTGCTGAGTGTGACCTCCAACCATAATGGCAAGATACAATTCGTCGTCTATTGACCAAAATCGGCCGCTTATGAGCAGTTGCTTTATTCAGACGGCTCAATTGTTAGCAGTACAGGTGGGAAGAGTTTGGCCATAGGAGAGGAGATCGTAGTAGATAATTCTCTGCCAATCCAGCTAAACACAAAGCAAAACATTCCTGACCATCAATCCGCCGCCGTTTATATCACCTCACCGCTATTTATCTCATCACAATCATCATCCCTTTCAGAATTTTGCCAATTTTGTTGAAACTCAGCAGCGGTTCGCAGATGGAAATTCGATTCAAAAGTTGTTGTTTTCTTTTAATTTTTTTGCTTTAATATACATTAAGCTTCTTTTCGTATCCTGTCTTATTCAAGTGGTTGCAAAAATTGTGTTATACAATTTTTAGCTTCTGGGCAATCGAAACTGTCCTTGCATAATGATTGTATTTAACGATTTCCATTATTCTCTCGACATTTTCGACAATTGGCCCTCAAAATTATTGGACTGGAATCGACGAAACCAAAATTTCATATAATTAGCTGTTACGGGACTATTCGCATTTTCTGCCATCCGCCTTGTATTTTCGTCACTATCGAAGAAAAAAACATGACGTTTTATCTGGTGTCCATCTTTGAAACGCGGTTAAAAAAGATACTGAGCCAAGTAATCACAAAACTGTCCGAGCAGTTTTTTAAGTTCGAAATTTTACCTCTCTAACGCCATCTAGCGTAATATAGATTACTAAAGCCTTCTATTGCAAAAATAATGAATTGTTGTCATTATCGAAGAAAAACTTTAAAATATGGCGTATTTTCTTGTGTACAACTTTGAAACGTGCTCAAAAAATCACTGAGCCAAGCAATGACAAAACCGTCTGAGCACACAATTAGCTGTTACAGGGCGATAAATACCGTTCGCATTTTCTGCCGATTGGCTTGCATTTTCGTCATTATCGAGGAAGAAAATATGGCGTATTTTCTGATGCCCATCTTTGAAGCGTGCTCAAAAAAAGTACTGAGCCAATCAATTACAAAAATGAACAATTTTTTGAGTACTAAATTTCATCTCTCTAGCGCCATCTAGCGTAATAGAGATTACTAAAACCATCTATTGGAAAAATAATAGATTTATTTTTACTAAAGGGAGATTTTTTGATCGTAGCTTTTTTAAAAATTGAATAAAACACTCAAATTTGCATCATATATTAAAATTTATTGGAATTGGAATCGATAAATTGGTCTTTGCCATTTAATTTTTAAAGATAATTTGATGTAAACGTTATCCATGGCTCCGTCTCAAAATGTCTATTCGGAAGGTCAAATTTTTCGTCACTTTTTCGAGCATTTCGGCCTGTATCCCACGAATAACGACATGTTATGTTATCCTGTAAGGCTTCAATAGTGTTCGGCTTGTCCACATAGACTAACGACTTGACATAACCTCACAAGGAATAATCAAGAGGCGTTAAATCGCAAGATCTTGGGGGCCAACTCACAGGGCCAAATCGAGAGATAAGCTGCTCACCAAATTCATCCCTCAACATATCCATTATTTCACGAGCAGTGTGGCATGTTGCACCGTCCTGATGAAGCCACAACCAAGTTCAACTCTGCCAATTTGGGCAAAAAAAAAATCGCGTATCATTGCTCGATATCGTTCGCCGTTGACGTTACGTTCCTTCCTACGTCTTTAAGGAAAAATGGACCGATAATGCCACCAGTCCATAAAGCACAACAGACTGTCGTTTTTGCGGCATGTGGCTGTTCATCACTCCCTATGTGATAGTTTTGCTTGTGTACGTGTCCGTTCAGTAAGAAATGAGCCTCATCGCTAAAAACAATTTTTAAATAAAACAGCGGATTTTCATTGAGCTTCTGTAAGGCCCATTCACCAAAAATTAGACGTTGTGGTAGGTCATTCGGCTTCAATTCTTGCTGAATTTTATAGGCTTTGGAACCCAAATCGACGTGTAAAACTTTCATTGTGGTTGAGTAACACATGCCCAATCGCTGAGTAAGAATTGACATTTCATGATCATCATTAACACTGGTCGCTACGGCTGCAATATTTTCTTCGGTACGCACTCTACGCATGCGAGTCGATAGTTTTATGTCCAACAAAGTAAATTTGGTGCCAAATTTGGAGATGACAGCACGAATTGTTGATTCAGCAGGTCGATTATGACGACCATAAAATGGTCGTATCAAACGATGCACATTTGTCACAGAGCACGAATTTTGATAATAAATTTCAACGATTTGCAATCGTTGCTCGTTTGTTAGTCTTTCCATGATGAAATGGCAGAGTATACTGTACACTTTTCACTTTGACCGATGACGTTTGGACGCCAGTACCAACCAGTGCCGCCGACCTGAAAAACTTAAATCTTAAAAGATCACCCTGTATAACTAATACCACTTGCCAAATATGCAAAAATCATTCATTTTTCGAACTTTCGATGGCAAATATTATACAATGCCTACCAGATCTAAAATTTCTGAAAACTGTCACGGAAACGAATCTCTGGCAAATATCATATTTTATTACATAAGAGGTGTGATAAAACAAAACGGTTTTTTCAAATTTCGTGAGTTACGTATGTTCGATTTTCGCATTTTTTTTTCTGTTATGTTGGTACACATGTCGGTTATATGCATATGTTGACAATATCAGCCATTTTGGATTGTCAGTTTGTTTTTGACAGACAAAAAGGTTAGTCGTGTTTTCGTGTGCTCTTCGATTTTTTACTATTCGAAAAAATGATCGATCAAAGAAACGGTATTAAGTTTTGTGTAAAAAAATGAAATTAAATGTGCAAGGACATTTGAAATGTTGACTGTGGCATTTGGCGAGTCTACACTATGAGCAGAACACAAGTTCAATTGTGGTATAACCGGTTTAAGGAAGGCTGAGAAGATGTCAATGGCGATGCTCGTCCTGGTCGCCCGAGCACCTCAACAACCGATGAAAACTTTGAAGCAGTGAAGAAAATGATCTTGGATAATCGTCGAATCACTCTATTAGAGAGGTTGCTGATGATGTTGACATATCGTTCGGCTCATGCCAAGCAATTTTCTGCGGATATTTTAGGCGTGAAACGTGCGGCAGCGAAGATTGTTCCAAAATTGCTAAATTTTGAGCAAAAATAACGTCACATGGACATCGCTCAGGAGCTGTCGAAGGTCATCAACGATGATCCAGATTTCCTCAAAAAGGTCATAACTGGTGACGAATCATGGGTGTATGGCTATGACATTGAAACCAAAGCCCAATCATCCCAATGGAAGCATCCAGAACAGCCAAGACCGAAAAAAGCACGTCAAGTTCGGTCAAATGTGAAGGTTTTGCTCACTGTTTTCTTCGATTGCAATGGCGTGGTGCGTCATGAATTCTTGCCACAAGATCGTACAGTCAATAAGGAATACTACCTTGAAATTATGCGCCGTTTGCGCAAAGCAATTCGTCAGAAACGCACAGAATTGTAGAAAAACCAATCATGGATTTTGCACCACGATAACGTATTAGCTCACACATCGATGCTTGTGCGTAAGTTTTTGGCCAAAAAAAAAACAAAAACTGCAATCATGCCTCAACCACCGTATTCACCGAATTTGGCCCCCGCTGACTTTTTCCTCTTCCCAAAACTGAAGACACCGATGAAAGGAAATCGTTTTGCTACGATTGAGGAGATAGAAGAAAAATCGAAACAGGAGCTGTTGGCGATACCAAAAAGCGCGTTTCAGAAGTGTTTCAAGGATTAGAAGAAACGGTGGCACAAGTGCATTATATCTGACAGGGACTACTTTAAAGAAAATAAAATAGAAATTGATGAATAAATATATAGTTTTTGGAAAACAAAATTGAAAATAACGGTTACGTTTTGATCACACCTCGTATGTTGTCTAATCTTGTTGTTATGCTCTAAGATTATCGAATTTGTGATTCCGATTCGAATAGATTAAAGTTTCAATCATTTTATTGTGCTTTAAATTTTAATTGGTTCCTAATACATTTCGGTAAATTCTTAAAATCTATTGAACCGGAAGCAAAAATTCGAAGCAAACAACCAATTATAAAAAAGCGTTTTTGACAAAAACAAAACCCTTTCGATTTAGATGGTTCTCTCTGCTTATTAAATTTTGCTTCTAGGCCTCATAACATGTCAGATTACATTCATTTTAATCAATAAACTATAACCACATGTCATATTCGTGGTATTTGACAATGTTGTAGATTTTTCATATTTCCGTGAAATTTCAGAAAAATTCATACAAAAATATGTCAGGGCTAATGAAAAGAATATGAAATTTTTATTTTGTGTGATAATTGATATACGAGTATACCCACTCCAAGAAACGTTTACAAGCTGTCAAATGAATACTTATGATTAACACTTTTAAAAACTTTTATCTCTTCAAAGTGGCAATAACTTCAATTTGTCCCATTATGAAAACCACTTCTCACTTTGCTCAACTGAATGACGTTGACTTATACGATTTTTTTTTTCTTATGAATTCATGTAAATAACTTGACAAATTATGTAATAAATCAAAACACTTTTGCTCTTAAATTAATATAACATTTTGAAAATATAACATAAATATATTACATTTCATTTTGTTTCATTCAAAGGACTCTTGACGATTCACACATGTGAGCCCTTTGGGGAAATTGAAATGCGATAGATAGTCTCGAAAGCAAATGCCGAAGACAAAAGATATGATAGGAGGTGGAAAAATGATATCCTTGTGTTAGCTGCATGCAACAACTAGCGATCACAAGGCAATCGGAAAATGGTGGCGGAAACTGGTGTGTTAGTGCTTGCGTGCGTGCGTGCGTGTGTGTGTAGTCAGCCCGTAGATATGCAACAATTACAAAGATTACACACATCACTCGAACTCATTGCAAGCTTAATTTTTCTTTTA